>JAUYWG010000041.1:1347223-1362339 GCA_034779775.1 Enteromius afrohamiltoni
GTCCCAACTTTTTTGGGATTTGTTGACACCATGACATTTTGATTCACCATATTTTTCCCTTAAAATGATACATTTTCCCAGTTTAAACTTTTGTTCCGTGATTTATGTTCTATTCTGAATAAAATCTTGACATTTGCCGTCTCCACATCATTGCATTCAGTTTTTATTCACAATTTGTTTAGTGTCCCAACTTTTTTGGAATCCGGTTTGTAAATATGGTACAAATGGATTTTGAGAAGTTACCACCCCAGCTTTTGTACCTTTTTTTGTATGGTCTTTAGTGGGAAGAAGAAGCTGTAGTGTTAGTCCACAAACATCTGAATTTCATGGTTTCAGACATAAAGTTCTGATGTCATAAAGGGTCAGTCAGGTTGAGTCCCGGCGCCTCTGAGAGCTCTCTCTGTAATTGCAGAAAATGAAATCTGGCACTGATTAAGGGCTGTGAAATCCACTGTGAAGGCTATCAATGCAATTAACTCTTAGAAGTCATTTCAGTGCTGATTATTTGCTTTTGTTAGAGGGTGAAGCTTTCCTCAGAAAATTTGAGAGAAGAAAAAATAGCAAACTAGGACGTGGATTAAGACAAGTGGTTTAAGTCAAAGATGTGAAGCGGGCAGGAGGGACAGGAGAAGCGCCAGGAATCTGTCACGCGTCTGGCCCTCAGATGACTGGCGAGAGCCAAAGCACATTAGGATTGCTTGCAGCATCGCTGAAACGACCATCAGAGCCTGTATAGATCTGAACCAGATTCAACTCAGTCACGGTCTTCACGCAGACAGTAATGACAGTAAACAGCTCTGCTTCTGATGATGGCATCCACTATCAAAGACGTGCTTTTTATTTTTATGACTGTATAGTAGGGTTTATAATGAGTCTTAAAAAATATTTGCATTTGGATTTATGCATATTTTTTGTGCAATTAAGAGTTTTGAGTACAGAAAGAGTTTTGGGAACTCTTCAGTTGTTCAGCATGAGGAAGAAAAGTAGAGATGAACAGTATGTGACTAAATGTGTTCCACTCATTTATGTGATTATGATAGGTCCTGATTAATAATTAAAAAGCAGTTTGGCTGCATACACATGTAAACAACACAAGCCTGTGAAATCAATCACAAGCCTGGAGTGATAAACAAAGTATTAAATTACACTCTTAAATTGATAGTTCAGCAGTAAGTAAAGCACAAGTAAAGCATCCTGATTGTTTTTCTTTCCAGTTATTACAAATAAACAGTTTATATAAATGAATTTATAATAATATATAACTTGATTTGATTTATAATTTGATTTATAACTGTACAATTTGTTATTCTGTCTTTAATTTATGCTTGATCACTGCTTTCAACTTAATTTGCATTTGTATCGTCGTTGTTGCTTTGTAGCCATGTATAACTAAAGTCTGTATTTAGATATTTACAGTGGGCCTACTTGTTTGTATGTCAAACCTAGTCGTGTTTCATGCAATGAATGTTGATATCAACGTCGCAGATTTATTTTATTAACAACTATGAGTTGAAACAAGTATTGAAAAGCCATGCTAGTTCGCACAACTTGAAGAATCCAATTGCAGAATTTTTAGAAAGTCCCCCCCAAAAGTTTGCTAGAATGCAAACAGTTGGCAGAATTCTGAATTAGATTGAGAAGTGTAGAGCCTCTCACCTCCAGTTTGTCGTTTAAATCCTTGGTTATTTTGTCATATTGCGTTGTGAGGTCTTGGTTTCGTTCAAGAAGAGCTTTGCCCAGTTTAGCAGCGAGGACCAAGTCCTTCTCCTTCTGCCGGAAGAGCGACAGTAGGTCAGAGTCCTGTCCGCTCACAGGTGTCTCTGAGGCGGATACCTCCAGGTCCTCCTCCCGCTCGCGGGTGAGCATGGCCAGCTCCTCCTCCAGAGCCATGCCGAGCCCCCCTGACTCGGTGTGTAGCAGCGTGAGGGTCCGGTTTTCCGCGGCGGAGTCTGGCGAGTTTTGACGGCTGGGATGGAGCGCTCGGTCCATGCGGTCGCTGTCCAGCTGCGGTGGTGCTGAAATCGCGCTGCGCAGATCGAGGCAGGACGCGAACATCGCCTCAATCACGACAGATCGAGCTCTTTAGACCCGGTGAGCCCGCTTTAGTCCTGGGTCCAGGTGACCTGCTTGGCTCTGGGTGGGTGATAACGCCATGGAAAAGGATAAATCGTATCCAGTATGATTATATGCGCTTTATCTGGTCTCCGGCGGCAATCAATTGATTACTGAGCCCAATATAATCCATGAAGCCTCGCCAAATCAGTGTAGAACCCTCTCGGGATGGCTGATCTTCACCTTAACCCCCTTGATGATCACCGTCCAGTCGTTGTGTCCACTCCAGAGCACCGGGGTCCCGGTTATTCCCCATTATTGTAGCCCCTCGCTCACATCCCTGGCCTATAAGACACACATATACACGGATTGCTCTCGTGCGCGAGCCTCTCCCATCCCCGCGCGCGCGCTCTCTGCGTCCATGACGTCAGCTAATCAACCTGCTTCTCGTAGCCGCCCATTGGTGGATTGTGATAACGCCATATGCTATAGAAGAACTGGGTGAAAGACATATGAATGTGGCTGGTGTGTTGAGGAACACAGTGTGTTCTGGAAGGTTAATGACCTCTCATGGATAAGGTGAAAACTCGCCTTTTCTTAATCTGTTTTTATTTGGTTGTGTATGAACAGTGTATGATTTCATTCCAAGATTTTCAGCTTTTAAATTGTAACTGTATCTATGTGGATTGGATGATATAGATATGGGCTGTGTGATTTATAGTTTATATTTATGGCTTATACAAATACACACAGAAACACACATTGGTACCTTTGTGTAACTAAGTGTATATAATTTACAATATTTTATGAAAAGTGTTCATTAATAAATAATTCATTTTAATGTATAATTATACAACAGTACTGAAAATAATAAACTAAAATGATTTTAATTATATAGCAAATAAAAAAAATAAGGAAATTATATAAATACATAAATACATTTTACAACTACATACATTTCTTTTATTATTATAAATTATTATTATTCTAATTTTAATAAATAAATATTTTAAATGATATATAAGATTTTAATGTACCAGTTTATCCAAATGTACCTTTTGTTGTTTTGCATTTAATTATTTTTTTATATTTAAAAAAGCATTCCAAATGTACTTTTTATTTATTTTTTTTATATAAATTTCAATTTAATATTGAAATTCATGTGACTATAAACAATCTCAAAGCAGATCGAAGAGAAATGTAAATAAATAAATAAATAGTAAATAAATAAATAATAATAATTTTTAATATTTCTTTATTTGTTTGTTTTTGTAATTTTTTTACAGTAGAAAAATCTTTGTATAAAATACATTAAAACAACATCAATAAATCTACAGCAATGAATTAAGCATGTTAAGCTGTTCTGTTTTGTGAATTATTTGTTTATTTAAATACTACATTTAATAATTGCAGAAATATAGTTCAATGAGTTAAAATGGATTTCTTTGGTAACTGTCAACAAGCGTGCTAAATGACAGTGTAATTATCGTGATGAAAGCACACATTCATGACTTCAGTCATTGTTTTGAAGGGGGTTTGACCTCATTATTACAACATGAACATATAAACACCAGATTACAAACATTCAGATTACTAAAAACATTCCACAGCAACAGAAGAAGAACATCTGCAGGGAAGCCAGGATTGCCTTCCACCCCCTTCAGCACATCTCTGTGATCTGATCTGCTTGAGTGTCCGGATCTAACGGATATCATTTAATCTCATCTCACGGTATTGAGCTCCATCAGGGTGCTTGTTTTCTAATGG
Organism: Enteromius afrohamiltoni; assembly: GCA_034779775.1. NCBI lineage: Eukaryota > Metazoa > Chordata > Actinopteri > Cypriniformes > Cyprinidae > Enteromius > Enteromius afrohamiltoni. The sequence goes on from JAUYWG010000041.1 coordinate 1,351,043, forward strand.
TTCAGTGCTGCTCCTGTAGCATGTGATGAATGTGCTTCACTGAGACATGAAGAATTGGTGATTATTGAGAAACAAAGACTTCACTTGTGGGCCATAATATTGACATACAAAGGAAAGTGGGTCACTCATTCCAGAGCACAAACCCTCTGATCACTGTAGGGCCATTCACTGATGGATGAATGGGAGAAACAACATGTATGGAGGAGCTGCGGGGGATTGAGGCTGCATTTGTAATCCTTGTGATTACAGTCGCTCACATATGAGATGATCAACCTGCTCAGCTTTTGTTAAGAGTTAGTTAATGCACTGCAAAATGGTTGCATTATGTTATAATGCAATAAAAATGTTTTTTTTATTAATAATTGCTACCAAAGTTACAGTGCATTGTAATAGTGCCATTTAATATGACATTGGTTATTTGTCATGTTATTTAATAAAACACACTTTTTAAAAAATGTAACCATAAATAGATTAGATTATTAATGTAACACAATTATCAAGTACATTATAAGATGCATAACAAATAATTCATGCATTAACGTGCATTTATAATACACTGTAAGTGCTTCACTGCTTGTGAAGTGAAGTGTTTCAGAAATGCTAAACTACAATAATATCAAATAATAACAACTTCCTCGTGTGTGTGTATGTGTGTGTGTGTAGGAAAACTGTATTCTCTTCTTTTATTTGTTTTTTAAAATATGGTAATAACAACACAAATAAATAATGTGTAAATAGGCAGATTAAAATATGAAAATAAAACAGAAATAGAAAGTACATATATAAATAAATGTATTCTTTCTGGATAAAAAATAACATATACAATTGGAAATAACAACACCTAAACACAACAGTGGCTAAATAAATATAAATAAATGTTATTAGTCCAAAAGATGAAATATTATTATTGTTGTTGTTGTTGTTGTTATTTATTTATTTATTTTTATTTGCAAAATTGTAAATAAATGCTGACAGCACACAAGTATTCTATTCTAAACTAGAACCACAGACTCGAAGAACAATGCTGCCATCTGATGGAAAGCAAGTGCGTTTCATAAATTCTACAAATTGCTGAATATTTTTCTTGTGGGTCAGCCTTAAAAGCGCAAGACTAATACATTTATTTATGAAAATAATTTGAATAATTAATATATCGCCTAAATACACCAGTAGGCGACATCCTACTCTAAATGCATGCTAAATCCATACATTACTAGACATTTAGTTGCATCCATGCAATTAAAATATTCAATAGATCCTTTACTTATGCTGTTTGGCAATAAGTGAATCAATTTACATATCATTTTCAGTTTAAAGTTATTTAATTTGATTTCAGAGCTTGTTTTCTGTGCTCTTGAAAACTCTGGAGGACAAGAGCTCTTAAACGTCCTGATGATTATTATTCCGGTCTAATTGATTTCTGATGCATTTGTGGAAGCTCTTTGCTGAATACATTAGTGTTTATATAATGCTCTGAGTCATAGTCCTGAACTAGTGACTATCCCACGGCTCTCTTCTGCAGGACTAAGAGAAAATACAAAGACTTTCAGTGCTGTTACACAATCCATACACAGTCCACACTTTTGTATATAAAGAAGCATATGTTAAAGAATCCTTCAAATACACAACATTTATTGCTTATATAAGAACTTCAATATTCCTGTGCAATTTCTTCCCAAACCAACGGAGGGAGCTGCGCTCTTCTTTTTCTGAAAATAATTTCCCAAAGTCACTCTGTCGTTTATGTGCCTAGTCAAGCAGAACAAAATAAAGATCATTTATGATTTCATACAGCTCAGAATAATGCTGTTACAACTTTCATACTAAATGGTATGCTTCACTGCTGGTAGTTACTGTAATAATGGTCATTAGTGGTTTAAGTCAGTCTTCCAGCCTGCTACAAGCTAGTGTTTAGCTGGTTAAGCCTAACCATCTGATAAAAGTGTCTAAACCCTTTGAAAACCAGCCATCAGTCCATCAGGGTCAGGCTGGGAGACCGGCTCAGAGCAGCAAACCATCTTAGTCTGGTTTAAAATTTTAATATTATCTTCCAGAGAATTTATTTCCAGTACTGCACAGCCTTACTGTTTACATTTAACTGTCACTAAATAACAAAACATTAAGGACACAATGAGTCAACGACAAACATACAAAAGTATAAAAAAGCAGGGGCAGGGCCAGACATTGTAATCATTTGGGGTTTGATTCTTGCAGGATCTAATGAGATTACTATCTTCGGTCCTTTACAGGTGTCAATAACATAACCCTGCCCAAAACATGTAATGGATTTAATGGTTATAATGGGAATTGTACTTGTTTTAATGCAAAGTATAATGGTGTGTACTGGTATATGATGAATTATATTAGTGGGACGTTAAAGCCTACTGGAAAAGTGCCCAAAACACACTACACAAAGGAATTTTGTGATGGTTTTACTGGAAAAGGTCATACAGTAAACAGGTGGAACCCAGTAAATGATCATCCCATCCATATACCATAGCGCTTGTAGCCGAAGCTAATTTGTAAAACTTGTCCCTATGTGTGCTTTAATAAATTACAGTTACAAAAAACTAGTAAAATGAATGATCCGAGTCACGAGCTTGAGCTTAAATCAGCAGATCCAGCGTCAATGACTCATTCAGCTGAATCAGTTTGTTTGTTCATCCTTTTCAGGCCTTCAGCCATGTTTGTGTTACACCACCTCGTACTACTGGTTTAGCTAAAGTAGTTTTATGAGATTAATAAAAATCTATAATGTTCGTAGGCAGTGTTGGAGAAAGTTACTTTTTAAAAGTAATGCATTACAATATTGCGTTACTCCCCAAAAAAGTAACTGATTACGTTAGTTAGTTACGTTTTATGGAAAGTAATGCATTACGTTACTTTTTAAGTATGGGCAGAGCTTGAGTATTTGCTATAAATAGAACTTCTTATTTTAAAGACAAAGGTAAAAGCACACCAAAAAGTGTCAAGAATAAACCATAGGCTGAAAAAAAATTCAGATCTGTAAAGCAGAATACAGGAGAAGAAAGTTCAATACTCTTCAGCAATAAATAAAAAAAACAATGAAGCACATAGTTCGTTTTTGAAGTCATTGTTGTAGTGGATCATTAAAGATCAGCAGCAAGACATTAATAAAATAGGACAAGATACATTTATGTCATTTAATTATTGCAGGATTATCATATTCTGAGTTTATGTTAATTCATTTTGATGAATACTGAATCTGTTTTTTGAGACTAAGGTGAATTAATGCACATTCACATTTAGTCTAGAACTACACTGTGTTCACACAATGCTCTGTATTTCTCCCAACATGATGGTTTTAGGAGAATTGTCAGTCAATAAATAAGAAAATATATAAGAAAACAAAGTGTGTGTGTGTGGGGATTACGCATTACTTTAATGCGTAATGCGTTACTTTACTAGTTACTTGGAAAAAGTAATTTTATTATGTAACTCGCGTTACTTGTGTTTCCCCCTACACCAGGGGTCATCAAACTTGATCCTGGAGGACCGGCGTCCTGCAGAGTTTAGTTCTCACTTGCCTCAATACACCTGCCTGGAAGTTTCAAGTATACCTAGTTAGACCTTCATTAGCAGCTTCAGGTGTGTTTGATTAGGGTTGGAGCTAAACCCTGCAGGGACACTGGCCCTCCAAGACCGAACTTGAACACTGTTTGTAGGTGCAGGAGAGGTTGGTCTTTTATTTTGAAATGGTCATTTCCTGTTTGTCTACGTCACCTTGGCCAAGGTGCGCACCTGTTAGTTTTCTGTGTGTAGGTAGGAAGGGGGTTCCGGTTTCTGTTGACTGTTTTTTGGTTATTTTCCTAGATTTATTATGCTTTGCCGTCATCATCTTTCTTTGTTGCTTTCATAGTTGTGAATAAACAACTTGTTTATGCATCGAAACGCTTCACGGATTGGTTCTACTAACGGTAGTCAACCTCGTAGCGGATACGTTATTGGACGCCACTACATTCAGTCAACAGAAAAGGGCAATGGTGGATCACTGGAAAAAGAAGAAGCGCCGGCGTGCACACAAACAATGACAAGACAAACAATGATCCTGTCGGCAGACGAGGTATGTTAGCGGTTTGATAAGTTTGACTGCAACATTGTTGCGTATTTAACTCGAAGACGCACTTGTTACCATGAGAAATGTGTGTATTGTTTCGTTGGGTGGATTATGGTTGTGAATAAGGTGCAAGTTAGTTACACTTCAAAAGTGAGTTCAGTGTCAGGATCCTTGACATGTTTGAAAAATGATGCTTCTGATCATTCGGTGTGTAAGCACAAGGACTGGTTTGTGGAAGATGTTGAACGATGGTTGAATGAGACCAGGAATTTGAGTCAAACAACAGATGTGAATTCTTCTCAAAGCCTTCGATTTTCACATTCTGTTCAGGGAGCAACGGATGGTCTGGTTGAATAGAGTTTCTAACGCGAGTAGGAAATCATCAAAATGATGGACGCTTATGGTATACAGTAGTCAACACTCGAAGTGGATCAAAACCTTTCATCAAAGAAGAAAAGAAAAGGTATTGTGAACTTTGATAAAAGGTTTTGATCCACTTCGAATGTTGACTACTGTATACCTCACCACAGGGTGTATCATCCTAAGAATCAAAAGATCAGAGGTGTGTTTGACTGTAGAGCATCATACCAGGGAACATCACTGAATGAATATCTTCTGCAAGGTCCAGATTGAACTAGTTCTCTGATGAGTGTTCTAGTGCGATTCAGAATGTAACGTGTGGCTGTAATGGCTGATATAGAATCAATGTTCCTCCAAGTCAAAGTACATCCTGATGATTGTGATCTCTTGAGGTTTCTTTGGTGGCCAGGAGGAAACATTGATGGCAGTCTGGAAGAGCATAGAATGTTGGTTCATTTATTTGGAGTAGCGTCATCTCCATGTTGCCCTATTATCCACTCAGAAGGTGTGCAAAAGATCATAAGGATCTATACGATGCTAAGACCGTAGACGTTGTCTGCAATAAGTAGACGATTGTTTTGTATCTGTGCCTACAGATTCAGACGCTGTGCTATTGTACAGAAGTCTCACAGAAATGTGTAAGAGAGGTGGATTTCGTTTAACAATTAAATTCATTAATTCTATCTATGACCCTCTTGGAGTTTCTACTTGATTTTACTTGCTAAAATTATCCTTCAAGATCTGTGTAAAGAAAGAATTGGATGGGACAGTATTATTCCTGCAGAGTATGCTCCGCAATGGACAAGTTGGTTGGAAGAACTCCATGAATTGGAGAAGTTTGAGGTCCAAAAGTGTTTAAAACTTTGATCTATTTGATTGCATTATTTGCAATTGTAATTGCATTATACTTGAAGCATAATCAACAATTGGTTCATTCATTCCTCCACTTCTGTTCTGAGATATATTCGAAGTGAGATTCAAATGCTTTGTAGCAAATAGAGAAATTTGAAAGGCTTCAGATATCACACAGTGGAGGTATGTGAATTCATCCAGTAATCCAGCTGATCTAACATCTAGGTATAAGGGTAGATTCACTCTTGAAAAGCCCAATATGGATCTTTGGTCCTTAGTGGAGTGGCCAATAGATCCTACAGATGTGGATGCAATGACTTCTGGTGTCCCTGAAATGAAAGAAAGTGACCTGGAATATGAATATGATTTTATGTAATTCTTTTCTTACTACTCTTCTTGGATGCGTCATGGCTTGGATCCTTTCGCCTAAGAAAAAAAAACTGATGATGGTCTGTTCTGACATGGAACCAAGAGATAATCATTGAAAAGGATATGCAAAATTTTAGATCCCATGTATGTTCAAATTTGTATATGCAAGTAATCCAGGGGTTTGTCTTTTATTTTGAAATGGTAATTTCCTGTTTGTCTACGTCACTTTGACCTAGGTGCTTATCTACCTGTTAGGAAGGGGGTGAGTAGCTGGAGGTTTCACTTTCTGGTTATTGGTTATTTGCCTAGTTTTATAATGCTTTGCCGCCATCATCTTTCTGTTACTTTCATAGTTGTGAAGAAACATCTGAGCCGAACCTGAATCTCAACTGAGTTCGCGCCTGTCAAGAGAGGGAGGTGGGGGTGGACCAATCGGAATCTCAGCGCTTGCTTCAGGATCTTGAAATAAAGAATAAGAGAGTGTCGTCATCAAGGCTTTCGCAGCCGATTTTGAGCAACTGCAGCGCCTTACCTGGGGTGCGTTTCCCATAGGGCTGTAATCAACCAAAGAAAATCTTGGTCGACTGAAGTCCTGAAACTTTCGACTAAAAATCAACTAAAAATGACGTTGTGGAGAAAAAAACAAAAGTACGTTACATTAATTAGATACGCACTGTGCTCAGTACTTGGTAGCCTTGTTGTCTGCCTAAATTAATTATACATAAACATAAAAAACTAATAGGCTATTTTCAGTATATTAAATTGTTTTTGACCTAATTATTTTGCACTGAAATGAGTCTGACACACGAGTCTGTCGTCTCTGACAGCGGTGCTTCACATGCACCTGCGCAATATCATAGCCTGTGATTCCTGAAAACAGTACTGTGTTGTCAACTAGTGATATCATAAGAACTTTTGAGGAATGTGCAACATAATTTAGAAAATTATTTTTGTCATATCTTATAAGCATAACTGTCAGACACTATCATTTCAGCCGGTCTGCTAAGTCAACGTCAAACACTGATGTCAACCCGATTTTAATTTTTAACCAAAATGCAGCGTCTGTCCAATGTCGGTTTGACGTTATATAGACTTCCTGGTGGGATGCTTCAAAAGTGAGTAAGACAGGATCATTTTCATTTTTGGGTGAACTATCCCTTTAATTACTCACCTTCATATCATTCCAAACCCATGAGACCTTCCTTCATCCTCGAAACACAAGTTAAGACTTTTTTTTTTCAGTGATGCTCCATAGACAGCAAAGAAATCAAAATTTTTCATTAGTTCTACTGGTCTAATTTGATTGTTACCATTAGTATCCCTTCACTTATTTGTGTTTGCTACATGTTTTTTTTTTACGTCCTTGCATCCTTTGCAAGTATTTCCAATGGCAGAGTGAAAATACACATGTTCAGTAACTAACAGCACTGTTACTCATGAGATATTGATTAAATATTAAGGACTGTTGAATGAACACGCAGCAGAAATAATTAAACCCCCACACCAAACATTTTCATAGTGCCATGTTTTAAAGAGCTGCTGAGAGATGTTTGACGGCTTCGTCCACCCCACGCAAACAACTTCAGACTGCAATTAATCAGCAGGTGATAGTTCTCTCTCTCCTCAAGAATTCAACCTCTTCCTCTCTTTATCGCTGCATACTTTCTTTTATATCGCAGCATTACACAGCACTCTTTACATCAGCACATTTTCAGCACAAAGCTAGATTTGCAAAAGAGGCTTCTCTTCAGATGCTACCCGTTTAATTAGTTTTTCATTTTCAGCATCGCTCATTTAGGTTACAATGAATACTTCAACCAACAATTAAATATTTATATTTAGATTAACATCATTTACAGTGAGCACGTCTGAGGCAACAATATTGCTAAATCTAAATATCGCTTGGTTTCTCACACAAACTTCAAAATACTTTTGCACAAAATTGATTACATACAATGTTTCCGGCTTTGAAACCTAGGAAAATTCTTCATTTGTTATTGTTCGGGACTGCTTTTTAATGGATAAATTTAAATGTTATTAATCAAAAAGTATGTCTAAATAAATTTAGCATAAACAATTTAACAATTTATTAAAAGCTTAACAAAAATGACATGTTTAGGTTCCTATAAAAGGTTTTATTTATTTAATTTTTCAAATTTCAGGTTTTGTTACCACATTGTGTTAGCATGTCTAACCTTATAAAACACCTCAAACATTGCAATTTGCTTAGTTAATCGTTACTGTGCGTTCACACCGCCGCCGGCGAGAGCGCCAAAATTCGCCTTGGCCGCCTGCCAACGATGCTGTACAGAGTTTTTTGGACGCTCTGACGTAGATTAAATGCTTGTCTTGTATTTAAAGGAGCAGCTAATAAAACAAGCTTGTGCGGACTGACCACACAGAGGGTATAAGTTAACCTCCTGAAATATATTGATTGTGAAAGTAAGAAATTGATCGATGGAATCAATTTTTGAACTTTTTTGTATTACATGTTTTCTTTCAATTAAAAGCCATTTGCTGCAGCTCTCTACAACACATATTTTCCGTTTAATCCAATATGTTTTGATACGTCAGTGCAGCAGTGACAGCTTTGCATGCTCTGGCGCTAAATTCAACCTGAAATTCCCGCTTATTTTTAGAAAATTTAAAAATAAAAGTTAATGCACATTATCAGAATAAAGTTTCTACTTTATTCAAACTATTAATGCTCCTATAGCGTTTAAAACAGGACATAGTGTACTATTTTTACACACTAGAGGCTTTAAATGACCTGTGTAGCCAAAATATGTGTGTTAGAGAACAAATGTATGGTTAATGTTTGTATCTTTAAAATCTCTAAGAAAAGCAGTTCTAGGTTATGAAATATAGTTTGCGCTGTTTGATTAAATAAAAGTCCTCTTATATAAAAGTGATTTTACTGAAATTGGTAGAGAGAACCGTGGGTTTTCAGTGGTACTGGTACCGTGACAACACTAGTTCTGTGTGTACATGATATGATTTTACTCAAATGAAATGGTCAGATGCTCCTCTCGAAGCAGTTCTGCAGATGTACTGAATTTGTGCTCATTTAGTGAGATGGCAGACATTAGTATCACCAGAAGCGTTACGCGCACTTCAGTATGAGTAGTAAACAAAACACAAATCACAGAGACATGCAGAATTCCTATTTTTTGGCGTTTAATATTGACAAATACTAATGGGGAGTGGGAGTGTGTGTGATACAGAGAACACAACGTAGTGTAGAGACAGAAATGACATGGAGTGGTGTAAATGAGATAGAAACATAAGACTGTTTAATAAAACAGCAAGGTATAGATTTGTAGAAAATGTAACTTTAAATGACTTCGGTTGTGATCTGGCGCTATACAGAAAATAAATCAACTTGACCTTCAAGGAGGTGGGCGGTCCCCCTCATATAATGGCAGGGAAAACACTAATATATTTATGCATTGTATGTTTCTTTACAAGGAGTTGTGGTTTCTGTAAGTCTATCTTTGTTATATAGTGGACTAAATTATTAATTTATTTTATCCCTTTAAATATACTTGGCATATCATCCCAGAATGCCATCTGACAGCCAAACAACAGTATGAGTAATATCTTTTTAAAAAAATCATGCGTGGAAGGATGCTGTGCATTATAATTGACATACTGTGATGTAAATGGGAAATAGCCCTACAAAAAAATCTATTCTTAAAATATGAAAAGAAATGGGCCTTTTTCCCACTGTCCACCATTTCCCTTATAAATACTCATATGTCATTGGCTCAGATAACAGCAATAGCCTGTTGCCTGGTAACATGGCTAGAATGCTTGTGTTTGAGAGGGAAACACTGCTTTTGTGTCTCTGTCCTTTTCTTTTTCTAACAATAATGTTTATACTACACAACCATCTACATTTCTAACAGTACACCCACCGATGATCTTTATATGTAACAATCAGCCTGGACATTATTTTGCAATCTGTTATCAGTGGAATTATTTAGCAGCTTGACATGAAGCATAATGCAGAAGCTGACAGGAAGCATCACACCACATGCCAAAACTTTGTCACACTTCCCAGGCTATTAATGAACACTCTCTCCTCAGCCGATAAGTCACGCGATGATGTAAAATAAGCTAGTCTTTCATTAAGTAATGCGTCGGTCTTTAGTTGTGAAATTGACTAGGACAACTGCGGCTTTAATGAGTTTTGGCGGAGTATGAATTCATACCAAAGAGTTCCTGATGGCAGTGCCAACAGCTGCTAATGAACACGTTCATTTGCACAGTCGAGTTTGTCATCAATGAAAATAATCCAGATGTATCTCAGTTAAAGCCAGAAAGGATGCTGGAATCATTTCAAGGTAAAAGTCAGGAAGGATGAAACTCTGGAGTCGTCATAAAGGCACAGTTCATTCAAAAATGAAACATCTGTCATCACATACTCACCCTTGAAACCTTTATGAATTGCTCTGTTCTGCTGAACGCAAAGAAGGAAGTTTGGAACCAGACCGTTTTGGTGACCACAGAAGGGACTTTTTTTTTTTTTTGGGGGGGGGTAAACTATTTATTTTAATTCCATTATGACACAGTCATAAATGGTGCAATCTTTTTATTTAGATGTCTAACTTTGTTTATGCAGGTAGATAGATAAATAGATACTGTACCATGATGGAGCAACAGAGTAAAAGTCAGATGGGTAGATAGTGTCAGGGACAGAGAATAATAAGTAGAGCATCAGATGGTATGTAGCAGTAGATAGGGTAGAAAAATTAGAATTTTGAATATTGGTTGAATTTGAAACAATTGGGTGTGCATCAGCCTGGGCGCACACCAGGTGCGATGATGATGCAAGTGTTGTTACATTGTAATGTTTTTGCTAGCGTACCCATCCTCGATGAAGCTCTGCTGCATTGTTCATTCAAAATATTGCAGAAAAATAGAACATCAGTGTGGAGGAAGATCTTATTCACATCAACATTGACACCAACTAACACACATTTTGGACATCTGTCACTCTTTCATTCGCACAAGGGAGCCACATGTTTAGAAAGCCATGTAAAAATAATGTTCAAAAAACATGTCTAGAGACTTTTTTTTGGGCCTTCTTACTAAATCTCATGTTTTTAAATGGAAAAAGGTACTTTGTGATAAGTACTCTTTGTTTTGACTCTAGCCAAAGCCAAAAAGTAACATGTTTGTAGCAATTTAGGAATTAAGCCTTGCTTTCATAGCTGTTTCTTTGAAAAATTGTACTGTAGCCAGTAATTATATTCTGTAATGTGGAATGCTTTTGCAGTACTTATGTCAGCCTTTAGCTGTCAATACATGTTGCATGTTTAAGCAAATAAATTAATTATATTTTTATTCTAGGGCCGGGACTCGATTAAAATTTTTTTTATCTAATTAATTAGAGGCATTAGATGTAATTAATTAATCGAAATGAATTGCATATAAATATTTGACCTGAGAACATTGAGAAGTCAGTTTTTTCATATGGATTTTTAGTATACCATTGCATAATGACTGAATACATAAGCTTAAGCAACAAAATATTGTTTATTTTTGTTCAACCAAGTACAACAGACCAGTGCAATATTGCCATTAAGTGTAGCAATAGGATATTTAGAAATATAGTAGCCTACATTTCAGAAAT
>JAUYWG010000041.1:1362439-1372849 GCA_034779775.1 Enteromius afrohamiltoni
TCAATATTAAAACAATAAAAGGCTTGAACTACTTCAGTTGTGTGTAATGAATCTAAAATATATGAAAGTCTAATGTTGATCAGTACATTACAGAAAATAATCAACTTTATTACAATATGGTAATTTTTTGAGAAGGACCTGTATATCTATGCATTCAGAGCATTAGAATCGGTCCCCCGAAACCCATCCATTGAGAAGCGTTCCGCTGTGCAAACATAAGTGAGATTAAAATGCGTTCAAAAAAAAAAATGTGCGTTATTTTTGTGTAATTAATCTAAATTAACGCGTTAAAGTCCTGGCCCTATTTTGTTCTAAACATTTTATGCAGTTTTCTTTTTATAGATGATGTTTTATTGCTTTGAATAAACGTACATTAGCAAAGCTTTGCGCCCTCTTGGGACCTCAGGAGAGTTTACCCACAAACTTAAATAAATCCAAATTACAAAATTTGATTTAAGCTTTTTAGCTATTTTGACAGCCCTAGAGCATAAGCGTCTGCATAATATGTAGATACTAGGTAGAGTATTATTGTGTGATAAAAAGACAGAGCTAGATAGGTACATAGAGCAAAATATAGAGCATCCGGCAGCATAATAGATAGAGGGACGATAGTGTGATGTACATAGAGCAATTGTGTAATATTTAGATAGATACAGGTAGACTCTGAAAATTCTCTGAATATATGATATGGAAATAAAGACATGCAACGAGGCAGAAATGTCTAAATTGGAATCAGATGTGGGGAGAAAAGATAAATATCAGTTGTGAGAGAGAGCTGCGAGTTTCAAAAGTGAGTCAGTCTGCTTGTATTACTGTGATTATAGAGAGCTTCTGCAGTGGAGAGAGAGAGAGAGAGAGAGAGAGAAGGTTGTGCACGATTCACTGTCTTCTCTAGGATTCAGCTCGCTTCCCTCCTCGTCTCAGTGCTCCTCTCTCTTCCCACTCAAGTGTATCTGATCCGTCTCTCCCGCACAACTCCTCTGTTTCTCAAGAACTCAGAGGATGACTCCTCCAGAAACCTTCAGCCACAGATGCCTGATCTCCAGCTCATGGCTGCCCAGGACGACTCGACACTCTTGGGCTTCCCTCGTGCGGACCTGCCCTCTGTGAAGTCGATCCAAAGCCGAACAGCAGCTCAAGCCGGTGGTCTCCTTTAGAGTGAGTATCATTGACAGGACACGAGTTTGTTAATGCTGTTTACCGAACCGCAGAAAGAGATTAACGCAGTCTTTTGTGGATGTGCATGTCATTGTTTTGCTGTAAGCGGTTATTAACGTGCGACTCCTTGTTGCATATTGTCATTAGTGAGGGTATAAAAGCTGAGAATAGGTCCAGGTGGCGTCTCAGATGGGTGCAGAGAGAGAGTTGATGCCAACACAGATGCCAACACTGTCAGCGTGTGAACTCTCACTGCGTGTCATGACACCAGGTCTGTGCAGAACATCACCACTGCGCTGGTCATTAGTAATCCCAGTACAACACAACCGCTCAGATATCAGCTGCTGACTTATTCTGTAGCTTTATTAAGTGATCAGATGCACCACTTTTTACCAGAAAATTGGTGACATATTCAGAGCATGGGATATTTTGACCCTAGCAACGGCATCGTAATACCTCAGCAACCACCCAGAGTTCGGCTTTTTTTTTTTTTTTTTTTTTTCAAAAAATCAAATATTTATCGATTCCTGGCCGTGTACTTCAGGTAACCGGTCTGTAGGGTGTTCAGGGAGAAAAATACAGTATGTGGGTGTATTGAAATAGAAATGTATGAGGAAAAAAAGTAGCAAGAAGGTGACAGAAAGGACTTATTTCTATGGAAACAGCACTTTCCTCTCTTTCTCCCTCCTCCCTGCATGCACTGCCACTGGAGATGTGGATGTTTTTAAGTTCCCTATTGAAAAGAATCTGATAATGCATTGTGTGCAGTTTGAATGGAAGGGCATCTACGAATGCTGATCATTTCTTAGACGTGTTAACAAAGTAAAAAGTTGCTCCCAGACACGCCCATTGCCGCATCACTTCCTGTGTTTACCTCATTCTGTTACCACTGACGTGAAGTCTTCTAATCCTGCTGTTGGAGATTTCAGGAGAACCGTGTCTTTCTGTCGCTCAAGCTGTTATTAAGCCACTTAAACTGTCTGAATCTCGCACTGGATTGGCTCTGTTTCAGAACACATGCCCAAGCAAATAGCCGAACATTTGGGACTTGAACCTTGCTAAACCTGCTAATATTAGTGTCGTTAGTCAATTCGGTTAATCTCTCCTGCTTTTTGGTTTTAATTGCTCTCGTAAGCACTCCGAAATGAGCTTTGTTGACCTGTCATTATTTGTGTTTTTTGTGGTCGTATCTATTAGACAAAATGCACGCAATACAGGCTCAGCATGCAGAGATCAGTGGCACGACCGTGGAATTATCGATACATGATTTGAATGGCATTAAGGATGTGCAGTGATCCTCATTAACATTAATGCAGAGCTGTCTGTAAGTTTGACAGTGATTGCATGCAGCAGCCTGCGGTGTGTCGTGATGCACACGCTTGGTAATCCTCGGGAGCTTTTCATCTGCTTTCGAACACGATCCCACACACACACACTGATAAATGATTATTATTTTTGAGAAATGAAATGTTATTGACGCAAGCACTCATGCATAAGTGCTGATCAGGTAAAAGGGCCGTGTGGTCGTGACTGCAGCTATTGTATGGTTATAGAAACTGTGTTGTTTTTATCTTTACGCACAGAATGTGTTACTGTGAATGAACTCAGTACATGACCTCGGCGCCTGATGCATGTATTCATGAGGTTACTGCAACAGGCCCTTCAGAGAATCTACTTTATCTATCTATCTTTTGGAGCTTGACAGAGCTGCATAATGATCATATCAGTCTTCCACATTCAGATTAAGGTGATCACTCAGAATGCTGTGCTGTTTGTTTGTTATGCATTTATTATTATTATTTATTTTATTTTATTTCTTTGTATTTATTTAGTTTAATTTGTGTTTCATTGCATATTTAGTTCAGTTTTCCTTCTTATTTTGTTCTTTTTTTTTTTAGTAAGTTTATATTATTTGTTCATTTGTATTGTTGAATTCATTTATGTATTTATACTTGTTCATTTTATTGTATTGAATTTTAATTGGCTAATTTTACTAATTTATTTGATTTTGTTATTTTGCTTATTTTGGTCATTTTTATTTTATTACAGTTAATTTGTAGTAGTAGTTTATATTTTATTTTTTTGTATTTGATATATATATATATATGTATATACACATTTCTTTATTTTGTTCTGTTGTATATATTTTAATGTCTTGATGATTTAATTATTTATTGTTTTGAATTGTTTTGTAGTGATGGTCAAGTTTCAGACCTGTTGTCGACATATTAAACACATCAGTTAAAGCTTATCTGTCAGTCATCACAAGTTCTGGTTAATGCTCTGTGATGTTAGATGATCAGTAATTTCATATTCATTCAGGCCTACAGCATGTCAGTGTGTCATAACTTTTAAAAATATTTTCTGCTTTGAGAACTCTTGTGATTTTCTTCCCTTTTGGTCAGAGTTTCTTGTTTGTTTCCCATTTCTCTACAGCTGAATTGCTCTTATTCCCCCTCCCCAGGGATCAGTATTAGCCAAGAGATCAGAATAATTAAATCATGCCTCATCTTGAAACACTGTGTTGATTTTCCACGTACTAAATTATGCATCCAGCTGGCTTCAGAAGTATAATCATATTTTTGCATGACCATTTGCATGTTGTGGTGATGTAAGTATGCAGTATGTTTTATGTTTGGTGGTGTTCAGGAAAAATGCACTAAACATCATGTTTACTTTAAAAATGTTCATAGAACTTCTAGACCATAATTAAAATGATTTTTTTTTTTTTTTAATAAAAAAATAAATTTAAAAGTGGCATGCAAGTATAGAAATGATGTCATCATCTCATAAATAACATCTGTGAGAATATTAAATGCTGTAGTCTCGGGTTTGAGTCTTTTACAGAGTCACGGGACCTTCAAGTTTGATGTGTGTGTGTTCCTGAAGACTGCACGTTTCTGTGAATGTGAACACGAGTTCACACCGCCGCTTTGGGTTTGGAAAGCGATTCCATAAGCATCTTTTGGGTTGTGTGTGTTTTGTAATCTATAAGCCTCCTAACGCTGAATTGTAAAGCCTCAGGCTACTGAAAGAAAAAGCCAGAGAGAGAGAGATAGAGAGAGGGAATGATATGGAGGAGTTGTGATGCTTGTGCTTTTATTAGGAGCTCTTTTATTCTGTCGTTCGTTTTTTCCCTCCATCTCCAAGGATGCCAAGTAGAGAGTGGCAGTTAGAAACAGTCTGTGCATATCTAATATGATTGGGCTTGTTAAAAATAGACTGCACTATACGCTCCATGCTGAGCTCGTATGTGCAGAAAATACTTGCTGCTGTGGGATTCGTAAAGCAAAACGCAGCAAGGATTCGGCATGTCTTCTCGTTCTAGGGACTAGAGAGAATTTGATTGGACAAAAATCGTATGTTCCCTTGAGTCCAAGATGATGTCAGCAGTATTTTAGTTTCTCAGGTAGAGAGCTTGTGCTACAAAAACCACTGTTTAAAAATGTTCAAAAATGATATGAACCAAAATATTGTGAAATAATTATTACTTTTTCAAATAAGTATGTTCTATTTAAATATACTTTATTTTCAGAAATCATTCTAATGTATGCTGATTTGCTGCTCGAGAAACATTTCTGATGATTACAAATAATGAGAACTGTTGTGCTGCTTCATTTTTTTCAGGATTCACAAATGAAACGAAAGCTCAAAAGAACTCGACTGTAAATGTCTTTTACTGTCAATTTTGATCAATGTAACGCATCCTTATTGAAGTCAAAAGCTTGTTGACTTCTCTAGGCCTTCGGACCTGGAGGATGCTAAAAATGTGATCTGATGATGTAATATATATGCAGATCAAATGTGAGTTTCTTTTTTGCCTTTAGAATCAAATCATGTGACGTTTTGTAATTGCAGTGATTAATTATTTGTTGTTTGCACTTATATCGTTGGAGCTTCTGAGATTTGTGTTGCAAAGTTTAATCCGTTGATTACACATCTCCTGGCTTAAAGCTGAAATGGAGCATTTACTGTAACTGTTGTGCTGGATCAGGATGGTAACTTTTACTAGTAACAGCAGTAGTTTAAGTCCTTTTGTTTTGGTGTAATTCGAATTTAAATGTGGTTTCATGTTTTGCTTGCTTTCTTTGTAGAACGGGCACATTCATCCAGACCTCGTCTTTTAGTCTAAAAGCACACAAAGAACAAGACCTTCAGCGCCGAAGCTTTTTAGATTGCTAGAGGAAGTGCAGACAATCACACGTAAAGGTATAGTTGAAAATGAAGTCTTAAGTTAATTTATGTATAATCCAATCCCCGGTGTGTGTACCGATGTCTGTTCTTCTTCTTGCTTTGAAAGATGGAGCAGGAGATTTCAAAAGTGCAGCGTAAGATGTCAGACCTGGAGTCAGTACTGCAGCAGAAGGACGTGGAGCTCAAGGCTTCAGAAACCCAAAGAACCATCCTAGAACAAGACTTGGCCACCTATATCACAGAATGCAGCGTGAGTTTACTCTTTGCATGTGGAAATGTGGCACTAACTGAATTGCAAAGCTTGTTTTGTGAAGCTTCTTGTTGGTTTTGTGTGTATTTCAGAGCTTGAAGCGCAGTTTGGAGCAGGCCCGCATGGAGGTGTCGCAGGAGGATGATAAAGCCTTGCAGCTCCTGCATGACATTCGAGAGCAGAGCAACAAACTGCAGGAAATTAAAGAACAGGTTTGAACATATCTGTAGCATTTTTGATAATGTGTATTGCAAGTTATAGAGCCAAGATTTTTCTGTTAACAGATGCTTTTATCCAAAGTGACTTAGATTGCATTAATACATTTATTATCAAATTCATAAGTTTGTCATTGTAAAGTAGTACCGACATATTTTGGATATGCAGGGACCCTATACAGGCAATAGTTCACAAAAAAAGGAATATTTGTTACAATATACTCTCCGACCATCTAAAACATAGATGAGTTGGTTTCTTCATTAGATTTGGAGAAATGTAGCATTCTATCACCCGCTCATTAATGGATGCTCTGCAGTGAATGGGTGCCGTCAGAATAAGAGTCCAAACAACTGATACGAACATCACTATAATCCAGACCACTCCAGTCCATCAGTTAGCATCTAACATCTAAGAAACAAATCCTTCTGGTCAAAATCCATAATAATGCTTCCTTTGGTGTAAAAGTAATCTGATCTGAATTGGATGAGAAGTATGCACAGATCAAGTACTGTTTACAAGCCAAAAAAAAAGGACTATTGCTTATGGAAGCAACTTTTTGAAGCATCTTAATGATGAATTTGTTTCTTCCAAACACACATCTTTTAATTTCACAAGACGTTTGTTAATGGACTGGAGTGGTGTGGATTATTGTGATGTATTTATCAGCTGTTTGGACTCACTGCTGAGGATCTATTGCTGAGTAAGTGATATAACGCTACATTTCATCAAATCTGTGGAAGAAACAAACTCATCTACATGGGAGATTTTCAGCAAATGTTCCTTTTTTGTGGAACTTTATACTAATGAGTTAAATCACAACACAAAATGTTTTTTGAAAACAAAAGTCTGCAGTGGTTCATGTACTTTTGACTGACGTAACCAGAGGTTTCAGGATAGTGGACATTGCTGTTCAATAAAGTATGTTTATATACCGCAGCATCTTGACACGTGCCTTTTGATTAGCACTGGGGGGTCTGAGTGAGCATTTCACAGATTTCTCAGATTATTCCCATAGAGCCTCACAGGCGTCTGCTAATAAGAGCCCTGCTGATAGAATCCTCAGTATGAGTACAAATGATCTCTGTCCATCTCAGCTTCTGAAACACTATCTGAAATAGCGATGGCCACTTACAGCCACAAGGAAAGTGATGGAGAACGTAAGACTGAAGAATGAGATGTGAAGGTAAGAACATAATGGAAAAACAGCCTGCTTTCTGCCGCTTCTTGCACGTCTCCCCCAGAGCCAGGCTCCATCGCACTGCGGTTGCCATAGAGACAAAAACGGTACCTCGCAGTGAAGGATGTTGCAGATGCAGTGGAAATGCTGTCGTGACAAACAGGCAAAGGTTTCAAATTAGCAGCAATCAGACAGTAAATGAAGTGTTCACTTTTCATTTATCCTACAGATTTGATCAAACTGTTTGGTTTGATAACATTTCAGTTTGGTTTCACAGAACTTTGCTGCTAGTTGATGCTTTCAAACTCTGCTGCATTAAGTCAAATTGTCTTTGTGGACGTGTGTGGTTATATTTATGATAATTTATGAAGTAAACAAGGAATGTGTGTGTGTGTGTATATATATGTGTATGTGTGTATATATATGTGTATATACACACACATATATACATGCGCATATATGTGTATATATATGTATATATACACCTATACATATGTACATATATGTATGTGTGTGTGTGTGTGTGTGTGTATATATATATATATATATATATATATATATAATCAATATGCAAATCAGATGTGTATATTTGGTACATTTGAATGAATCATTTGAGCGAATGAATCACTCTTTCTTAAAGACAGTCATTTGTTGCCACCTACTGTTTAAAAGCAACTTGCAGTAACAACATTTCTGGAAGGACAAGATTTGTGCAAACTTCTTTGAGCTTGTTCATGCAAACACAAACAAGCAACAACAAAAAATGTTCCTAGAGCTTTTGTTCTCATGTCTGACTTGTAATCAGCAGTTTTCCATTTCCATTTTATACAGTGTTTTATGCAGTTGGTCATTTATTACATTTTTAATTTTTAATGTTGCGTTTCATCTTGGGGCAGGAATTTTGGACGATTGGAAGATTTTGTTTTTTAAATCCCTATAGAAAAATGACTAGCTTTTGGGCTTTCTTATACTTACAATAAAACTAAATAAGTGTAGGCCTTGTTCGGTTTCATGAATATGTGAAGTTTGTTAAGCTCAGGGGGGAATCGGTCCATTAAGCTGTCAGAGCTGCTTTTAAAGGGTGATTTCCAGTGCAGACGGAAGTTTTAGCAGTTGGCAGATTTGGTTTGTGCTTTGGCTTTTAGCTTTTGGGCTTTTAGTGGACTCGCTGATTTAAAAGTAGCTTTGGATAATGTGAATAGTAAATTAAATACAGTTTTAGTCTTTTAAGACACTGAATCTGTAGTCATGTATTAAGGCAAGTCTTCATTTGAACTAACTGTACACTTTCAATTTATGAAATCACCATTTTCTTTGTGTCTGTTTCTCTTAAAAAATAAATGGACATTAATAACAGATTTTAAGACATTGTTAAGATCTATTGTTAAAGTCTAGAGGAAATGCAATTCAGATAATGTAGTGTTTGATATGTTATGTGTTCGATATGTTTTTTCAGTGTCTGATGTATTGAAGAGGTCTCAATTGTGGTTTTCTTTTTGATGTTGCATTTGGGATCTTTTTAGTGCTTGCAACTATTGCAGATGCTGTAATTCTGGCAAAATGTCATTGTTACGATTGACGTTATTTGTTCAGGAGAGACATTAGCTCACTATTGATAATTAAGCAATCACATTAGCATAGAGGACTGACAGAAGAAGATTGTGTTGACTCACTTTGAGCTGATTTTTCTTTTTTGTATATTATGACTTTCATTTGGGAGGCAATTTTACAAAATGTCAAGCACCTCTTTTCTTTCATTTCTGGCACATAATTATAAATCTCATTATGGTGATGTAAAGCAAAAAACATGCTTTCCCATACCTGTTTTTGTGAACATCACTGTTTTTCCTCCTCACTTTCACAATATAGCATGGCCTCAAGTACAGTATTTGAAGAGTTTTGTTCCAAAATGCCATAAATCCATTTAGATTAAAACCAATAATAACATAATTTTGTTTCAAACTTTCACATAGCATCTTTAGGTTATAATAACATAATTCAAATCCTGATTTAGATTTTTAAAGATTTATTTCAGATTATTTTTTCCAGAAATGCAGTAAATCCATGGCTTGGTTTTTCTTTTTTTACAAAATGCAATTAATCGATTTAAATAAAAATAAAAGTTATTTTTCATATTGCAACTGTTGAAAAGACACAAAGTAAGTTGATTCTCATATCCACATATAATCCATCCAATGCGATTCAACTGTCATTATGAAATATTCCATTCCGTCAGTGATATTACAATGTTGCTCCATCTGAAAGCATTTACTGAAGATTACGAATAATAATTACAAAACCGGCTTTTCTGATGAGGTGCGCATGACAATCACATGCGATTTGTCATGCTGCCCTAATTTTTAGTTTGTTTGTTGATCACGAAGTAAAAATGAGTTGAGGAAAAACTACATGCCGGGTGTATTCAAAGTACCGTCATTCCTAGCCATCGCTGTGTATATTTCTCTACTGATCAAGTTGGCACAAGAAATCTGTTTGAAGTTAAACATGTCTTGACATATTTGTTTAATTGATGGACTGGAGTGATGATGTTTTCATCAGCTGTTTGGACTCTCATTCTGACGGCACCCATTCACTGTAGAGCATCTGGAATGCTGCATTTCTCCAAATCTGATGAAGAAAAAAACTCTGATACTTTACATCTTTGATGATTGTCGGGTGCTCTATGGGTGCAAATTACCCACAGGAGCATGTCCGAGATGCTTTACTTACAACTACATTTAATAAACGCAGACAGTTACTGATTCTGTCTTTTATGCCTGTCATGCTGGATTTCCTTTTCCCCTTTAACACAGCCTGGACTATTGTTTTATCACTAAACACCATAAGATGTCTCGTTAGGGGATTGTGGCCTCGTCACACATGGCGTGATGTGATTTGTGACCTGTAGCTAATGGCTGATGAAATGACGAGGGCCGATTCGGACTGAGACTGGCACTCTCACTCCATCCACCCACTCGCTGGCCTTTCACCCACTCAGCACACTTGTATGTATCCACTTCTCCGCTCTGCTTTTCATGTGCTGGTCTCTCTCTATATCCTGCGGTTGGTTACTCAGACTGATTTCATGTTCCCTCACAAAGGTTCTCCTGTTTTATTTGATTCTGCCATTTTGCACGAAGCGGTTTGCTTAGTGCTGCATTCAAAATGGGTTGCATGAGCTCAGACTGATTGCTTTATACTTTCTGTGATGCTTCTTACCCATATAAAGGGTTTGCCTTGTCAAACGCAGGAATATTAAACTAAAATAACCTTATAAAGGCCTTTTGAATTATCAAGGTTGTCAAATCTTAAGAACACTAAAATCTTGTAAACTTTTATATTCAAGTCAAGTCACTTTTATTTATATAGCGCTTTTAACAATACAGATTGTAGCAAAGCACTGAACATTATCAAA
>JAUYWG010000041.1:1372949-1390365 GCA_034779775.1 Enteromius afrohamiltoni
TCTATGACTTCTGGAAGCAGCTCTTTTAATAGTTTAGCTGGAATAGGGTCTAACATACATGTTGTTGGTTTAGATGAAATATTGTTAGTAATATTTCAAGATGAATGCTTACTGGACTTGATTAATAACACAAATAATAAAAATATATTTTTGAAATAGGATAATTTATTTGTTCATCTCTCAATCATCACTGCATTATTTGTTTTGATTAAAAAAATAAGCATTAAATTATTTAAATGTAATCTTACTAAGACATATTATTGGACATATTGACTGAAATGTGTATTTCTGAAATTTATATCAGTCTGTTATACATATATAAGGGTCTCATTGAGGAATCTGAATTTCATACTTTTTGGTCATAAAAATATCTTCACCAGATTGCTTTTTTTTTTTTTTTTTTTTTTACAGTACAAATATAAAAGTACAAATAAAAAAAATACATAAAGAAATCAATTTTTTACATAATATTTCCTTCTTAATTATATACTGTGTATATAGAAGTACACTCACGTGCGTGTGTGTATGTATGTATGTGTGTGTATATATATATATATATATATAATTTTGTTTTATCATTACACTGCAAAACTTTGGGTAAAAGCATCTGCTACTCCATATAAGCTAAAACATTTTAACCGTCTTTCGGTCGTTTATAGACATGGACACAGGGGGCATGTCTCTCGGTCACTATGTAGTAACTACTCTGTACTAGTGGCATTTTAACCATTTATGACCCTGCAGGAGTACCACGCTCAGCTGGAGGAGATGCGTGTGTCTATTCGTCAGCTGGAGGAAAACCTGTCAGCCGCCCGCCGCCGCAGTGACCTGTACGAATCTGAGCTGAAAGAGTCTCGCCACACCAGCGAGGAGCTCAAGAGGAAGGCTGTGGAATACCAGCAGAAGATTCAGAAGGTTTGTTCTCGTTCAGAGCGAGAAGCGTCCTGCTGATGCACGCTAGATTGGGATGACACCAGTCTTTGTTTGTGATTCTGCAGGCCAAAGAACAAGGCAAATCTGAGATGGAAGATCTTCTGACCAAATTGCAGAAGGTAATCACTGTTTCAACAAAGATCAACATATTTGGTGCTAGACTTCCTAACGTGCTTAACCAACAATACTTCTTTTGGTAAAGGAGCCAAAATGCCATGCTAATCGAGCACTAACCAGTTTTTATGTGCAATTGCTAATGCAGCTGTTTTTGTATTTAAGCTTCTTTATTTGTAAATGTCTCAGACCAATGCAGAGCAACAAGTGAAGATTGAAGAACTCCAGGAGAAGCTTGCCAAGGTATCGTGTGCATTTATTTAAAAATCAGCCTAACATTAGTTTATATTGAATTCAGTGATATTATTGATTGAACTGTATTTCAGTAGTTCGCACTTCCTTATAATCGCGGTAGAATAATAGTAGCGTGTTTGGGGCGAGCCCTGGAAGTATGAACCCTAGCGAGGGTAGAGCTCCCTCCGACATAAACATAAAACAAAGTGCACAAAACACAGTGACTTTATTTCACTCTATAATTACGTACAATGCCTTGTGGAAACAATTTACAGTTTTCACTTACAAACCAGTTAGCAGGTTTTTACTGTAGCAGTTTTAGTCTTTTTCTCTACATTTGTTTCCTTCTCTCTCAGGCCGTGAAGGCGAGTACAGAAGCCACTGAACTCCTGCAGAATGTCCGTCAGGCTAAAGAACGTCTGGAGCGAGATCTGGAGCGTCTGCAGACCAAAGAGGACTCCACTGACAGCCTGCGCAGACGCCTGCGAGAGACTGAGGTCATGCACTGCACTTGTCAGAATCAATTACAGTGGCTTTCTTTACAAATATATTATAATTATGATTCGATCAGATTGGACTTCATTGTCATTACACAAAAAATAATCGGGAGACAATTCCTGTACCTCAAACAGTAGCTCCTGAAGTGATTAAAATAATATATAGACGTATCATATATAAATATAAACATTAGAATTAACCCATTGTGATCCACTTTTGCTGACATTTAGCCTTAAGCTCACAGCTGACTGGTTTATTGTTGACGATTATTGTCCTGATGTGGTTTCCCATTTCAACAACTGCAGAAAATCCAACTTTTTTGACTTTGTGGTGTTGTCTTGTTTTCAAGCACACATATATAAATATTCTTTAATCAAAATGTATTTACTAAAAAAAAAAAAAAAAAAAAAAGTTCTTGGATTTAAATATCTTCCAATAGGGTAAAAGAATATTGTTTTCCCTTTTATTATCTAGTTTAACATAAATGTATTTAGTTTTAGTACATGCATAGTCATTTTGCATCTCAAGTAAATATAGATAAAAGAATGTTCAGGTATTTCTACTGGGAACGAGACAAGATATTGGATAAAAAAAAAAAAAGCTGGATAAGAAATTGTGTATTTTTCTTACCATTGGCAGATAAACACTAACTTTTGATGCTTTTCAGGAAAAAGGCTTACTTTCCTGGCATATTTTTTTCTTGTTTTAGTCATGAACGTCCTTAATTTTGATACATGTTTTTATATTTTCTGTAAATATATCTATATATTGGAACAGTGCTATGATATGATAATCAGTTTTTGTGGTATGTAGACCAGGTCAGTTAGACACAGCATTTTAAAATCTGATTTATTGATATAAATACTGGACTAGGGACTATTTCTACCTAAATTCAATTTATTGGTGAAATTCATTCAGACTGTGATGCCAAGTAATATTTTTGACTTTTTTTTTTTTTTTTTGGTGGGGGGTGGAGCAGGATGGCAAGAAAACCCTGGAGAACCAGGTGAAGAGGCTGGAGATGGTAGAGCGGAGAGAAACTAAACTCAAAGAAGACATTCAGACCAAGTCGCAGCAGATCCAACAGATGGCCGATAAAATCATGGTAAGCCTGAGCGCTGAACTCCTGCTGATTTACACATTCTGTATCTTAAACACACACACAAACAAACATACAAACAGGTAAACACTGGAGCTGTCGTTGAAATGCGATTGCTGCGCTCCAGAAACGTCTTCTGGAGGTGTCACATGCACAGAGTAAAGCTACTTAAGAGGCGTAACACCTTTTAGTCACGCGCGGTATACCTCCTCAAACCCTCACGCTTGCATTCAGCACACATTTTCTGTTTTATTCCTTTTTCTTCGACCTGCTTAGCCTGGCAGTATCAGAGCTTGGTTTCTTCAGCTCCCAGCATGCTCCCTGGCCCTGTCACGGCTCCAAAAGTGACAGATTGCAGTGGATCATCTCAGTCTTTGGCCACAATCAGGAGTGTCACAATGACGATGTGTTTTTAGCTGGATGAATTCTACCGTACATTATTGATTTTTATGAATTAGTCACGATTAAATATGAAATGGCACATTTCGAGTTCATCTGGAGACCAGAGATGTTATCGGTAATTAATAATAAAACTATTAAATCTATGAAAGCTAGACTCAAAACAACAGCTCAGCTGTGCATTTACTGAATGATTGCACTGCATTTTATGCATCCTCATTTTCTCCTCTTTTAATGCATTTGAAATAATTTTTTTAATCATTTAATTTTCTTTCTGATTTTAATTACTTTTTCATTTAAAGCACTTTAAGTTACCATTGTTTATGAAATGTTCAATACATAAATTTGCCTTGCCTATTAAAAATAGTTTTATTTAATTAAAATAAAGCAAAAAATAAAATATAAATACTGTGTGAAAAACTTTAACTTTGAAAGAGTTTAAGGTTTATGGTTTGTGCTTCTAAAAATTATATATCTGATGTTTTTTTACTGTATAATTACATATAATGCAATAGTAAACCATATAAAAAAAATAGGTGTGTGTATGTTATATGTGTATATAATATACATATATATATATATACACATACACGTGTGTGTATATGTATATGTATGTATATATATATATATAGGTAAAATTGAAGTGAATTTTTTTTTTAAGCAAAATGCTAATATTTAACTGATTTTATCATGTATTTTGTATTTTAACATGTATTTTAAGGCACATATTTATTTAAATTATAACAAAAATAAAGATAAAAAAACATGATATAATTAATCAATCATTAATTAATCATTATATAAATATTAATAAACACTAAAAAAATATGTACTACTGGAGACCTGTGGGAAATATGTTATCAATTAAAAAATGTCCTACTGTTTTTCCTAAAATAAGGGATGTTTTAACAGTTTCGGGAAGAGCACGCTGTGTCAGCACAGCCGGTACCCATCGACGCTCATTAGTATTATCGCCCACTAGCTATTAATTATCCCCAATCCGCCTCAGCATAAATACAATCGTCTCACTCTTCTCAGTATCTAGTTACGCATGATCCCACCTTCCTCCCCTTCTCCGCCTTTTTCTTTCGCACCTTAAAGGGGGCGAACGGGACCGAGCCTCGCTCCGAGCTCTGCCCTCGCTAGGGCTACTATTCAGCAGAGCTCCTGGCTCGCTCCCTGGACAGCACGCCAAATTTGCTTATTTAATTTAACAAAGAAGTGCGAATTCGTGAAATGAGATTGAGTAGAGACTTTTAATTTTTCGTCTGGGACAATATACCTTGGCAATTTGTCTGTGTGCAGGAACTCGAAGAGAACTTCCGTGAAACACAAGCAACAGCGCAGCGAATGGAAACACACCTGGAACAGAATGAAAAGCTTTACGAAGATAAGATCAAGGTCGAGCCGCACACACATTTCTGCTTGACAAATATCATTGATGTTCAACAGAACATCATGAAGTTTACACAGGACCAATATACTTTTAGTGCTCGTTATTAATTTTATAGCTACTGAATAAAAGATCCTGAGTCTGTGGATTTATATCAAACCTTTTAATGGTCTCATTTTAAATGTACTTACTGTTGGTTTGTCAGTGGTAATAACCCAGAGTTCGTGTTTTGTAGGTTTTAGAGACTCAAATGAAGGCTGATTTGGCTGAAAAGGAGTTGCTGGAGTCCAAGCAGAACACGTACGAGGAGGAATCTCGCGAGCGAGGAAAAGTCATCAGTGACCAGGCAGCGGTAACATGTTATTTTGCTTTTTCTGACAGACTATAATTTTTCATTGGGGGGAAATTACATAGCGTGACCCTATTAATTAACACTGAGCTTTGTGCTGTTGTGCAAGACAATATATTTTAATATTTATTTATTTTTTTGCATCACAACAATTTCATTTATCACAATTTTAGTAAAAAAATGCATAGTGTATATTTTGAAAATATTGACACGTGTATGTTTGTGCATTTGTAAATTAATAATTGTATTATTTACTCTTAGTTAATTTTTTTTTTTCTGTTTTGTATTGTTACTTTTGTCAAATTTAGTATAGACTACAGTATACTTGGTTAACTGTACTGATTCACCAGCATGACCAGCACTAACCAGCTTTGAAGTATAATGTCTAATTTACTCATCAGTGACTCTGCTTCATGTAGACGATCAATGCCATGGAGTCAAAGATGACCAATCTAGAGCAGAGGATCGCTGAGCTGTCCGAGGCCAACAAACTGGCAGCCAATAGCAGCATTTACACACAGAAAAACATGTGAGTTTACACGCATGACTCCAGCTGATTCAGTGATGGATGGAAATCACTTGCTGTTGCTGCTCATAAACAGCCTACAGTCAGGCTAACACGATATATTACTTGACTGAAGAGCTGTTTATTTGGATTATTTTTAGCAACAGCTTTAATTATTAATTGAATTTTAGTCTTTTATCACATTGCGGTTGCATGTTGTTATGTAAAAGCAATTAGCCATTCTGCTTCATGCTGAGCTACATAATGTCATAAAATACACAGTTTGCATTGGATGCGGTATTCTTTGGGAATACATTTTTTGCATTAAAACATATAAAATAATGCATTAAATAATGCTGAAGTGCTAAAACTAAAACTTAAATAAATATAAATAAAAGCTAAATATAAAAAATACTAAAATGAAGACTGGAAGTAAAACGTTAAATCACTGCTAAACAGTTAAAAAAAAAAAAAAAAAAATATATATATATATATATATATATATATGTAATCATTATTAATATTGTTTAAAATAAACAAAAAAACATTGTGTTAAAAAAGTAGTTTTTTTTTTTTATATAATAAAACAGAAATCCATGTATACAATATCTGTATATAAATATTAAAAGTCAGTATTTTCACATGAATGAACTGTGGATATTTGGATATGAAATGTGTTTGGTGAACGTAAAGGTTAGTTTCAGGCTAATGTGCCGTGATATTAGATTTTCAGGGTTAAGCACAGTGTTAATAAACGATGACCTGGTGTATCTGCATTATACTCGTTAGCAGCTTATTATCCCTGCTCAAAAACAACAGTAGAGTTTGGCACCAGTAGAAGTTGTGGTTTAGATGTTGCTGCTGATTTTCCCATTTTACTATCTTAACCAGCCTGGTTTACATATGTATATGTGTATATATATATGTATATGTGTGTGTGTATATATATATGTGTATGTAATATTCTATTTTCTACTCAAGTTTTAGAAACAGGTTTATTGTGATAGTCTTCTTTAGACACACCACTAACAGTAAGTAACTACATGTCATCTAGCAGTCATTAGAGTATTAGTAGACTGTCTGCCTAATATCTTCTAACACAACATACTACATACTGACTATCAGAAACTCTGCAGGTATATGTCAACTTATTCTATTAACCCTTAATTTACCCTAACAGTCTAACCCTAACAGAGTTAGTAGACATATAGTTGACAATTAATGAGAATTAGTTGACAGGTAGTTATAGTTAGAATAATGTCTAAAGTTGGCTATGTGTATTAAGTGTATCTGTATTTTTTAAGGGGGGGTTTTCTCTATAAACTTTTTTTATGTTGTTTGCAATCTTTAGGAAAGCCCAAGAGGAGATGATCTCTGAACTCAGGCAGCAGAAGTTTTATCTGGAATCTCAGGCTGGAAAACTGGAGGCCCAGAATGCAAAGCTGGAGGAGCATCTGGAGAAACTGACACAACAAGAGCAGACTAACAAGAGCAGGGTGCTGGAGCTCGAGACCAGACTGCGAGAGGTGAGTGACCTTGACCAAGACGACACCAGATATGATGACGATGATGAGACCGTTTGATGAACTCAAGGAGTTGAGAACGGTTTGCACCGCTTCTTCTTTTTGCGATAACAGCGATACATTTCTTCAAGTTTCTTTGGTGAATATAGAAAGTTAAAAAGAACAGCATTTATTTGTAGTTTAGAAATGTCTAAAAAAGTCACTTTTTGACTGAATAAAAGAACTAGTTTCTTTCAGAAAACCTTGAAAACGGTTTTAAATCATTTTAATCATGCCTTTTTCAGTTCATTTAATAACCCAGCAGGGTGACAAATATTCCATGTGGTCTTTTAATTAATATCAGCCTGTGATTAGTATGGTTCTTACAGTATGAGCTCTAATCTGCTAAATTCGACTGGGAGGCATGAATATATTACATGTTGCAAACATTAACATCATGGATTTCCGTAAAGCTGCTTTAAAACTGTATTTTGTAAAATGCTGTACAGATACGATTGACTTGATGCACTCGAGGAGAATTCTGAATAATATCAACAGAAAGAAATAATTTTAATTATGCATAAAGACAATTCAATCTAAAACTGTTATTTATATATAATACATATTTTACTTTTTTCTCATCGTGGAATTTTTTAATTATAAAAGAAAATAATTAAAGTAAATAATTGTAATATGGCAACAGTTGTTTTACTGTGATGCCGTAGAAAAGAAATTCTCTAAAATGAGAATTTGCTTAGAATTTAAGGTTAAGGTTCTAAATTGGTCTCAGAAACACAACCACTACATCACGTAAAACACGGTATTAAAAAGGAAAAAACAAAACAATGCACAGCACATGAACACAAAACATTAAAAAAGAGGGAACTAAAATTGAAATCAACAAATACATGTTATTTAATCATTTAATTTCAGAAGGTAGAAATAAATTATTGAACCTTCAGGCTGAGTTGCTACAGTTTCAAAGAAACTGAGCATTATGTCACACTCACTATTGCAGTGAATGGGTGCCGTGAGAGTGCAAAACAGCTGATAATAACATCACAATAATCTACAATTAATGCACAGTCCAGTCCAGCAAGCCACAAGCTGCATTTTGTTTGTATGAGACGGATTTTAACTTCAAACCATCACTTCTGGCCATCACTTCTCGTGCTGTCAAAGTCTGTCGAAATCCACCCAAATATTTGTTTAGAATAAGTCTGCTTTGACTTGTAAACAGTTGTTGGTCTGTGCAGATTTCAGCCCTGATTCGGACCAGACGACTTTTTCACTGGAGGAGGCTGGAGGGTGCTTGCATTTCAGCAGGAAGCAATGGTTTGAGTGTCTTGATGATGGATCCGTTTCTTACAAACACAGCTTTTGGCTTCACGAGGCGTTAACTGATGCGCTGGAGTGATGTTGATCACCCGGTAACTCCGGTCCTGCTGTGTGTTCCTCTACAGATCGGTCTGGAGCATGAGGAGCAGAAGCTGGAGATCAAGAGGCAGGTGTCGGAGCTCACGCTGTCCCTGCAGGAGAGAGAAGCTCAGATCAGCAGCCTGCAGGCGGCCCGCCACGCTCTGGAGAGCCAGCTTCAGCAGGCCAAGACCGAGCTGGAGGAGACCACCGCCGAGGCCGAGGAGGAGATCACCGTCCTCCGGGTGAGAGATTACATTGTGATGAATCAACCTGAAGTCACCGCGATCCATCTCTTTCCTTTCCCTCATCATTTAGAAGCTGATAGTTTAGTTTGGAGACCAAGTTGCACAATAGCACACATATTACCTGGCGTTTTGGCAGTTAAATAGTACTATAAAGCATATATTATTTACACTGTAAGAAACAGAAATGCATATTTTCCAGTTTACGAAACCTTTCATTTTTTACAGTATAGGCAAAAGATATAGCTAACTCTTTCCCCGCCAGCGTTTTTGTAAAAGTCGCCAGGCACCAAAAGCATTCTTGATGATTTTCACCTAGATTAGACTGCTTTCAGATCATTTTCTGCTATATGAACCTATTAGAGCCTCTGCTTTTTGTGTTCATGTTTTATCATCACTTGAGTGCAAATAGGTTTTATCAGAAATACAACATTTTTGACAAAGTGCTGCATTATCAAGCAAAATGCTTTCAGATATCATATTCTTTCACCTGTCAATAAATATATTATATACATTGCACAGGACACACACACAGACGTTTAATATACCTATACATCATCATCATATATAAGTATGATATTTAAATGCTTAGTTTGATGAGCAAAACATATAATGCAATGCAGTACATTACAGTGATGCCTGAGTGATGAGCAAGTAAACATTAATGATCATATTTGATACAAAAGCCTGATTTTTGCATGATGTCTGGATAATAAACTGAAACTAGGTTGCTTCAATATAACTTTATTACTTTATAAAAATCAGTTTCACAGCAAAGAGCATAAGCAGGTGAATGTTAAAAAAAAAATCTACACATTACACATACATATAAACAAAAACTTATTTTAGATGCGGTTAATCGTTAGACAGCACAAACAATTGATTATTCTTTAATAAAGAAGTAGATTGGGTTCAACAGGTTTTTGAGCTCTGAAATTTCTGTATCCGTTATAATGCAGTAGTTTTGTAAGAAACTTAAGAAGTCTGTATCTAAAGTTTCAAAGTAGCTTGTGAATGATCAGCAGTCGATATAATCCCCATCACTTCACAGACTCCACGCATCTCCTTTATATCGTTCGGCCCTAGCGAGTAATCATGTGGCCAGTCTCTCAGTGGACCACTTCTTCACAGTGCTGTAAACATCTTCCCACGCCGCTCCGTTTCAATGCATCGATGACACGGTTTTATCCTCGCGGCCCACCACTCATGCATGACATCACACCCGTCATGACACTCGAGTTCATTTCACAGCGCCGCTGTCAAATGCACTTTACTGCAGAACTCCACGTAGCACTCCGACAGAGTGCAAACATGGCAGTTTTGGCTCTCATTTCGTGTCTCTTTTTTCTTTTTCAGGCCCATCGGGATGAAATCCAACGCAAGTTTGATGCCCTGCGAGACAGCTGTGCGGTATGCAAATCAGCTTTTCTGTGTTTTTGACTCATCACTTGTGACCCACACCAGTCCTACCTGAACTGATAGAATGTGTGGATGGTGCAGCTTCCATAAGCAGTATTCCTGTGATGCAAAGATGATTTTTTTAGCGTTGTTACTTCAGTCTTCAATGTCACATGATCCTTTAGAAATCAGTCTAATATGCTGCTGAAAAAACATTTAATATTATTATCAGCTGCTATGCATTTTATTTTTAATTATTAATCTATGTGAAATATAATGTTTTTGTAACGGTTGAAGTGTCCCTGAAGTTTAAAATGTAAAGTGTGTCTTTTGAATCAGTGACTGAAGCTTTTTTCAGTTGATTTAAATAGCCCAGCAGGGAGACGAATCATTTCTTAAAATGACATGTACTCTGCAACAACAGTGTGACATGCTATTCTTCATCTGAAAAGTATTTTAAATAATACTTTTCTAATTCTTTTGTAAATTTCAGTTTAATAAATCATGTCATGCATTCAAGATAGACTTGAAAAAAAATATAGTAGTACTATCAAACGATTAATCACATAATAACACTTTTTGTTTACATAATGTGTGTATATACACTGTGTATATTTATTATGTATATAATTAGGCACATGCATGTGTATATATTTTTGCATTTTTTATATTTATTAATATAAATTATGCAAACAAAAGTTTTTTTTATTAATAATGCATTTAATCACTGTTATAATTGTTTGACAGCACAAAAAAAAAAAAAAAAAAAAAAAATATATATATATATATATAATTATTATTATAATATTATTATTATTATTTATTTATTTATTTGTATTTTTGCAAGTATTTCATGTGAAGATAACCAAAAAATGTAATTACATTTCTTTAGGATCATGTGACATTTAATACTGGAGTAACAATGCTAAAATAGTTATTTCAAATTGTTATAATATTATACAATATCACTGTTTACTTGACCTTTGTGAGCAGAAGACACACACACACATACCAACACACATTTTTGTTATGGGCAAGTAACTGTTCACCATTTCATAATCAAATGCATCTGTTTCCAAGCATCCTGAAAGTTGTTCCTCCAGCAGCCATTGATTTGGGGAACGGTTGCATTTTGAAGTGCTTTTGTTTGCGTTGCCCCTGGAGTGCGTTTCATTATTATCAAGCACAGAGCATCTCTGCCCTACTTTCACTGTCCACCCACACTCAAGCTGTTTGAGCATCTCCACCGATGCAATATTCTCACCCGGCCCTGCGCTGTTTTTAGACGCCCATCTTCTCCACAGCGCCGAGGAGTTATATTACATTTTTCCTTCATCATACTCCTTTGCAATCATAACTGGAGCTCAGATAAACGTATAAACTTGAGCATGAGAATTTGATTGTCTTATTAAAATGAAAACATATGGACTTGTTTTTGTACAATTGCTCACACTTTTGGTGAAGGGCTTGTGTGAGTGCTAGTAAGAGTTATTCCCAGCTTTAAAGTGTCTGTCAATCTCAGTGAGTTTTGCTGATGGTGTGAGTACAGACAGACAGACAGACAGACAGGAGTGCAGTGTTTGCTCTTCGATCTGTCTTTGGTAAGCTCTTATAATCCCAGCCCCCGGTGACGGCTTCTTTCCACCAAACACGCTTTGATCTTCTCCATTTTTCAGCAGTTTTGTGTGTAGTAAGGCTATAAAATAACATTTGTATTCCTTTGCACTTTTATTTGGCCAATTACATGCATATTAAATGCCTGAGCAACACTAAAAACAATGATAGTGTCGTGCTAAGATGTTTTTTTTTTTTTTAGTTTCTCTTGATCAGAGAGGGCATACATCTTATTCATTTTATCTAAATATCAAAATTTGTGACATTTTATTGATTTTTAACCAGTTTGGGGTTAATATTTTGCAAGAAAATAGAAAATACGTGTATAGAAAATATATAAAATAATTATATTATGTTGAATATCAAAGGTCTGTGTGTGTGTGTGTCTGTTTACTAATGTGGGCACAATAATATTTTATGAATTTATGGAGTATAAAATATTGTTTTGATTTTTAATGAAAAGTTCAAATTAGACCCAGAAGGCCCCAAGTGGCATCTTGTGTTATTTTTACTGTAAAAATAACTTACTGTAATTTATTGGGCTTTTAAATTTGAGACATCCATATAGGATAACTGAACAAAATCATTGTTGCTGTTATGGAATATTTTTACTTATATACAATAATATAAGAGTAATATATGAGAAATTAAGCGCATATATATTCACATTCCTTTACTTACAGCAAGTCGTATAATAATTTTATTTCAGATGAATCTCTTTTACTGGGATTTGTGCTTTGTCTGATATTAGTTATTCAATTATTCAAATGTAAAAAAATAATACAGTAAGTAAAAGTATTTGACTTTAATGGCACTTATAATTTTATAATATAAGTATATAAAATAATAAAAGAATAATATTTAAAGTAATGCATACAATAAAAGTTAGTGAGGTATGGTGGCTTAATTAAAAAAAAAACAATTCATGGAATGGTTGATTTAATGAAAATGTAAAAATATGAATATATAATTTTATACTAATATAAAATCTGATGCATATAATAAGAAAAAAAAACATTCTGCAAGTTAAATATAATATCAATAATAATATAATAGAAGGTAATGTGGCCTATAAATAATTTTAACGTTTTAATAATTTTTCAAAAAAGTAGAATAGTTGATTTATACTTAATTTTACTTTTTAATATAATATCATATTATATAATAGTATTAAAACAAGGCATATTTATGTTCTATAAAAGAGGCAAGACGGCCTCTTTGAACATTTAAAAGTTCATCTATTTATTTAGTTAATGCAGTCATCTTCATCCTGCACATGCTTAACTTGCATCTAAGTACACCGCAATTTAAAAGTGCACAATGGCATCTTCCCTCATCTTACCCTACTAAATCTGTCAGATTTCTGCCTGAACAATAACAAAACATCTAGCAACAACCAAGCGTGACACCCTAGCAACTCCATGGAACTGGAAAGCAGCAAACAGATGCATTTTTGAATTTAATCATTGAAAGATGATGTAAAGCAAGTGAACTAGTGTGTTCTGGTCAGTAGTTAAAGTGGGTCAGTGTGTGTGAGATCGAGGCGCTGTGCCTTTAACAGTAATGACAATGATAATGAGCGCAGAAACCTCCTCCGCACCAGAGGAGTGCTTGGCACTGCTGAGCGCCAACACTCTTGACCAGCGCCGTGATTTCAAGCAAACCTGCGTCTCTTCTGCTTGTCAGATGGAGGCTTTGGCAACGTGCGAAGAAACCAGAAAACAAAAACCAGTTTTAGTCAAAGACAGATTTCTGCTGAAGTTCAAAGTACACCACCAGTAAAAGTTTTTGAAAAGTTTGAAGATTTGTGAAAAATTTTGAAATCTGTTTACTAGCTAAAATGACTGTTTTCTATTTATATTGCATAATGTTTATTTTAATGTGCCGTTTATTCCTGTGATTTAAACGCTGAATTTTTACAACTGTAATCCAAGCCGTAATCCATTTTTTTTTTTTTTTCCAGGTTTCTTTGATGAATAAAAAAATTCAAAAGAACAGCATTTATCTAAAAAAAAAACATTATACATAAATGTCTTTATCATCATTATCATTGATTGAATTTATAGCATCTTTACTAGATAACTACATATATAGATATATAAAATAAATATATTATGTTGAATATCATAGGTGTCTGTTTACTAATGTGGGCACATTAATGCTTTATGGATTTATGGAGTGCAAAATATTGTTCGATATTTAATGAAAAGATAAAATTAGACCCAGAAGGCCACAAGTTACGGTGACCGGTAGGGGGGACGTCTTTCGGTTCACTTAGTTTTGTCGCGGCCACGACTTATTAACTCTAGTTATGTCGTGGCCAAGAGATCGTTTTTTCGAGGTAACAACATCCTTATGTGGTGGCCTTGAGATGCTTCAGTGAAGGAACGACTTCCATAAAATATATCTCTCAACATAAGAAGTCATGGTCATGAGTTTATTGCATAAACAAACCTGCGTTACCATAGCAACCCGGGATTATCAGAGATTTTTTAATACATTAAATTTTTTCTTATTTGTATATTCTATACTATTTGTATAATCTTCTATTATATTAACTTGTTAGGGCTACATTTTTATATTTATTTCCTGATTCTAGGTTTATACCTAATTAATGTTTTGTACAGTTATTGCTAGTATACTCTATGATTGTAGACTGTTTTTGCCCATACCCGATGTTAAATCAGCATGTTGTTTTCATTTGCAAATAAAAATGCGTGAATTATTCATTCCTCAACGAAAAAGATGATCCAACGGCTGCACTAGCCATTAGACTCTATTAATAATTATTAATTTGCAGAAATTAAATGAAATTTTAAAATGAATTTAATTCAAAGCTTTAAACTGCATCTTAAATTGTGAATTTAGTAATAATAATAATACGTTTTATTTTAGGCGCCTTTCTAGCACCCAAGGACACCTTACAAAGAGCAGTACAAAAAAGCAAGGTACACATATACAATAAAAAAAAATCAGTTGGAAATAAAAGCAAGCTTGAACAGGTGAGTTTTTAGTGCAGACTTAAAAATAATAATGATGTTATTGTTGATGATGATGCTGATAGTTATTACGAAGACGATGCGTTAATGGACATTTAATATTAATGTAATCTTTATTTATGATAAACTTAATATAAATGATCAAAGATGGATTCGGTATTATTCTATTTAGAATTAATATTAATTATTATAACGATTATGTTATAAAAAATATTTTGTATTTTTTATGCTTTGTGAAAAGCTATACAAATTAAATAATTTATTGTTTTATTACATCAATCATTATATTGCATGCAGTGTAGGCTAAACCACCATTTATATTGAGTTTATCATAAATAAATGTTACATTAATATTAAATGTCCATTAACTCATCGTCTTCATAATAATTATCAGCATCATCAACAACAACAACATTATTATTAGCCTATTATATTTATAGCATATATTTTCGATCTTTTTACATAACGTTCTGACTTTTATTTGCTATGGGTTGCTATGGTAACGCAGGTTTGTGTGGCCACGACTTCTCATGTTGAGAGAACGACATATTTTTCTCGTGGCCACGAGTAATGGAAGTCATTCCCTCACCACAGCATCTGGAGGCATATCCACGACATAAGGATGTTGTTACCTCGAAGAAACGATCTCTTGGCCACGACATAATATCACGCTCCCACGAGTTAATAGTTAATAGACCGGAGTCGTCCCCTCCTGGTCACCGTATCAAGCGGCATCTTGTGTTATTTTTTTGTTTAATAATTACTGTAATTTATTGGGTTTTTCATTTTAGACATCCATATAGGATAACTGAGCAAAAACATTCTATTTGAAGTAACAATGTTGCATTGAACATTTCTGGCGCTCAGCGAGGTTATTTTTCAGTGTCACATGATCCTCCAGAAATCATTCTGATATACTTGCATGCTAATATTTAATATCATCTGATTATAAATTCTGAAAACTATCTTTCGTAACACTATCCATGTCTTCACTGTCACTTTTGATGAATTTAATATGTTTAATACATAATGCATTTTATTTACGTTACGAGTTAGTCAGGATTTTTAATATATAATAGGCCTGCAAATATATTTATACTTATCTGTATGTTTAAATTAACTCAATTGGCAAACATTTCATTTTCTATAATTTTTCCAGTTTGTAATTAATGTACTTTTATTATTATTATAATTTTGTATTTTATAGAGATTGACAAAGAACAGTGTTTAACAGATACAGGTAGTAGACACGTATAACTTTTGTAAAGTTGCATTTTATTTATTTTAGTTATGCCTACTTTAAAATATAAGCCACTTTTACTGTCACTTTTGATTATTTAATTTTATTTACATTATAAACTAGATTTGAATGAAAATGCATCTAAATAAAAATGTATTTTAAAAATATATATTTCTGTTTTTTGGCACTTATAATGTTATAACAGCAGTTCTATTATTTTTCAAGTTTGACTGGACAAACTTCAAATCAAAATGTTGTTGTTTTGATAGAGAATACATTTACAAAATAATAACGCTAATTCAGTTTATTATTAATTTAATTTTAATTAGTTACAAGTTTTTAATCATGAGCTTTTTTACATTTTAAATTGTTCCTGAGCATAATTTGACACAGAAAATGCACAGAAATGTGGAGTTAGAATTTTTTCTTTTTCTTTTTCTCTTATCCAAATATAGTAGTCTTTTTTGAACTACTCTTTAATAATGTTTGTTGCTCCTGTCTCAGGTGATCACGGATCTGGAGGAGCAGCTGACTCAGCTGACGCAGGAGAACGCCGAGCTGAACCGACAGAACTTCTACCTGTCCAAGCAGCTGGACGAGGCCACGGACGAGAACGAGGAGAGACTGCAGCTCAAGCAGGACGTGGAGCGCCTGAGGCGTGAGGTGGCTGACCGAGAGATGCACCTCAACAACCAGAAACAGGTAGAGAAAAAAAATGCATTGTATTGGTCAAAATTATTGCTTTTTCTTATATGCCAAAGATCATGTTCCATGAGGATATTTTGTAAATTTACTACATAAATATATTAAAACCTATTTTTTGATCAGTTATATGCATTGCTAGGGACTTCATTTGGACAACTTGAAATGTGTTTTTTCTCAATATTTAGATGTTTTTGCAACCTCAGATTCTAGATTTTCAAGTAGTTCTCGGCCACATATTCCACATACATCAATGGAAAGATTATTTACATCAGCTTTCAGATGATGCATAAATCTCAAGTTTGAAAAATTAACTGTTATGACTCGTTTTTGTGGTCCAGGGTCACATTTAGTAATAGTATGACAAGTAATGACATGTAAACGGTTTTGAGGTTGGTAAGATTTTTTTAAAATAAATGTTTCTTCTAAAAAAAAGACCAGAGCAAAGATATTCAGCAAAAGGAGATAGATTGAAAGGGACAGAAAATTTTTGTGTTTCTAAAAATGTACATTTCATATCAATTAAAATAAAAACTGAAAAAAATAAAAATAGAATCATACTTATTATAAAACTGGAAGAAATCTGGCTAATTAAATAATTGCTGTAAAGTCATACAATTGTAAGTCTCACAGAAACCCATAAATATCTGGTCATTTTAAAAGGCTTAAAAAAAAAAAAAAAATATATATATATATATATATATATATATATATATAAATAAATAAAATGTATTTAAATTCAATAAAGGTAACAGTAAATATGTTACAAAATATTT
>JAUYWG010000041.1:1398928-1413660 GCA_034779775.1 Enteromius afrohamiltoni
AGCAGTAGTTTAATGTTTTCAGACAGGTGGTTTTCTCGTCTCACTATTCCCTCCTCTCAGCAGTTCAGTTTAGTAAAGCCCTGGAGCACAGCAGTACTCCAGCCACTCCAGGTTTGGCTCGTCAGCAGCTCATGATGTCCACCAAATCCAACAAATCCCCCGAGCACCAGCCCAGCAGCGGCCTGATATCGTCCAGCTCCGGCCGCAGGAAGGACACCGCCAATCCTGAAGGTCAGAAGCCAGACACAGAGCTTTTGCAACCTTTTTAATATTCAAAACATAAGCAGAATGTCCTTCTTGCCATTTCATCTCATGCTAGGAAAGGGAAATAAAATTTAGAAGCTTGTAGGAAAATGTTGATTTGATGTGTATTTTGATGCTGTTTCAATATAAGCTGAGGAAGGACTCCAGAAATGTTTTCGCTCACATCTGTCCACACTCACTGTCCTTTCTGTTGTCGTTTCACAGAAATAAGGAGAGTCACTTCTGAAAGTAAGTTTTTACATAACAGGCTCAGGCGGCCCACTCTCAAGAAACTGTGCCATTTGTGCTTGAAATATTAGGATTTTTTTATTCACACTTTTATTAACATACTTTATTACAAATACAGATAAAACGAACAAACTAATGTTTTGAACGGTGACATAATTTCTCAAACGTAATGGCAGAGAGGTCAAACCATTATTTTAAAATGGGGAAATTTATTCAAAATAACAGTTTGACGTTCAGAGCGCACACATTGTGTAATTACATAAAATGCATAAATATGTACATGCTGTTATGTTTTTATTTTTATTTTATTTCATTTTTTTTTATTTTATATATATACATACAGTGAGTGATGATTTTGAAAGTGATCATGGCGGCGTCTACAATTTTCAGCACAGGTGCATTTCAACTGTGAGACAGAATCTAAAAAGAAAAATGATTTATTTAACAATTTAGTTGGGATTTACTGTGTCAAATAAGTATTTGATCACTTGCTTGTTCTTGAGGACACAAATGGCACTGTTTTGTGAGAGTGAAGCAGGCGTCTCTCCAGTATCTTTTCTTTCTTTGTCTGATCTTTATATCCCTGCAGAGATAAGCTCTCTGGCCCCAAACATGTCATTCAAGGAAACGCTTCAATTGAAGTCTTTTGGCCGTTCTACACCCAATATATTGAACCCGTGCTGTATCAGGTCATCATGGTTTGATGGCTGCAGACTTCCACTCAGGACATCATGGAATGATTGTGGATCTTCAAAGCTCCTGCACACAGATCTGTCTGGACACTGAGCTTATCTCGTATACATGGGCATACTCCTGCTGTATGCCATGCGGAATGCCAGAACTCTGAAATCCTTGCATGCTCGTACCCAAGCTCCCAAATGATAGCTTGGACAATACAATGAGCTGGTTTCACCCTCTGGTAGAGAAATGTTCTCAGAAGAGGACATTTTAAGCTTGCTTTGGCCTGTTTGCATAAGTTATAGTATGGGCATAAAAGATAGGAAGAAGAAAAGTTTTTAAGAAAGTAAATTTGTTTGTTTGATCCTGTAGAGTACACCAGACGTGTAAAGGACAGGATTCATCACAACACTCCTCACCGCTTTACGCAGGGGCTCAACATGAGGGCGGCCCGCTGCACCGTCTGTCTGGACACTGTCCATTTTGGACGGCAAGCCGCGACATGCATTGGTACGGATTACATATAGACCATTTCCAAATAAACTACCACTATACTTACAAGTAGGGATGTTGATATGACTTTTTACACAAATACGATACTGATACTGATAGTTACAGTACTGTTACTTTCCAATAGCAGAACCGCTATTGCATTACACAAATGTTTAGTTGAGAATCCTTACAGAAAATTATAATTAACATTAAAAATTAACAGATGTTTTTCCATTTCAAAATTACTTTTAGAAATTTTTTTTTTAATTGTTTGTTAAAAAATGTGACAAAAGGATTCAAATCATTTATTTGTCTTGTCAACCCTGTACAACCTGAGTTTCCAAATAAAATTTCATAGGAAAAATCTTTTACTGTACATTTTATTTAGGAAAACCTCCTGTTCCTCTTTGCAGGATCCATTTTCTGGCAAATGATGACATGTTTATAAATATTAAAATCTAACAGTTGTTTTTTTATATATATATATATATATATATATGTGTGTCAATGTTGCCGCATTAGTGTATCTAATACAATGACTGAGCAAAATTTGTTTTGTACTTTTGGGAAATCGTATAGGGTTCTCATGGAGTTCATGGAACTCATGGAAATGCAGAAATTATTTATTGTGGTGTTAGTTCACCACTTTAAAAAAAAAAAACCAAATGTTGTTTCTCAATAGATTGCTGACCCAATCAGAGCCTCTTCCTGTTTTGGTTTTTACCATCTTCTCTCTTCTGCTGTAGAATGTCACGCTTTGTGCCACCCAAAATGCTCCCCGTACCTTCCAGCCACCTGTGGCGTGCCCACCGAGTATGCTCTGCACCTGTCCGAGGCTCTGTGTCGGGAAAAGGGAAGCACCTCTGGTCTGAAAGATGTTGGTGGGCACATGAGGCTGGAAGGATGGCTGAAGCAGCCCAGGTGAGCCATTGGCCATAAGCATGAACACCATCAGAAGAGAAGCTAACACTAAGTGTACTGTGGTCCATGTCTCCTGCAGAAATGGGAAGCGTGGTCAGGGCTGGGAGAGGAAGTACGTGGTGCTGGATGGATATAAAGTGATCACCTACGAGACAGAACCAAGAGATGGTTTGTGAATGTTTTTACTTTTCCCAGTGTGCCCTAGTTGCGTTTGCACATAGCATATTATTACAGATCTCACCTGGAAAATCTTCAATCAAACTAGGTCAAGCTGGTTTTTGGATAGGGGTAGCTTGTTTTGGCTAAATCTAGGTGATCAAGTATCTAGACATCTTAAACCAGCTTATGGTGGTCTTCTGGACTCTC
Organism: Enteromius afrohamiltoni; assembly: GCA_034779775.1. Classification (NCBI taxonomy): domain Eukaryota; kingdom Metazoa; phylum Chordata; class Actinopteri; order Cypriniformes; family Cyprinidae; genus Enteromius; species Enteromius afrohamiltoni. The sequence continues at coordinate 1,401,878 of JAUYWG010000041.1, forward strand.
AACCCAAGCAGCTGACAAAAGCCCTTTAATGCTTTCAACCCAAACCAGCCTGACCATCACAAACCAGGTTGTTGGCCATGCACGTTTTATTTTCCAGCAGGGATAAACAGGTGTGGAATGATGTAAAATCTGTCTTCTCAGAGTCAGTGAAGCCGCTGGATGAGTTTGAGTTGTGTCTCTCTGATGGAGACGTGACCGTTCATTCTGCTGTTGGAGCCTCTGAGCTGCCCAACACGGCCAAGACAGGTGACAGACTTTCTGTAGAATTACATGGTACCATGTATCTATCAAATGTTTTTGCTTTGCTGCATATCAATTCAGATGGCATTACATGTCTGGGAGATGTAATGTATTGTTCTGTCTCCTAACATACTTGTATATGTTCAGATGTGCCGTATGTGCTGAAGTTGGAGTCGTCTCCGCAGTCAACATGCTGGCCCGGTCAGACTCTGTACCTCATGACCTCAGGGTTTTCTGAGAAACAGCGCTGGGTGGCTGTGCTTGAAGCCATTGTGGCAAGCAGTCGTGGGGCGAGAGAGAAAGCTGAAGCAGACGCTGTGAGTGGGAGGAACCAAAAACACCCACAGACCATTCATAGTGACATTTAAAGAATCAGTGCAATGACATGTAAGGCAGAAACTGTAGGTTTGTGTCTTCTTACCAGTACAGCGGGATGCAGGGAAACATACCGATAATCCTGAAAGCTCTCTAAAGTGCATAAATTCACTTTTCATGATTCTGTTTTTGGTTCTGTACAGAAGTTGTTGGGTAACTCCTTACTCAAGCTAGAAGGAGATGATCGTCTGGATATCAACTGCACCCTCCCGCTGACTGACCAGGTACATGCGTCGTCCACTAATTACACAATCGCTTTGTATTTTCAAGATTTGGTTATTTTTGTTATATCTATATTTGTTAAACCATCATCTTGTTTTTGTCATCAGGTTGTGTTGGTGGGCTCTGAGGAAGGGCTCTATGCCCTGAATGTGATTAAAAACTCCCTCACTCACATCCCGGGTATGGGGTCCGTGTTTCAGATCCACATCATTAAGGAGCATGACAAGCTGCTGATGATCGTGGGTGAGCAAAGATCATGATCATTTACAGCTCGTTTCACAAACCAAAACTCAATGAATTTAAGTAAGAACACTTGCAACAGCCAAAGCATGGTATTACTGTTTTTTAATACTTTAATATCATGCATGTGTGTACTAAATACCATTATAATATTATTATTCATTAAAGTATTCCGATAGCTAGAGCAAAGTAAATACCTTGGTACTTTAATATGCTGATCATTAAATCAAAATACCATAATATTTTGCAGACACTTTTATCAAAATCTACTTAAAAATAAACAATAGAATTAATCAAACCAACAAAAGAGCAACAATATGAGCCCTGTGATTAGTCCAGGTTGGTCCAATGCAGTACATGTAGTAAGCTTTTTTTTTTTAAATAACAAATTTTTAAAAACAAGTAAATTGAATAAGAATAATGAAGGCTGCTGTAAGAGGGTCCAACTCCAGGTCTTATGGTTGATGTGCCTAGTTGGATGGAGAATTTGTGATGAAGTCATGGGCTGGCTGAAACCACAAGCAGTTCTGTCTTGGAAAGGTTGATTTGAAGGTGATGCACATGCTTAGATGCGAGTAGCTATAATTGTCAGATCATCAGGATGGAAGGAGAGGCAGAGTTGAGTGTCATCAAGAATAACAGTGATATGAAAACCCATGTTTCTGAATGACAGAGCCTAGTGATACCATGTAGACCAAAAAGAGAGAAATGGTCCAAGAACTGAGCCCTGAGGCACCTCGTTAACTAGATGTTGTGAACTCTCACTTCTTCCTTATTGCATTAATACCATCACTGTACTATAGTAACAACACAGTACTGTTTGAATTAAAGTAAGTTGATTATGGTGATGTGTTGCAGGGGATGAACGGGCACTCTGTCTGGTGGAGATTAAGAAAGTGAAGCAGTCTCTGTCCCAGTCTCACCTCCCCACACTACCTGAGATCGTGCCATATATCTTTGAGACTGTCAAGGGCTGTCATCTGTTCGCCGCGGGCAGGGTGAGGCTGCAGTCACCATGTGTTTCACTGCATTGCAACTTCCTCTCTGTGTATTTTTAGTGTACTGTGTTGCATCATGCCTTGTTGTGACGCGCAGTGCAACAAATTTGTACCTTACGTGGTTTTGTATCTATACTTGCTTTTTTAGATAGAAAATGGTCCATGCATTTGTGCTGCAATGCCAAACAAAGTTACAATTCTACGGTACAACGACAATCTGAACAAATTCTGTATAAGGAAGGTAAGTGAAATGCGTGGTTCTTGGTCTTGAAGCAAAATTACAAACATTTTTGCAATGTCATTCCTTTGCTGCGATGTTTGACGTGCTGTTGCCTTCTGGTCTGATTCCAGAGATCACTCACACAAACACAGTCGTAATGATCCGTCTCTTTACCTCTCAGGAGATTGAAACGCTCGAGCCATGCAGCTGTATCCACTTCACCAGCTACAGCATCATCATTGGTACCAATAAATTCTACGAGATTGAGATGAAGCAGTGCGTTCTTGATGGTACGTATATCAGTGGCATCCTGTGGGGCAGTTAGATGATTGTGGACTGACCTTCAGGTCAGTCCACAATCTACTGACGTCTGATATCTCCTGTGATGGATCTGTTATTGAAAAAGAAGCAGCTAGTCATTTCGGTAACATTTGCATATTCCAGGTTGGACCGGCTGGTGGACCATTTGTGATCAGCCACTTATAATTTGTAATTGTGCATTATGTAAACAGCGTTTTGCGTGATGGCCTGTTTTTGGCAGAGTTCCTGGATAAGAATGACGTGTCTCTGGCATCGGCTGTGTTCACTGGATCCTCCCACTGTTTCCCAATCTCCATCGTCCAGGTGTCCAGCACTCCACAGAAGGAAGAATATCTGCTCTGCTTCCACGGTTAGACACTCATCATGCCATCTCATCTACAGCAAGTTCCTGTTGCATGAGAATATTAGTTGCATGAGTAGTACTTCCAAAAAATCATTAGTCATGTAGTAACAAGCCAGGCATGAAAATCCCTCACCTTTCGGCGAAATTCGTCATTTTGAAGCCAAAACAGGTGACCCACGGGAATCGTGTAGATCCGATGAGAATTTTTTTTGAGGGGGTGGGGGGGGGGGGTCTTGAAAAAAATCAGTCTTGGATGGTTTTTATTGATTATTTAAAACTTATATAATATAAAGTGGATTTGAGCCACTTCAAATCGTGAAAGCTGAGTTTGTAGACTGTACACGTCATCCACTGGCATCCAGGACACTATTTCTTCCTGTGGGACAATCCACGATGTGTCGCCGGGCCGTTTACATGCAGCGCGATTTATTATTTTCAATAGAGCCGCGCAGTTTAATATTCAAGTTTTAAATTTGTTAGTTTAGTGTGTTAGGGCAGAACGATGCAGGTCTGGTTAAACAGCTTAACTCTGGGTTGAAACAAAGAGAATAGAAGTACCAAGAGGCCAATCTCTGTACTGATATGGGCAACAGTCTATAGATGGCGCTGCTGCCATTTTGGACTGACACCTGCTGACAGGCGCTAGAAGATGCAATAGCACAAGCAGGCGAAAACTTGATGGAGGTTGTCAGAGAAGTGCAGGGAAAGCGTGTAGCAAGAGATCACTTGTGCACTTACTCAGCAGAATAAGAAATCATCATATTGCGCACATAAAACCGACTCGTCTCTCAGCCTAATCAACAAGAAAGATAACACAAAAATCATGGTTCGGTTCGATACGATACAGTAGTGTCACGGTTTGGTATGTTTTCGATACAGCAAAAAAAACACATGTCTTTAGTGTCAATACAGTATTTTTTCAGAACCTGTGGTTGGTTTATTATTCCATTCAAATGATTTGGCTACTTTAAAAAATTGGCAAAGGGAAACTTATCAAACATGTTATTTTTCTGGTTTGCTCTGTCTGCAATAACAAATAGCATTTGTAGTTAACTGTATATTTTTCGATAATGGTAGAAAATACTTATGTTGATTTCTTTGCCAAAAAAAGACAAACCTGACTGTCTGTCATGATGGAAGAATAAACAAAAGTTACAGCATGTCCACTAATCAGACCATAATATTTATTCTGTGGGAGGCCACGTCACCCCTTGAGCACCCTTCTCACTCTTTTCACCCCTGACCCATGTTCATGCCTGACAAACACAAGGTTGTTTTGCAGTTCATGAAATGAAACATTACATATAACGACAATGTAGTAGTGTGCATAGTACATGCTGTAATAACACTTTAATTGCACTGATTTTCTACATATCTTTTCTTTGAATGTCTGATGACAGAGATCGGTGTGTTTGTGGATGCTTACGGTCGAAGAAGTCGCCCTGATGATCTCAAGTGGAGTCGACTTCCCCTGACATTTGGTAGCCAGTTTTCCAATCGTAAAACACCCTAATGTGTGATGCGTATTGATGAGGATTTATTGGGATCACTAACTGCATCTTCTGTTTCCAGCATTCAGAGAGCCATATCTGTTCGTGACCTACTTCAACTCGCTGGATGTTATTGAGATTCAGGGACATGCAGCACTCGGGTAGGATGTACAGCTACATGCATGCATATAAGACAGTAAAAATAACTTTGAGTGTGACACTAAATCCTCTTTAAAACAGGCCTCCCAGTCTTGTTCACCTAGACATTCCTAACCCACGCTATCTGGGTCCGGCCATATCATCTGGTGCCATCTATCTGGCCTCGTCCTATCAGAACAAGCTGCGGGTCATCTGCTGTAAGGGCAGTCTGGTGCGGGAGTCTGGGGAACTGCAGAGGACCGGTTCTAGCAGGAGGTGCGGGTTATGACAATTTTATTAGAGTGAGAGTCAGTGAGTGAGTCACAAATGTTTAAATCTGCAAATTTACAACATTTGACTTTCATTTAAGTTACTACATTGCTTGGTAACTGAAAACAGAATTTAATAAAATAATTGTTTCAATTATTATAAATAATCAGGGATTAAACACCAATTTATTTGTTAATTTTAGTTTGTTTGGTGCAGAAAACAGAGCCAGAAACACATCTTAGTGTTGTTTGTGGACAGGCGTTTTCATATTATTTCTATAGTAGACATTAGGGGTTTTTATATATATATATATATATATATATATATATTTTTTTTTTTTTTTTTTTTTAGATTTTAAATTTAGTTTGTTTAAAATTGTAGTATGTGCTTTGAATGAAAAACTTAATAAAATAATAATGCTATTAGCTAGTAATATACACAACAATTGTTGCAACAATTTTCTTTTATATTCTGCAAAAAGTCTCATTTTTTGTTCTGTTTCTAATCCCAGGAAATGGTAAATGTCATTTTGATATCTGCTATCTATGGAAACTTATTTCTGCCAGGGAAGAAAAATATAAACAAATCTAAAATCTACAATTTTCTCAGAATTATAAGTTTGTGTCTTGCATTTGTGAGTTTACATGAGACATTCCTGACTTTTTCCTCTGATTTCTGCATGCGCGTGCAATTCCAAGAAATAAGTCAGAATTGTGATGTGTAAATTCAAGAAAAGTCAAAACTGTGAGAATTGAGAAAAATATCTGAATTCTAAGGGAAAAAAAATCTCTGTAAGACGTGAACTCAATTCTAAGGAAAAAAAATGTAAAGATGTAAACTCAAGATTTGAGAAACACTTCAGAATTGCCTTTTTTAAGAAAAAAAAAAAAAGTCAGAATTGCAAAGTGTAGATTTTATTTTTATTTTGCAATTACCCTTTTTTATATTTTTTCTCTGTGGCAGAAATCAGCTGTGATCATGATCATACTGCTCTATTGTTTAGTGATCTTACCACAGTTAAAGGAATTCTGGCTAAAAACATCCCTTACTCGTGGTAAAAATCACACGTGGCCTTGAGTTGCTTACTGCTTCATCAATATTTCATGTTCACAAACCGTATAAATCATCTTGTGTGCAGTCAAAGCATCATGCATTTACCCAAATCTTCACAGCAGCCCAAACAAGCGCGGGCCGCCCACCTACAACGAGCACATTTCCAAGCGCCTGGCCTCGGGGCCCGGGGCCCAGGAGGGGCAGCTGCACCGCGAGCCCAGCACCCCTCACCGTTACCGCGAGGGCCGCACGGAGTTCCGGAGGGACAAATCTCCGGCCCGGCCTCTGGAGCGCGAGAAATCGCCCGGTCGGGCTGTGCTAGACAGTCGCAGGGAGAGATCGCCCGGGCGCTTCGAGAGCAGCGGCAGCGAGAGAGACCGGGAGCGTTCGCGCCTTCACACTAGCTCTGTTCGCACCCAGCTGACTCCCGTCAACAAGGTACGCATGAGACACTGCCACGTAAACTGTGTATCCTTCTAGGGATACAGACATCAGGTTTGATGATGTTCATGCATGCTCAAATGCATGAACATCTGCTGCTTTGTAGTTAAATTCCTTCTAGTTATGGCCTCAAACAGAATGCTCAGTTCTTTTCCCAGTCTCTGGGAAAAGACATTAAAATCGGCATCCTTTGCAGCAGTAATGATGTTTCTGAGCTGATCTGCGTCAGACAGGGCAGGCAGCCTGTTGAAGTGTTGAAGTGACCTCTTTATCCTGGTGGTGGTGTAGGTTTGGGACCAGTCTTCAGTCTGAGAGCGTCCTGGAAGGATGACGTAAGAGCCATCGTCCACCTCCCGCGTGGATGGACTTGCCCTTTTAACAGGCGCTTCGTAAAACTCTGAACTATATCATCTCATGCCTGTAACCGTGAACAGAGCCATGTTACTGTCTGGGACATTGTGCTGATGTTGTAAACTCTGTCCATACTGTAACCATTCATGAAGGTCCAGTTTTTTGGGGAAAGACTTTGAAGGAACGTTTGGGGTTCAGTACGGTAAGCTCTGTCGACAGTGTTTTGTGGCACTACAGCCATAAATGCAGAAAATGATTTTGATTCTCAACCTTATTTATTTGATGTAAGAATTGTGGTAACAGTAAGACATTTACAATGGAAGTAAACCAGAACAGGCACTTTTATGAGTTTAAGGCAAGACAGACACTACAGGCAATTATTATTATTATTATTTACATCAGTAGATTTCAATTATAATACACTGTCCGTGGAAAAACTCCACATCTAAATAATTAAGGTTTTTACAGACATAACATTTAATTTCTAAACATTATATATATAAAAATGTAAAAAAAAAAAACATTTTTTTGTTTCTAAATTATGGAGTGATTTATTAAAAAAAATTACAAATAAAAAAAGGAAAAATCTAAATCCTGTCTGTAAAAAAAAAAAAAAAAAAAAAAAAAAATTGAACCTAGCATAATCCAATCCAATTCAAAAATATTTTGTCTTCAAAACGAGGTCAGTAAATGATGACCGACTTTCCATTTTTGGGTGAACTACCACTTTAAAAGAAAAGAAGTTAATTGCACCATGCTTTTAAAAAGAAAATGCTAAAAATATTGTAGGTTGTTTTCTTCATGTAAACAGGCTCATTGTATCCCTGCGTTATGGTTAATTGGTTAATTAACTGACCTTGACCAGCAACTATGAGGTTTTGAGGCTACGAGGAAGCAATTTTAACTCGCATTCAAAATTTACATCCGTAGTATTTTACTGTAACCACCATTTTTGGTTTAGTTGAAATTGTGATCTGTGGTAACTGACAACACACCACAAACGCTGTTTACACTGAACCCAGAATATTCCTTCAACCTAACCATGTGATTAGCACATTGTAAATACGTGATTTCAATTTTTATAGCTAAACGGAACTTGACTGATGATGAAGCTACGAACTCTATTTTTATGCTATTAAACTGTTTGTATAGACAGTTGAAATGGGTTTCCTACAGAAAAGTACAGAAAAGGTTTTATTTCCATGATGTATGTTGTATGCTAATGTGGTAAACAGTCAATATGGCTGCTCTTAATGACAGTTTTTTTATGCTCTCTTTGACTGACATTATCGAACCTACTGCACATTGTATATTTTTATGCTAATAGAGTCTGAGCTTGTAAATCTTTTTAAAGAGACACGTCATGTTCTCGCTACAAGTGTCCTTGTGATGTTCAAGTGAACTTATCGTATTTTTGTCGGAAATAACGAAGCTTTCGTCGACACACTCGCACACAGCAGCGGTTCCGCGGGGCTCTTCTGGAAGTTTCTGCTGCTTTTCCGTTAACGGACGTCCTGTTAAGCTGTGACGTGAAACAATGTCCAGTAGCCCTCAGGGTTTGTAGAAGATCTTTTGTCGTTCCTCATGGAATTTGAGAACAGCTCAGAGGCTTTTTGAGTTCATGGGTCAATTGTAAGCAAACGCCTGAGTGATCATATCAAACGCATGAGTAAATTCTGACTTGGTTTTGGGACGTCCCGTCATGTACTACTACCTTTAATATTGATAATCGATGTTTTTCAACTAGCAAGGCTGCTTACCTTGAACTTTCTCTTTGTATAAAGAAATGAAGCTATAATAAACACTATTAAAGAATGAGCCATACCTGGTTCCCCTGGCGTTGAGTCGTTCTTTTGGTCTGTCAGAATCACATGATCATCACAAGCGCGCGCTTCCTTCATTACCGATTCGTCATCCGAGCCAAACCGGGATCGTGGGACTTGACAGCGGAGCAGAGCAAACGGTAAGAGCGTCCAAAAGGTTTGGAAATGCTAATCATTTGGCAAATGTGAGACGACATTAAAAATCAAGTCAAAACCCGTTTCTGATGTAAAGGCCAGCAGGCAACGGAATGACGTCAATGTTTAAGAAAAGCAGGTGGATTCAGAGCATTTTGATTATTTGAGAAATACTTATGTTTATAGATATATTTTTGATTTTAATCAGATTTTTTGTTTGAATTTTTGTAATCACTTGTTTTATTCATTCAATTCGTTTTTTTTGTTTAGTGTTCCCTCTCGTATGTTACGTGAAACAATTCTTTACTCTGCATTTGAGTAAACAGGACAGGGGGTTCTGCCCTCACCGTACGTTATATATGTAGCTTTTGCTAATACAGCATGTAAACACACATATTGAATGTCTTTACTTGCAGTGAACTTAATATACATAAATCTCAAGGGTATGGCAAGTAAAAATGTTAGATGAAAGGGGTGCAGTAGACTCTTTTTTTTTTTGTCATATCAGTGAAATGAGTCCAGCATTCACTTCAGTTTGGAATTCCACTTTGTTTTATTCTTACAGAAAACTGCAACAGTGTATTTTCTGATGATTACCAATGTGCAAAATATAAACCCATGGAATTTACTCTTTCTGGAAAACAAAAAAAATTCACATTCATGGATTGGCGTTAATGCATAAGCTGTCCCACCACCGACACCCAAAACACTCTACAGGGAGGAGCAGATGTCTTCAGCTTTAGGAATTAACGCCCATCATAACGGCTCTGAACCCTCACGTCACTGGCGAGACCAGGTTACAGGTCACAGCAAAAAAATATAATCGGTCATTATTTACTCACCCTCTTGCCATTTACAGGAGTTTTAAAGATTTACGACCCTCTTTTTCATAGCAATCACATCCATAAAGCTCCAAAAAGACTTGTATGAAGAAAGAGCTGCATAAAGAGTCTCCAAAATCCTGATTTTGAAAGATAAAAACAAAAGGGTGAGTAAATAGTAAATGTGTTATCAGGTGAACTCTTGATTGAGGGCATTGTCTAAATGAACCTCCAACAATCAAATAAAACGGGAAGCGAAACAAAAGGGACTCTGATTGTGATTTGTGCGTGGTGTGTGTGAGGAAGGGGCTTCATCTTCAGTGCAAACACAGCTCAAAACCATCAACACTGATTATCCTGTGGTCTAGCAATTGTCAGGATCCAACATACGATTCAAACCTGATAATAAATAAGTGTTGGGAGGGGAAAAAACTAAACAAAAGGGGCCCTACTGCAGCATATCACACATCTCTCTCCACATACATCATCTCTATTCGTCTGTTCAGCGTCGCTGGGAGAAACAGAAGAAACACGTTAAAAAGAAATCCCCAAATGGCTACAACTGGGGGAAAACAACAACACAACTTATATTTGGTGAGCCACTATTTAAGAATTCTATACAATTTCTCATCTTAAATGCTATAATGTCTCATTCTTATATCGTTCTAATATATTATCTCATTTGTCTCGCATTTATGTTACAAAAAAAACGCACTATGTGAGAACATCGGCCAACGTCCTCACAGCAGATCAGAAAAACAAGAGCGCCATCTAGCGGCCAGTCACTATACAGTCAACATTAGCCAGAGGGAGAATGCTTTCAATCTGAGAAAGAAACTAAGGAGAGTCTGTAATTAACAGAGAAACTGGATGCGTTCGAGAGTCTGAATCACCTCGAAAAGAAATGAAAAGCCTGCAAAAGAGATGATGAGAACTCAAAAACAAAGCTAGGATCTGGCAGTCCTGTCCCAGCAGCACCTTTCTCAGGAACGCCACTGATAATCTATCTTTGTGAGATGACGAGAGAAGAAATCCTACTTTCGCACGCCGTCCGTTGGAGAAAAGCTTCCCTCTATGCAGCAGGTACAGGACAAGTTTCATCGCAAACAAAGACGAGCTCTCAATCGCACCCTGTTGCTTCTGAAAGTGCTAAGCCTCCTCTCCTCCTCGTTCCATATATACATGATTCCCTTATGGGTGGGAAAGACGCACAGTCTCTGGAGCGCCTCATCAGCGGTGCGTCTGGGATCAGTTGGAGCTGGCAGTGATGGGTTTTTCCAGCTCGATGTTCAGGGGCGGCGCGAGGGGCTGCAGGCTGTTAAAACACGACTTACACACGCGACTGGGCTCAAACAACTGCTGGCTTGGCACCGGGATCTTCTGATCGCAACAGCTGGCACAGAACACGTTCCCACAATTCCTGCAGAGGTCAGGAGGAGAAGGAAGTAAAATGAAAGAATGGAATTAGCGTCTTTATAAAAATAAAAAAATAAAAACTCTTGAAAAGCAGTAGAATACATTAAAAAACATGGATTTGAACTGAATGAACTCCATTGCAAAATTATTCTATATAAAAAAAAAATGTTATGCATTGAAACTGAAGAACAATCATTTATATTACTATATTTTTCATAAGGAGATAACAACAATGGTCAAATTCAGTGAACCTGAATGCCTAGAAACGTAAATTTATTATTAAGTAATAACAATAATACTTTTCATTTAATAATATTCATAGATAACATGATGTAATGTAAATTCAATGCAATTAAATTTTGAGATAAAAACTTATTTAATTTTTTTAATAATGAAAATACAAGAGACACAAATTCATTAAAGCATTAAGTTTTACATTTACAAGAGTACATTTCAAAATGAACAAAATCTTAATATTAGTATTTTTTATAATAATTCATCTTAATGCAGATTAAAACCATAATAATTGAACCACATAAAAAAAAAAGAAACAATAATTATTATTTATACATTTAAAATGTCTTATACTTTAATTTCAATCAGAAATAAAACATTCTCTGTCTTACGGTTATTATTAATATTACTTAGAATCGTCTTACTGGAAGTGCCCCTATTATGCTTTTTCAGACATGATCGTTCATGCAGTGTGTCATGTAGCTGTGTGTGAATAAACTATCTACAAAGTTGTGACGCCGACAGTGCACGATAAATAAAGTTATTATCTTTATAAAAAAAAAGAAAAAAAAAAAGCTCACATTGGCCTAAACGAGCCGTCAGCAATTTAAATCTTTCTCTGTTACGGGGCCACGTCACTAAGTAACATATT
>JAUYWG010000041.1:1413885-1459865 GCA_034779775.1 Enteromius afrohamiltoni
ATACATGTAAACCTGTTTTAAGAGACTCATAGAACAATATCAGCCACCTGTAAAATGGCATAATAGGGGCACTTTAACATGTGACATTACTAAGAAAGATACTCAAATAAAACTGATTGCTATTATTTTAATCTGTCAACAACTGTAATTTACACACATTTCACACTGTACAAAACATATTAAAAGAGCTCAAGTTCTTCATGTCCTGAAGAGGAAATAACAGTGTTAAAGTGTTATGTGTCTTCAGGTCTGGACAAAACACAGCCCATGCACATTTACTGTAAGAAAACATCTAATTAATCACAAACGAGTGAGGGGAGGTGCGCTGACAGCACCACACGCTGTGTGTTATACAGGACACACACACACATGCAGCCCTTCATACATTACTGTCACACACAACACACACATGCAGAGAGAAAGAGACTCTACAGAAATCAATCACATTTACTGCAAACTCAATTTCTGTCTTTTATGAAGCTCACAGATGACCCTCGTTTACATACCAAACCTGCTCCGTTTGAACTCATTTCACATGCGAGCAGATTAACCAATCATAACACAAGTCTTTCACATATAGAAAATGGTCTTAAAGGTCTAAAAGTTCAGAAAGAGTGTGGAAAATGATTATGAAAAGCTGAATTATGAGACTTTGTGTGTTCATATTTGACTCTTTTACAGCATTTTATTTTTCCCTTATGTCCTAATAAAGATCAGATTTAGAAAGTTTGGGGTTGGTAAGTTTTTATGCTCACCAAGGCTGCATTTATTTGACTGAAAATGCACTAAGAAATATCACAATTGAAAAAACTATTATATCTACTACATTTTAAAATGCAATTTATTCTTGTGATTAAAGCTGAATTTTCAGCATCATTCCACCAGTGCCACATGATCCTACAGAAATCATTCCCCTGAACGACAACAGAGAAAGCCCGTGAAGCAATGGAGGAGAAGAGAGGAGGGTTAGGTCACTCTGAAGCGATGCAGGGTTAACAGGACGTACAAGAGCCTGAGAATGACACAGAGAGGGCAATTCTCACCAAACCTCTTCCACACGCTCCTTGCCTCTGTGGTACAGGAGGAAAAATCAACTTTAAAACCTAGTGAGATTTCTAACTGGACAGCATTAGAGGCCAAATTCTGAGCAAGCTCAGAAAATAATAAAAAAGACTTGCAAATAATAGTTCATATTCTCTACTGAAAATAATGCATACAAACAGTAGTGGACTTTTAATTACTATTTATGTATGCATTTATGTTTATTAAATCCATCATGTTAGCAGTATTGCAACGTGCTAATGTCAGACAATCTATCATGCACTGCAGTATTTGTGTGGTGACTAGGTGAGCAGTCCCTTGAGAGCTTCCATCTCAGCCAGGATGCTGTCTATGTAGACCTCACTGCTGCTAAACACTGAAACGGTGCACAACTTTCATCTCGTCAAGCTCAGTTGTGCTGTTCCCACATCAGTGGTGTGTCCTACATGTGGACTCTAGCTGTTTACTCCTCACAGTTTAACCTGCTGTGTTTAGAGTCAACCACTAAACTCTTCTCCAAATGTTTGTGTTTACTGACTGACCGGAGGCAGAAGAATTTTACAGAGGAAAAAAGGGAGGTTTTCCAGAGACGTCAAAAAATGACGTCTGACCTGAAAAAAGGTACATTGAGAAAAAAAACAAGAGAGACAGAGAAGACTGTGAAGGCGTGTGTTGTGTGCTGTTCAGTGATGCTGCTGTACCTGCAGTGGTGTTTTCTAGCGGCCAGCCAGAATCCTCTCTCACAGCCGTAGCACTGAGCGGCCAGATGATCAGGGTACCACCGGGTCACCTGAAACAATAAAGACAGGCTCTAAATGAAACAATAAAATACATCAGAAAGACAAGATAAGATGACATTCATAAAGCACTGAACTTAAAGTCTGTGTAAGGACAGTATTAAACGTGTGTTCTAAGTTTGTAACACCACAGAAAAATGTGTTATTAACCACCCAGCCAAATTTGAACGGTAAAGTACACTAAGTAAATAAAATAAGGTAAAAAAAAAAAAACAGCCTCTCTGCTCTTAAATGTCACTCACAGCACTGAAACCACACCCACTCACAGCAAAACTGTCTCTCTAAACTGTCTTCCTCAAGCAGCTTGATTTAAATAATGAGAACAGGCTCAGGTAGTTTGTAAATTACAGCAACCAATTAACATGACAAAGGCGTCACTGAGCTTCCAATTTAGACCCGCCCAATTAATCCTGGTCATGCAAATGGTGAATAACTGTTTAACGGTGTAACTCCACCATTAAGCGTTCTCTATTTAAAGCATTGCGATGACATCGAGTAAAACAAAAACATTTTGATCAAATGTTAAAACTATAATCACTATGTAAACATCTATTATCATGCACTTAGGAATCACTCCCAATAAGAGCAGCAGGGATTTATAACGAGTAAACACGGTCAAATTTAAAGTTATCTTTAAAATCTTTATCTTTAAAATCATGTTAGATTTTTTTTTTTTTGCAAGAAAAAAAGAAATGAAAACTACTTAAATAGATCAAAAGTGACAGTGCTGTACTTTTGAACTTTCAATTAAAAATTACTTTCTGTCATAATAATAGCATGTACCTCAGTGTCCTGCTTGTCCACCTGCTCCCAGCTGGCCTCAGAGAAGAGTTCAGTGCTGCAGCGGGACAGACAATTGGGCTCCAGGTTGAAGTCAGAGTCTGTGATTGAGGTCTGACAAAAAAAAAAAGATGAGAATAAGTCTCTTTAGATAAACCATCAAATATGCCTAAAACATCTGCATTTCGGTATATGTATAGAATGTAGGGCTACGTGATATATACATTTATTAAACGGCTCTGTGGAATGCTTGATTCTGATTGGTCAAATGAGACATTTGCAGGTTCGTTCTTTTCAAATAATAACCGCTCCAGAGTAATAACGCATAGCCGGTACTACTTGTATGTTTAAAATCCCTCCGTGCCAACAACCGTTTGGCGCCATCTTGTGACAAACACTGGACAACCACAATTAACAATGGAAAATACATCCGCAGTTATATATTCATATGTATGGGATAATGTTCAGGCTTCGCATCGGGTCCTGATCATACTGTCGTTATTTCTGTGATAACTACCGAAATTATCCCTTACATGGATATATGTGCGCATCTTGTCGGTAAAGCCGGTTCTTTGATTAGAGGTAAATCTCAATCAGCTGTTTTTAAACAGACTGCCGGTTAATACACAGAGTCCTAGATCAGTGACAAGCTACGCAATATTGCGTTCAGTTTGGCGGGTGATTCATTGGCGTAGCTTGTCAGTGATCTACGGCTCTGTGAACGAACTGGCGGTTCATTTGAAAACAGCCGATGGAGATTTACCGCTAATCATAGAAACGGTTTTACTGACGAGATGCACATGAATATATAGAACGATATACATGCACAGACCTAATAGAATGCTATGTGTTCTGTGATTTAATGTTTATTTCAGAGTTATATATTCCATGTATAACGTCCGTGATATACCTTCCTCTAGGGCTGCTTACAATACTATAAAATATGTTGCTTTCTTTAAGAAGCCACATCATCTTACAGAAGGATTTATTCCAAACACTCTTTCAGATGGAGCAACCTTCACTAAACAGAGGTATACTTCACTGAGAAGCTGCAGAAACAGATTTCAATACTGTGAACGATTTATTCAATTACAATATAATATTCAATAAAAAAAAAAAACATGCCTAAAAACCCAAACCTTAGGAGACAATGCAACAGCAAGTGTGTACTGCTCACCACTTCATCACTCATGTCTCCGTTGAGTCGCAGCATCCCGACGGCCTGGTGGCTCTCCAGACGGCTCCAGAGCTCCTGTACCTGCCTCTTCAGAGCTTCCACCTCCAGCTGGTGACCGGCCTCGATCTGCCGCAGGCGCTGCTGCACAGCGTCTGTGTGCAGGGTCAAGCCGTCATCGTCCAGATGGTTCCGGGCCGAAGGGGCCTCCGGGGGACTGAAGCTCGGCCGGCCCAGAAACCCCAAGTGCAGGCAGCGATGGTGGGAGCAGGCGCCCCGTGCGTGGAGGTTCAGTGAGCCACAGCTGGCAAGCGATACCTGCCGGCTGAGCGTGGCCCGTTCCCCGTTTGTGCGCGCCGCCCATTGAGGCGTGGAGGGCTCGGGGTCGGAGGAGTCTCCGTTGCACACCGGGAGGAGGAGGTCAGTGGAGGGAGGAAAGGCACTGAGAGACGGCCGTTTGGGGGTGTTGTTTAAAGTCCTGGGGTCGGTTGAGGCTCGGAGACCCTGTTTGAGGCACGATGATTCGGCGAGGGTTTTAAGAGGAGGTGGAATTGTCAAAGGACCCAGACTCTCAGGCCGAACGCCCAAGTCCTCCGTAAGCGTCTCTGTGGAGCTCTCCAAAAGAGAAAGACGTTTCTCCTGCTCAACGGTTTCTCGCCCATGGCCGTTACTAACAGTCCTGAGGCCATTGGGAGGGAAATTATTTGCATTACGAGAAGGATAGTTTATCGTGCATTTCTCCACTACTTCTAAGTCTTGGCTTCCCTGGCTGAGAGCAGAAGATGCTTCAGAGCTACCGTCTTCTGAAAAATGTCCATTGACATTAGCATCTCCGGGGCTGTTAGCTTCGCTCTCCTGAGCATTATCAGTTAGCTGTGCCTCAACGCTAGCTTCTTCTGAAGGAGTAACATCATCACTCTGTCCGTTCAGAGTGGACGGAGGAGTGTTAGTGAGGTCTGCCTTTGTGTCTCTGTGGCAATCTGGTGGTGATTCATCTTTCGTAGCTTCCTGGAGGATGTTCTCCATTTGGCCCACAGCCACACCAACTGTCAGCTCTGCTTCATCGACGCCTTCCATCATTGGCAACCTGACATCTCCGAGCCCCTCCCCATTCTCTGTGCTCCCATTGGGCAATGTTCCCATAAGCCTCACCACTGTTTGTCCGTTGACCCTCTCATCTGAGTCTGGAGATGCAGCACCATCAGCTCCTGTCCCGATGTTGAGCTCCAGAGACCTGCGATGGTCCTGCCATTTCTCATTCAAACTGGGGTCGCTGGAACGTCGATTGGAGGTCAACGGGTTTCCGACTTCACAAGCGCTGGGCAGGTTATCAAACGAGCGTGTTTTAGGACGCCTGTGGGTACAATACAAGATGGAACCAAGCTCATGACTTAATTTCTAAATACCAATGACTAAAAAACGTCAATTTGAATCTCTAAATGAATTTCATTTTACTTCTGTAAAGGCTGGAATATACTATACAGCTATTAAAATGTATACACTACCAGACTTTTAGGTTGTTCTGAGCAACTCTTTCCAAAAGAGGACAAAACCATGTAGTGTATTCCAGACTTAAAGTGAAGTATTTCAGATTAAAACACACAAACAGCTATTTTTCAGTAACCAATTACCTGCCGAGGGGCTGGTCCTCAGGGTTGGCACCAGGTGCAGGGTAAGGGGCACAGGAGTCATCTGAAGGGGTTGTGGGTGAAGAGCTGGGTAGGTAAACTGCTGTCCATAACATGAGATTGCGAACGTGACACACAGGATGAAGCACCTAGTACAGACAGCAGAGAAGGAATATAATTAGATGATTGATATTGCTTAAAAAGCACAAAAAATAAAAGCCTAAAAATACATGCACTTTATTTACAAGTTGGTTGTCACTTTCACACCGACCCACCAACACTGTTTTTTTGAAAAATAATAAAAAAAAATAATACATTTACCTGAAATATTAAAGCAATATGTCTAAAGATAAATGTAACTAATAAAAGTAAAATAAAATAAACTAAAAATCTAATAAAACCAACAAAAACATACACACTAAAATGAAAATGAAAATAGAAAAACAAAAACCAAGTGTGAACGCGCCAAAAGAGGCAGGAAATGAAAGGACAGGGCCGCTCCGGGTCTCTTGAGTATTAGAGAGGAATGCAAGCGAGAGTTGTGAAGCCAGTAAATGCCTCTCTTCATGTTTACTCACTACACAAGGGTCAAAGAAACTATTACAAAACAGAGGTATGAATTATGAGGCAAAGGCAGCTGGGGGCTGTTAGGAAATGGGAAAAAAAAATGTTGCAATGGATTGAATCAGTGCTGTACAAGCATGACTAGCGATGGACTGAAAAACATGCCATGCCATGTAATCAGTTCTTTTGTCTAAATGTATTTATACTTTACTGTATACTATAAATCTTTATATATCTTTTCTAATTATATTATACACTTTATATATTACAGAAATCAATACTTTTATTTAGCAAAAGGGCATTCAAAATTAGAAATGACTTCAGAAGGATCATGTGACACTGAAGACTGAAGTAGTGGTGCACATGCAGTTTTGAAAACGTCATGATAAACGAGTAACTACGTAGTCATTAAAATCTATTCTGTCTGCTCTCTGTACACTGGCATCAGCTACTGAAAACCTCCTATCAGTTGTAACCTCATATAACCTCTTGTAAGTAAATGATTGTAAGAGAGTAAGGAGTAAAAGAGGGGAGGAGACTTGACGTACGGTCTCTGAATGAGAGGAGTACAGCATGTTTCTGAAGGAGCGGTTGGCAGCTCTGAGGAGAGACCAAACGGAGCAGGTTCTTTCCTGGATGTGCCTGTCCTCTCTCTCCTTCCCGCTGTTACACAGGAAGGTCCCGAAGAGACACGAGTACGTGTGCTGCACCAGCTTCACCTGAACACACAGAAGCAAAACATCTCAGAGCTAACAACACTGCAAAAAACGCTTTTCTTACTTAGATTTTTGATGTAGTTAACTTTGGTAACGTTAGGTAACGCACTGTGAACTAACATGAACTAACAATGAACAACTGTATTTTAATTAACTAACATTAACAAAGATTAATAAATAACATGATAAATGCATTGTTCATTAATGTTAGTAAATATATTACCAAATTACACCTTATTGTAAAGTGTTAATATAATCTTGATAACACTTTACAATAAGGTGTCATTTGTTAACATTAGTTGCTGCTCATTAACCAAGATGAACAATACATTTATTACAGTATTTATTTATCTTTGTTAACATTAGTTCACAGTGCATTAAGTGATGTTAACAAACATCTTGCTGTAGAAGTATTGTTCATTCTTAGTCCAATGTTGTTAACCTGTTTGTAAAGTGTGACCATAATCCTTTTTCACCCCATTGGCAGATTATTCCGCTTATTTCAAGCAAATACTCACTTGAGTTTGACATGTATAAGGAACATGTTTTATAGTTATAAAAGACATAGGTTCATGGCAACTTTGACCCACCAGAAAGGCTTCGTTGAACTCAAAGGAACATGGGAATTGTCTCTGGAGCTGGTGCACACAGTCTAACCACTGTAGGAAGACAGGACATCTCTCGTTCAAGTCCTCCGCGTTCTCTCCGTGTCCACAGCGGTCTGCAAACTTATGACCGAAGTCCAACCACTCTGTCTCAACCAGCACCTGAAAACCCTGCCAGGAGAATTTTTTTCTGTTTATGAATATCAAAAATACAGTGTCTGATCCATTACTTGACTGAGTTCAAACATTCACGACGGATACCAGTTGTGGTTTTTCTGTCCAGTTGTCATTTACTTTGTTGTAAAAGAACGTCTTTAGGCATCATGCTCAGTAGGGTTGGGCGATGTCGACCAATTTGGCATCGTACGATGTCTAACGTGAAACATTGCGATGGACGATGGTATCACCGTTACCATGGCTGGGTGCGACGGCGACACCAAGCCCCGCCCCACGACTGACAAATCAGTGTTCGCATGAGCGGGTGAGAGAGGATTAAGTATGGAAATAAAATAATGCCATAAAGATTTGCACGTGAAGAGTACATATTGTGCACGTGTACATAAGATTGCAAGCATACATTAAATTCGCAAGCACAAGAAAAGATTTGTAAAGGCGCAAATCGAGATTGAAACGTGAGGATAACAAGATTTGCAGTCTTTTACATTTTTTGCAAGTGCAATTCATGTATTGTGAAACTGCAGCTTCATGCTAACGCAAAATAAATATGATCTGTATTCTTCCGATTTACATTTTTCCGCACTTAGACTGAGGCACTATTTTTTCGCCAAAATACGGCAAAATGCATTGCAAGCCTGTAACAGCGTTTTGCAAGCGAAACGACCTGTGTCAAGAACTGCAAAATGGATTAATAGCGTAAAACTAATCTGTGTGCCTAAAAATGAACTGTTGCACATGCAAAAAGCACTTGTTGTGTATGTAGGATAAAAAGCCAATCTCCTAGCCAATAAAATGAGGTATAAAAGACAAGCACCTACAATTCAGGCCAAATGAAAGATGTGCTTAAATTGCGGCGCGAGGGTTTGATATGAGCTTGCGACCCGCCAGCATCAGTGGTGCGCTCACTTATTAATGGCATAGATTTGCCGCCATAGATAAAGTGTTTTTTTCGCGAGCTGGTTGCTGCAGCTGTGGCGGGGCGGAGGATCGCGATGTCGGCTCAGCATCGTGATGTCTGTCGGCCATGGGCGATTTATAATGGCATCATCTATCGAACCCAACCCTAATGCTCAGTAAAAAAACATTGTTATTTTTAGCATTATTTATGCATAATATTATTTTTAGTAATTATGTTTGTAAACAGTTAATATTATTATTTAGGTTTAATTAATTTTAATATATTTATATGCATTTCTTTTATTTCGAAAAAGGTCTAATAGTTCTAATTGTAGTTAACTTTATCTTAAAGGGATAGTTCAGGTAAAATTTTTAATTTCGACTCATTTACAACAACAAAAAACTAATATAAATACTGTTCAGTTCCTTGCACAAACCGACTGTTTCATGTCTTAGCACATTAATGTATTGTTATGAGCCGCAGGGTATCATTTGGATTTGTCTGTGCATGTTTTTTCTCTCTCAAAGATTGTGTGCCCATTGACTTGCATTATATGGCTGACAGACTGCAACGGTTTGAGTTAAAAATCTTTGTTGTTTGTGTTCAACCGAAGTCACCTACATCTTGGATGCCCTGAAGGTAAGCAGATGAACATCAACTTTCATTTTAGGGAGAACTATACCTTTTTAAACGTTTAAATGAAATTGACTATGCAAGAAATGTATCAGATCTGTAAAGATTTAAAATTCCTTGTGAATATAGGTATATATGTTCGCAACCACTGCTACTGATAGAGAGCAACAGGTTAAAATGAAGCAAAATCAGAATAACTACAGAAAAAAAATTCAATGTTCATTTTTGATTTTAAAAAAATATATATATTCAAAACTAAATCTGGGATGACTTCATAAAAAAATCCTTTCATACAAGTCATCTGAATTTAAAACCTGTCTCAAATATATTGCACATATATTGTACTCTAGCACACAGGGCATAAAGGGAAATCTTCTAAACAATAAAGGGAACTGGTTGGATGATATTAAACATACTTTAATAACTATTATTTTGGCTCAGACCCAATTCCCTTTTGATGTAAGAGTTTGGTCCACTTGGATGGAGTGAAAGCTGTAATCTTACCCCACACTGAGTCTGTACTGTACTGCTGCCTAGATCCAGCTGATGCTAGGAAATATCCAGACTATGAAAAGTCACCCAAATAATACACTACGCTCTCAGAAAAAAAGGTACAAAAGCTGTCACTGGGGTGGGACCCTTTTAAAAGTGACATCCTTTATATTTATATTATAAGGGTTGTGTATGAAAAGTAAAGGTTTACTGTGACTGTCTATTGCTCAATCGATGTTAATCAAAGTGTGTTGTGCTCCAAGGGTTGGCAGCATTACAAATATTTTTATATTTCCTCTAAGCCTTTGTCTATGTAAACATGTCCTTGTGAGCATTACAAACCACAGGATTTTAAATAAGCCCTTGTGGATTTTTCCAGCATGTGATATAGCTTATGAATTCCTCTTGCAATAATTTGGAGGAAGTTTACTGGTCTTCCCCCTTTTCGTCTATTATGTTACTGCTCACTTCAATGGTGCGGTAGTACGGGTCCAGCAGGAGTTTGGCCAGCGCCGCTATCTGAGGGGTGCGATCCCAGCCGTCTGAGCAGTGCACCAGCACGGGCCTATGGTCCCGGTCCACGGCATTCACCACGAGGAGAGACGCCTTCAGCAGGAGGGACAGATGCTGCAGCCACTTAGTGCTCTCCAGAGCAGACAGCCAGCTACAGACACAACAAACCCACCATTACACACTAACATCTGAAGCATGCTCCAGTGAATACGGTTATTTCATATAAGGTTGTTAAGTAAAAATAATCCTTAGAATTTAAAAAAAACTAAAAAAATAATCTGTTTCCTTTTTCATGCTGACAAAAAGAGAACGAGAGAGTTAAAGAAACTGGAAGGCTTGCTGTTGACCTTACACCAAATACATGAGTGGAAAACAACACGGATGGAAAAGGAAGCAAATACAAGGCAGTGCTGGAAATCACAGGAAGATGCCAGGAAAAGAACAATAGACGGGAAAAATTAAAAAAGCCAAACTCACGAAGAAGCTAAAGCAAATGCTTGTTAGAGTTCACAAGTAATGAATGCAGTTCATTCACTCATGTAGAGCAGGAACTGATTCAAGTTTTTGATCAACAGGTAAACAATTCAACAGTAACTGTCTAACAGTCTGGGTTACTGCCTTGAAGTCAATATTTGATCCAAACAAATCTACTTAACATTTGATTTGATTTAAATGAGCTAATTATTAGTCTTGCATTCAGGCTTTAATTTCAGCTTTCAATTAAATGATTAAAAACAACAGTAAACAATAGAGCACTGACACTGGATACATCATTAGCCAAGTCATTAAAGGGCTGAGTTGCAGATTTATGATGCCACAGATATTAGAAAACTCATGTCACAAAGCATCATAGAGCTCATAGTACACTGATTTACTTGATTTTAATTTAGTTTATTGCTAGTAAATTTCACAAATAGCAAGTGAAATACTGCCTTTTCTCTTTTGAACAATACTATTTTGGTGGCCTATTTTGAAAACAGCTTTATGCTTTTCCTCCCAGACATAGATTAAGTTTGCCTTACATTTTGAGTCAAATACCTATAATATACTTAGAATACATTTGAACTGCTTGGCAGCTTTAATAAAAAAGGGACAGACTGCAGATGTTTGCTGGAAGACTTACTTTGCTGGATCAGGCATTTGTGTGCAGAGGAAACGCAGAGACTGGAAACTCTTGCGGATGGAATGGATGTTGGCCATACCCATAAACACCACCTCACAGTTAGGGTAGTACTCTATGAGGGGAAACAACAAGTCATTATTAAGTGGGCGTCTTAATTTATTGTGATTGCTGAATGAGCACCCATTAGAGAGTACCTGGGCATTCACACCCTCCTCCTTTGGCTCTGTTGGCTACGGCAGCGGCGTATGACCTGGCGTCCAGGATCAAAAGCTTTCGAGGTTGGATGGCCAGTGTCTCCACCTCTGAGCTGTTAGTCATCGACGAGTCTTCAGAAAAAGACATAGATCAAGTCGTATAATATGGAAATAGTAAGGAGAGAGACCTAAATTACGAATCCAGTCAAGTGGTACTGACCGAAGTCCACATCTGAGAGATCAGCTCCGTTAGTGTACTCGCGGGAGAAAGAGCCGTTTGAGACCCCTTTACAAGAGTTGCTGTCCACAGCACAGGCTCTGGCGATGGACTGCACCAGGTGCTCATCATCTGCGTTCCTCCAGCCCCACCAGCTGACCTCAGGCTGACCACAGCGAGCGATCACTGCCCCTGTGCTCTGGTGTCTGGGAAAGAGCAGTTAAAGATCTCGACTTTTAATCTGTGCTTGTAAAACTAAAACTAGTCAAATTGTTTTCATTAATTGAAATAAAGATTAAATAAAACATGAATATAGAAATATAATTCAAATAAAACTATAAAACAATACATTATTTGAAATGAAGCTTAAAATAAATAGAAAAAAGATTTTAAAAACACTATACTATAGTATAAGACCCATATTGAACACATATTGAAAGGCTAAAAAGTTGCCTATGGAGGCAACTCACTAGGTTTTGGATTCTCCGTGTGTTTAATGAACAGATTTAGCTGACTGACCTGTAAACCACAGCCGGAATCCTCTTCCAGGAGCGGAAGGCCGCCACATTCTCCAGCTCCTTATCAGTAATCCAGGCTGGCACCAGCAGCAGCTGAGGGTAGCTGGAGCACAACCTGTGCCAGGGGGCAAGCAGAGGGCAGCGTGATTGCACTGACCGATGCCTGTCTGAAGTCATCTAATCCTGAACAGACCCGCCAAGCGCAGGACAGCACAGGACTGAGTGTCCAGAGCAGTTTATGTGCGCTTGTGTTTGAGAGAGAAACACTCACTTGTATTTGTTGTTGATCTCAGAAACTCTCCAGGCGTTCTGAGTGTCGAAGCCCATCCGCTCCACCTCATTATGGAAACGTGACATCACGTGATCACCTGAAAGATGAGGCGAGTGAGAGAGGAATCCTGAAGGTAAAGAGGAAGAGGATTTCCAAAGACGAACTGGTTGAGCAAATTGTGTGTGGCTCTTTGTAAAAAAACATACAAAAGTATCTTTTGTGTGTGGCGTCTTTAGGTGGTAAAGCTGTCTGGCTATGCAAGACTAGCAGGAAATACAGAGATAAAACTCTTTGTGAGACATCTGATTTCAGCCCCGAGCATGCAAGCAAGGTACGAGAAGGTCAGACAGTACCTGGCCTACACAAATCCCCATGCTGCTCCTTCTCCACGCACCACGCGTGAAAGGCGAAGGAAAAGAGCTCCTCTATCTGAGACGGGGGACGGAGCACTGCGTTCAGCCTCTTCAGCCACTCCTGACACTGCTCAAACGTGGAAAACTGACACCTGTCAAAACACACATCAGATCTACTGCATCAGAGAGACACGCTGACATAGAACAAAGAGAACATCAATTACAGACAGAGTTGGGTGGACCTACATTATTGAATAAAACGGATATAAACAATGTGTTTCGATTAAGTCACAACAGTCAGTCTGCTTAAAAACATAACCCATTTGTGAAGCAGAGAATTTTCATTTGGCATTTGCATTGAAAACATGTTGTTTAGAGTTTAATGATCTCCACTGTGATATTCAAATAAAATGCAATAAAGTTAGTCTGTTTACTTTCACACAGCCGTTTCAAACAACGTCTCTTGATTTGTGCTTGCGTGAATAAGAGCTACAACTCGAATGAAACAGAGACTAAAATTAGGGCTGCAGGATTCTTTAAAAAATTTTTATTGTGATTATTAAAATCAAAATTACCTTTATACCATTGTTCGAAGCAACTACATGGCATATTTTTATACGAACATAAACAAGCTGGAAACACTGTAACTGAAAAACATTTATTGCTTTTCAATAGTATTAAGCCTCAAATGTCAATTATACATTGAATTGGTTTATTCTTTAAATTTAAGTTAGGGATGTCCAGATCCGATCACATGATCGGAAATAGAGCCCGATCAAGTTGTTAAAGACACGATCGGAATCATATATATGTACTGTATATATATATATATATATATATACTCCTTGTTTTTAGTTATGCGGTGGCACAGAATTAGACCTCTTGACTCAACACAGAAACAGCAACATGTGCGGCATGACATCACTTTGTTGCAAAGATGCTATTGGTTAAATACCGGCAAAGTCGAACATGGAAGCAGCTTGAAGCGTAAAGCGCGAGATACGGGAGACCCGATACGACAGCTGAAAAAGAAGCACCCGACACAATACAGCGAGTCTGCCAAGGCAACCCAGCCTAAGCTTACGCTGCAGGAGAGTTTGAAGAGGAGAGAAAAAATTCCCAGTGACAGCGCAAAGATGCAGGACGTTACAAGATAGCACAAATTAGACCTTTTATATATTTGCTTTTGCACTAAAGTCCAAAAGTGAAGAATTTATGTTATTTATACTACCTCACAGAAGTGCTCTGTTTGTTAATGTTAAAATGTGAGTTAAATAAAAATTAAAGAACATCCTGTTTCTGTCTCTTCAGTCTTCTTTATTCTTTCTTTATGTATTATAGAAGTTTTGCTATCGGTAGATCCTCAAAATCAAATGACTCGGAGGCAAAAAAAAAACTATGGAAAACCCATAAGATAGGGGGAAATAAAACATATAAAGAACACAGAATGACTTGAATGGACTTTTCAATTGGATCAATTGTGCAGCCCTAAATAATATGACAATAATCAGTATTGATGATGGTGATTACTTATATTTTTTCTAATAAAAAAAGTATTTAACCATTATTTAGTATTTAACCATTATTGTCCAGCCATACGCAGAAAAATAAATGCTAGACAGACACTCACCTGATGACTTTGCAGTCTTTGCAGGTGATGTGCATTTGGAACATGTCCCGACATTCTACGCTTTCTATCAGCTGCAGAGGAACCTGAGAGAGAAAAGACAGACAGGAATTATTTGGGATTATTGGCACTGTAAGTCTCAGCACACCAAACGGAGCATCTAAACCGGAAGTCAACATGAACCCAAACGATGCTAATGATTAAATCCACCTGCTGAATCAATCACACTGAAAGTTTAGACATGGGCTTAGAGTTTACAAACATGGTTAGTGATTAGCGTCCGCAGATTATTTCAGACAAAATCATTCTTTGTTCTGCAGCTCAAGTGGCATGCCGATCAGCTTCAATCAAGTGTGTGCGTGTTCATGTGTGCGGACACCACTGCAACTGTGCGCCTGAAATGCAGTTCCTCTTCAAGCTCCGGAACTTGCGCGTAATCGCACACTGACCACATGCAAGACCCATCTGACCATGGCTCTCAACTCACAACATCATGCAGACAGACCGTTCTGTGGTTACTTACTGACACCTCACACGAGCAGTTCTGTTCACAGAGAAAAAGAGGGAAGACAGAATCACGAGGTGGACGTGTACACTGTGGCTTTTGGTTCCTCTGTGATACGCACATTCCTGGGCTGCGGTTTCCACCACACTAATCTGACCACACTCAAACATTCCTGGGGCCAGAGAACACTAAATCACATTTGTGAAATAATAACTGATACGTATTAGAGATATTTTTTTCTCCAAGAATTGGCATCCTTAAAATGAACCCTTTTAGAGCACCATAAACACAGGGATCAGAGACTAGGGCCGGGCAATATATATCATTCCATATATTCATGTGCATCTCATCAGTAAAGCCGGTTCTTTGATTAGCGGTAAATCAAGTTTTTCAAATGAGCGGCAGTTGATACACAGAGCCATAGATCACTGACAAGCTACGCAACCTTGCATGCAAAACCGGAAATGAAACGCTTCCGAGTCTGAAGACGATATAGCGTAGCTCATCAGTGATCTACGTCTCTGTGTATCAAATGCCGCTCATTTGAATAAATCGATTATTAAATCACCCAGCCCTATCATAGACAAAAAGAGAAAAAAAGAAAAAAAAAAGAGAAGGAGCATCTTTCTCGAATTCCAAAGTCTCTAGACGTTATTCAATATTAATTTAAAGTGCATCAAAACCTTTCATCAAAGTTGTCCTAAAACCTGAAATTGAAACTTTGATTAACTTTTTTAATACACTTTAAATGTAAATGTTTATTTAAATGCAATGATATTATTGTATAGTAGAATATAATTTGAGTAACAGTAATAATAATGTAGAGAACAACAGTAAAGTTACAATAATGTTCATGGTGCTGCTATTTAAAGTACTAGATCATACGTTTTGGTTTAGGAACTGCTGAAGGCAATTTAGCAATTTAATTCATTTTATTTCTTAGGTCATTAAATAAGTAAACGCACATAAAAAAAAAAAAAAAGTTCCTTCGGTTTCATTCTTTAACAAAACATTTGAAGGAAATTACTATCAGACTTCTCTAAGCAACATCTGTAACTCATACAGCATTCCTAAACCAAACATCAGGACTTCTGCATTCCGTTTGTGAATGTTTCAAAACTGCTGAAAAGCTGAAAGACACTGTAGCAGTCACATTTCACAACCACCTTCCTCTTTTCTCTCTATTTCCAGCCCTGCACTGTATACCTTCTCTTATGACAGCTTTTTTGCCTCAATAACTGTCCTGTAGTCACACACAGCACCAACCAAACACACACCACTCTCTTCTCTTTCTCACACACAACACACTCTCTCTTTCACAGGCACACAGAGAGCGTCACACTCATTTACTCTGGTGAATAAGTGACTGTCACAGATATCAACTGATTAATCAGCCCAGATCTGATCACCCACTGGCCACAAACAAACCCAGCTGCATGTGCATGAAAGATATATAACAGCATGTGTCATTTTGATCATTATTATTGTCTATCAGTCCATCACTTACGATAAAAGCTGAGAAAAAATTAAGCAATAATGTGCAGCCAGCCAGTTGTTATTGCAAAATAAACCCCGACAGAGATCAGGACTTGCAAATCGGTTCATTGTGCAGTGCTTGGGGGAAATTACTGCAATTATATTTAAGGAACATAAATTACGCACTTAATCTTTCATATAAGCACTTAAAAGGTTCGTGAAACGCTAAACTTCCATTTTCTGAGATTTTAAGTGTTATCTGTGTTTGTTTTAGCTCATCAAAGTCTCTTAGTGGCATCAATTCTCTTCTATAGACCTTAAGTTAAAATTTAACTATGAAAGTTATGTACAATAGTGCATTCATATATATATATATATATATATTGCGCATGTCATTTGTGCTCCCACGGGATGTGTAATTATGTAATGCATGGTGAGCTTACAAAGCATGTAAGTTTTGTTTATTTTGCCTTGTATATTCATGAATTGCGGCGGTGAATTTGAGAAATAGACTTTCATTTTATGTGCATTGCTGTAAGCACACTGTACATGGTTTGTTGACAAACTTCTGACTGTATGCCAGGTTATGTTCTGCATTCACTCTTCCTGCTCTCGTTCCAGCAGTAGTACAGGAACAGGCTGCTTTTATAGTTTCTAGATCATGACTGGTCTATGAGGGGTAGACGGGTATAGTAGAGCTGATTATAAGTATGTAACCAGAACCTTATTATAGTGCCATGTTGATAGCACGGGGGTGGATGATCCCAATCAAAAAGCCACCGCAACCATGGCAACAGGCGCAGGAAGAACGAGTGAAAGTGAAAAGGTAATAAAGACAGACCTGTTTGATACACACACAGGGTTATTGCAGCCACTGGTCTGTGTCAGAGTGCCTGATGTAACTGTGGCTCGCTGTCCCTAAAAACCCTACACATCATTGGCGGGCTCTAAATTTAGCAGCATGTCATGCACCATATGAAAGAGTCTTTCAGAGACCACTGGACTGGCTATCCATCATACAGTATGCCACAAAACACCACAATACAGCTTCACTCAAGAAATCCTGATCTAAGGGTAAAGATATATATATATATATATATATATATATATAATAAAAACATAAAATAAATTAAGTATATATATACTTTACTAACATACATTCTAAAGAAGTCCAGATTATTACAGGATTGAGAAAATTCTGTGATTTTTGCAGTTCACAAGGCCATATGACACAAACTATGCAAGCTTTTTCCACCACGGGATAAAAAACTATATTTTAAAGTAACTGCAACTAGTACTTTTCTTCTTAGAATTTTAATGTCATGTGATGCCTTCCGACACTTTTTTTGTTTCTGCCAATAAAAAAAAAAAAAAAAAAAGGCAATTTGTTTTACACAAAAAAGTCAGAATTATGAGATATAAACTAATTCTGTAAAAATTCTGTAACATTAAAAAGATAAAAAAAGAGCTTTGTAACATGTGAAAAATCATCACATATGGGAAACATTCAAATGTGGAAGTCAGATGAAAGTCTGAAAAATTAGATGAATCCAAAGACGACCATTTGAAAAAAGGCCTGAAATGCACTCCTCAGTTACTTTGATTTGGTTTCAGCGCAGGACATCTGTTTATTCCACTTCAATAGCATGTTAGCCAACTCTGGTAATAAAGAAAAGCGTAATTTAGGAGTTGAAAATCATACACTTACATTAACAACCGACTCCTTGAACTTGATGTGCAGGCGGTAGCTGGACATGGCGATGATGGCATCCTCTGCCCTGCCCACAAACTTCGTACACTCTCCATGCAGCTCTGGGAAAGGCACCTACAACAGATGACCATTTCACACATGTATATCCAACTAAATATTATACCAATACAAAGATTTGGTGATAATTACAGTTGCATATCAATTACAAAAAGCCTACAAAAGAAAAACTCTTGATGTGTCTTCCTGTCAGATGTGATGAAAACAAAGCCTCTGTTTGAAAACCTAAAGGTAATTTTCTACTGCGTAGCATTCATCACAACAGAAATCTCATCTCATAATTACCTGCCTTTAAAACATAGGCAGTAACTCTATTAATAGTCAGCCGTGCGTGTCTCACTTACATCATCTTAAATAAAAATGTTCACCATGCTTGTTGCAATGCACTGTAAGCCTTAGATTTTGACCAAAACAAGACAATTTTATAACCTACTGTTTGGGACGAACTATATATCAGGAGCACATTTATGATGCCTAGGGTAAACAGCTTTTTTAAAAAGAGCTTCCAGTCTTAGCCAAAATCAAATAATAATTATATTAAGAGAATCACTACACCCTAACGAACAACATTCATCTTGGCAGTGCTCTTGATCCTCACTGACCTGAAGATCATCATCGTCCAGGACAGGGGGCTTGCGAGGAAAGATCTGATTGGCCTGGATGCACTCCAGACTCTGCTGCCCCTCCTCCTCCTGCCAAAAAGAAAATGAATAGGAAATGCTCTGCATTATACTCTATTGACAATTACAATCAAGAATAATATAACAGAAATTTGTAAAAACAACTATTAATCGAATTTTGCAGGGAAATGTGCTTCAGTCATGACCATGAAATGCAAAAAAAAAAAAAATAATAATTAGTATTTTATTTATGCAGGATATAGTTTATATACATATTTTTTAAATAATGCGAAGTGAACATGTTTTCATTAGTCAAACCGCATCACATAATTTACGTTGGGTTGCAACAATAGAAGAGTTGCAACAATTATCAAAAGCATCACTAGTTAAAAATGTACAAACTCCTTTTGCAGTTTTAGTTCTCCCAAGGGCCAAAAGGCAAACTGTTACACGGATAAAACATTGTCCATAACTAAACCTCTGATTAAATGAGTGATTATCTAAGCTAAACTGGGGACAGAGTGGTTAAAGCATTTCCTTAACCAATGCCATTTTTGGCTGGGCTTCAGAGCGGCAAAACATTTGTAATGGCACAGGGAGAGTTTGCCGATACTTCCTGCTCTGAGGTCACTTCTGCTATTTCTGATATAACAGGCACCCCTGTAACCTGGCTTTACATTAGACTAAGGGTCCCGTAAATCATGACTACTACTGTCACTCACACAGACACCAGTCATAGACACTATATAGGCCATATGATACACATGCAACAAATGCAAATGGAATGTTTTGATGAAATCAGAATAAGAGTAAACAAATGAGAATTTTGTACTAAGCAAATGAAAAACGCATCCTTAATGCACAACAATGTTTCCATTTCATTTCCATGGTAAGATCCTATTAGAGTTCTGCCCTGCCTTCAACACAATCTGTGTGATGAGCTTCAGGACTCAGAGCAGGGCATAAGTCATTCCATTCACTTCTGTATGCAGGAATGAGAAGCTACGGCCCGCAGTAGCCTTGAGAGTTCAGATTGGCAGAGAATGTTTGGATTCTGTTTCCACAAATAGGAGAGACTCTGTGAGAGAGGGCAGCTGTGTCGCCATGTTGTCTAGCTCAAACACGGCAGTCCTCAAGACGGACTGGTCTGCTTGTGCATTAAAATGCTGCCCTGGATGAGATATGCACAGAGGAGCTCTATATATCCATCTATCTATCTATTTACGTATAAACGAATTACCCAGCCAACTAATTAACCACCAATCTAACATTATATGCATCTATATGGTTGTGTATTAACTAACCAACCCATTCTATTCATCTATACATCCATCCATTCATCTGTCTACTTTTACATAAACTAATTAACTCTATATCTATCCATCTATAAACTGACCAATCAACCAACATTCTATCTACTTGTGTATAAACTAACCAACTAACTGATCAATGCTCTGTCCGTCTATCTATCTGATTGCGTATAAACTAGCTAATGTTCTATCTGTATAAAAAAGGTCTAATATATTTTTGACTGGTTTATAAAAAGTTGCTGAGGGTGTATAAATTTGTTAGGTTGTATATCCCAGAAGAGTGTGCGTGTGCTTGCTGCATCAGCAGCATGGCTGTCTGTGTGTAGCGCTGACAATGGCCATCAGCACGGCTCAGTAAACACACTAGAGGGGCTGGGCCTGGGGCGGCCCATTGTGGGCACAGCCACAGAACCAGACAGAGAATTACAGGGCACAGACGGGCAGAATAGAAAACAAACAATAATGTGCATAACTCATTAGGAATGTGTAAACAAACATATCCATCAGCATTCGAGCATAGACCGGAGGCATCCGTTAAACTGTCCACAGACACTTCAGCAAACAAGAAATGAGGTACACTTTACTGAACGCAGACATATACAGTCTCTAGCACAAATACCACAGCGAATGCTGCTTCTGTTAGAACCTCTTGAAGAGAAAGATTCATTATAAAGCTTGGTTCAGTTACAGTGTTTTGCCTCGATTAAAGGGTGTTGTTAGTTCTGACATTAACCAGAGGGATTAAAATGCCTTAAATATGGTAAAATCACTATCACCCAAAGCAATTAAACTAATGTTAATAAAAACTCATGCATTCATTTATATTGTAGACTCTAAGGCTGTAATTGCTGGTCACAGATGGTGCATCTAGACGCATCTATCAGTTGTGAAAGTGTTTCATCCCATTAGAATCTGGAGCCGGAACTGTTTTATAACGCAGCACTCGCTGATGACACTAGCACACATGTATCCATTCATCCCGTCTGTCTGTCTAAAGAGGGCATTGATCAGCGCTGAGACAGCAGTCAGGACGGGACTCTGAGCGGCGTTCATTTCAGCTGATTAAAAGCCTGAGAAATCAATGAGCAGTTTCTGATTCAGCATTTGAACCAATGCCTGAGAGTCACGTGCAGGAAAGAGAGAGATGTTGAGGATGCTTTTACCATAGCCCCGGTGAAGGAGTGCGGGTGCAACACTGTTGTGTCTTCTTCCACTTGTTCGCTCTTTTTTGCAGACGTCAGTCTGTATGAAAACAAATATATATATACACTTTTTTTTTTAGTTTGAACGTAATTGAACTGAACTGAAACTTTAGTCTACTACTTTCTAAAAATGCATGGCACTTTCATGAACTGATGTTGATATTTATTCACTACTTATAAAACAGGGGTGTCTGCCGATGACTTCCACAATGCAGACGCAATTGGGAAATAAGGCCATAAAGGCTTAACAAATCTTACTGTATAACAACATTTCGGATAAATACATTAGGTCATGCATACTTGGATCAAAATGCGATATGCAATAGTGTCTTTGAATATGGATTTCCGTGTGAATAAATGGCACAGACGTGAGCTTTGTGTAATACACACACATTTCAGGTTCTGCTGCCTCTATACATGAGCATGAACACATAAACAAGTGATTAGTAAAATTATTTTTTAAGGACCATTTAGCAGAAAAATTGTTTTGAGCAAAAAAAAACAAAAACGTAAAATTCACAAGACAATAATATTACATGGAAATATATCCAGTCCTAATTCACACACATACTTAAGACCTTACCAGTCTCCTAAAATCAATAAAGTGAGGTTTGTTTTGGATGATCCCGCACTGCTGGTGTCACTCAGTGTTATGACATTGAGACCTGTGGAGAAACGGGAATAAAAAATGAGACCACAGTTTTCAACAGTTTTCCACAGCAATCACTCTTCATTCCAAACATTGCATAACATCTCTGACAATACTGCTTTTCACACTTTGGTAAATATAGCCGTCCTGGTGCTGATGGTACTCTGTGGGCAACGGCGGGCAGAGCTGTTCATGTATGCTTGTGTGGTGAAATCAAGCCAGTGACGCATACGGTTGGGTTGAGTTTTCTGAAAGCAGACTTAATTAAGACTTAATCACAAATAACTGACCCAAAGCCTTTTCAAAGATTAGGCCTATATATGCTTCATATACCTGCGATAAATTGATTTATTGCATGAGGAAACTATATGGATGAGCTCAAATCTACAGACATGCCACAAAATGCTTTATTTCAGTAAAAGTTTGCCTGAAAGAAAACAAGCATGTTTTGTGTTGCCTTATTTGTCGAAGTTGTCAAAGACTAAACAAAGCAGAAGTATACAGTATCATGAAAGGGATGTTTTCAGTGACCCTGTGTGTCTCCTGAGAGTCATATGTGTGAGTTCAGTTGCTTCATGGCCAGAGGGCAACAGCATCCCTATGCAAAAACGTTCAAACACACACAAGGCCACAACGAAACCCATCTGGAAATTACTGATAAAACTTATCTCCAAGAAGCAAACGCTTATGTTTACTACAGTTGATTGGCCCATTTAGTGCCGTACAACTGTACTGCAGCCTCGTGACCCGAACAAATAACCGTGCAGTGTGGTACAAGAAAAATGTTCAACATGCAAAAGTAGTTTTATGCAGTGCCAAACCATTTACATAATGGCAGATATATAAAACAGAGGTAGAAGGTCCTGAACATTTCACATGACAGGTCTCATATCTCACATATATGTGTGTGTTTTCATAAACACCAGCTTTCTAGAGAATTCCCCACTTCCAATCAGGTCAACTACCTGCAGGTGGACAGAAGAATCATTCAGTGTTTTCGGTCCATCTCAGGTGGCACTCTTACTGTTCTGAAGGTCAATCATTATTGTGTGTTCTCATTCCTAAACCACCACTGGGACTGACTGGTTTCATTTGACTAAAACAACAACGGACACCCAACTCACACAATCTTCATGCAAAATACACAACTTAACGTCCCATTTTCATGTCATATGACACATTCACGGATGACGCAAGTTTATATTTTGCTATCAGTATTTTCACTTGCCACGCTTCAAATCACAAATTCTAAGAATTCATTCATTTTAAATTGAAACCTCATTAACAAATTTGAATTAAAAAAATATATATAATTGCATTTGCTGTGATGGAAAATAATAATTTACTGTGGTTAAACTGAGGGGACTTCATTTATCCACTAAACATTATCAAAAAGCAGCAGATTCAAAGATACTGAGACTTCCAAAACTATGAAGAAAAGTGAAGCTGAGTCTATGAGATGACTTGATCTAATGCAAAGCATTTTTAAATATGCCGTAATTGTCCAAATACTTTGTGGATTTGCCGTGCTCTAAACAAACAGCAGGAGCAGATGTTTATCATTATGAGTTCATTCATAAACTCAACCGCACGCCCTCCTGTCACTCTGGTTTACTATTGATCGCCCAACCCGGCCCACGACACGCACTCAGTGACGTATAAACACACAATCATTCAGGTTTTATCTCCTGCTGTGTTTAGATCTCATGCATTCGCGCTCATTCAGCAGGTTGAGTGACTTTTAACCTGATGCATTTCGTTCCAAAGTCATGAGTCAGAGTCAAACCACATGAGAAACCCAACACCAAAACACAGCCGAAGAGGGAAAGGATCATCTAGCAGCACCACGCGGGTCTCACAGAAACACAACAAACCCCAACACATGCCTCTCTTCAGTGGCACCAAGGCAACCACACACTCCCTCAAAATATCTTAGTTACCACACTAAAACTATGGTAAATATGGGTATGAGTAAAATCCAACTGATTTTCTCCACAAGGAAATGGGTCTTAAAGACAATTGAAAAAACTTCAAAGTGAGACATTCTGTGAGCTGAGGTTGTTTACTGGTGGCATATGCTTTAATGAAGCCATCAGCCTGCAGTATTTCAGCATATTTTGTGTTTAACAGCAGAATTCCTGTTGATAACAACATTTCTCATGACTCCACAGAGAAATATAAAAACAACCAGCAAATCACAACAAGCTAATCGAACCAAACACTTTAGCGCCTGTCCACTCCCATGAAGCAATGGGAGTCTAGTTCTTTCCCTCAAGCTGTTAAAGGACAGTCGATCCAAAAATATAACTCTCAAGTTGATTTTTTCTCTAATGTTGAGCGCAAAAGATATTTTGAAGAACCCAACAGTTGACTTCCCTTTAATTATGATCCCTTTCATTTTTTTAAGACACCTTTTTTCTCTGCAAATAAAAGTTTGTCATGTTGTGATTCTACTCTAGCTGATTTGGTTTATGTCTTTTTTAAAAATCCCATGGCAAAAATGAAAGGGAAAAATACTACCAGAACCAAAGCCGCTGAAAAAGTTATTCTGTAAGCGTCTTAGTTTAGAATGATTGAAGAGGAAGCCCTAATCGAATCAAAAGTGGTTGGTGTGGCAGTAGTTGTTGATCCTACAGCAAAACTCCTAAATATATGCCAAAGGGTACATGCATAGTTTGAATTAGACATTGTAACTTATTAAATGAGCACAGGTTTGTGCTTAATTCTTAATTGCTTAATTGTTAATTCTTGGTTAGTAATATGCATTGCTAAGAATTTCATTTGGACAACTTGAAAGGCGATTTTGTCAAAATGTAGATTTTTGCACCCATATTTTCAAATAGCTGTATCTCAGCAAAATATTTTCATAGCGATTGTCATAAATGATATATTATATATTAATCTCAGTTTTATAACTGTTTTTTTGGTCCAGGGTCACAAATCAGTATAATAATGTATTACAGGTAAACATTAAGAATTACTGGCATGATGCAATGGCAATCATAGTCTCCACCAAATTATAACAGCTATTACAGTTATTGCTCCAACTGTGAAGTCATAATAATTAACGTTACAGGATCTCCTCCAAGAGGTTCAGGAAGCTTCCAGAATACAAGTTGTATTAACAATAACTGTGTTAACTGTTGCTATGCTGGCAACATGGCAGTTATTGTCTCAAAAGCACTCGAATCTTGATATTATACACCACTTTCATACAAATAAATTCAAAATAATTATTTTACCATGGCGCCCATAGTTCCCATTCAAATAGTGAGCGTTTTACAGCATTATTTATAGCAATCGTGGTAAATAATACGCAATGAATGACAGTTTTACTGTTGAAGCGATAGGCTAAACCCGGTTACCATAGTGAACTGTTGTAAAGGGCTCGATCTGTCAGTCAGATTCGCGGCGGTTGTACTGGAAAGCTAACGGAGTAACCAACAAAAACTGAGCACCGAGGCCGCGTTTTTTCCTCATGCATCGGTCAAACTCATACCAAACCATCTAAACAGCACCAGGCCCTAAAATTGAACCGCTCATGTGAAGCATTTCAGACATTTCTCCTCAAACGAGGCCCGTTTCGGTGTCTGTTGTTGTTGTCGCGAGCGGAGGGCGGACCCCTCACATAAGGCCTCAAAACACATCGAAAATACCCACATCCTGCGCTAAAAGCACTCTGCTCACTCACCTGAGGGCGGTCTGCGAGGCAGAGCGGGTGTACGCTTTCTTCCGAGCCGCGGGAGAGAAGATTAACGACGAACAAATCGACAAATTACACCTCGTAGCCATTTGCAGAATCGGCCCGTCCCACTGTGGAATCCCGTCGTCATCGCAGCTACCACGACGTCAGTACGTTGATTGCGTAAGCACGTACAACGCGTGGGGGAGGGGCGGATATGTAAACACGCTTTGAAGTGGATGTCGTAACCGGTAGCTTGGTCCAATGAATGCGTATGAATAAATAAACATTTACAGACAGCGGAGATTGGAATTATTCATAAAAATCAATTAAAATAAGTTGTCACCACTTATCTATGCTAGATTAGATTTTATTATATAGATCAGTGGGCGTCACTTATATTTACTCCATAAATGTTTTATTTATTATGGCTTGTTTCTGTAAAAAAAAAAAAAAGAAGAAGTATATATATATATATATATATACACATATATTCTAATAACCTTTATCCAATAATTCTGTTTTTTTTATCTCAGAGTTGCAGAATTGATAGCCATGAACTTGTAATTAAAATAAAAATTAATTAACTAAAATAAAAAATATATCGATTTTAATTGCAAGTTCATAGCTCTCAATTCTGACTTTATATCTCTTTTTTATTTATGAATTGAAGATTAATTTTGAATCATGAAGAAAATAAGCATTTATCAGCTTGCCTTTTCATTATTTGTGCGATTAAAATGTAATTTAATGCAATTTGAAGCTTTTTCTTTTTCTTTTACTAATAATCTTCTTTCATACAAGTACATGGTATAACAAAAAACACACAGACCAGATAGGTTTATACAATGATGTACTGTATTCAGTAATGACTCGGTACATACTGTATGTGATTAAAAGACACATGACATTTGACATTTATTTGTCCTCTCTTTAACAACCAAAGCTTTAAGTGCTCTGCCATAGGGTCATGGGAAACGTGTGCGAACACACCAGGTTACAGGAAATTGGATGGAGGAAAAAAAACAAACTATTACCTACCTAGACTTTCAGCGCAAAAGAGGAACAACCAAAGAGTTCTGCCTCCTGCTTGTGTTAGATTTCAATCTCGTACTCATCACAGAGCCTCATTTACACACACTCAAACACAAACACTGACTCATAAGCAGAACCGACAATTAAGTTTTCAAGTTTTTTAATTCTTCGGTGAGGCTGTTTAATTACTAATATTCGAATAAACAAAGCCAGTGTTTCTGAGGGCTCTGGGATAATTCAAATACAAACACACTCCAGCACCAGAGATATTACAGTAATCTTGTTTTGGCTGAGTTATTTATGACTTCTAATTTTATTAGACTGGAATGCCACTTTCCACGAATGAGGTAAAAAAACAGTCTGAAATGCTTTACAAAATCAATCTTTTTTTTCCTTTTTAGCAAGTGGTTTGTGACAGGAGATGCTTCAACATTTCATGTTGTTTATTTTATATGAAGTGCTCTGGGACCGGGGTTTTTAGAGGTAAAAAGCAGAAAAAAAATGATTCCTAATAACTGAAAACCTCTGGAAAAAAATGCATCTAATTGCAAAGCAAGCAACTTCATTTGATTCAAATTGCAAAAAGAGTAAAATGAAAAATCTAAACAGGAAATCAGAAAAAAAGTAGAGAACATAATGCTTGGGAAACAGCGAAGATTATTTTTGTCAATGAATTCAAATGAACTTCAATCAAACAGATGTCAATAGCAGACTTACAACAGTCAACATTGATAATTTGCATGAGTTTGAAAGTCAGCATCTCAGTCAAATTTTCCACGAGATGATTTTTCACATAATAACTCTCACACAAAACTATGCATTTGCGCCTCTAAGATGTG
This sequence comes from Enteromius afrohamiltoni, assembly GCA_034779775.1. Classification (NCBI taxonomy): domain Eukaryota; kingdom Metazoa; phylum Chordata; class Actinopteri; order Cypriniformes; family Cyprinidae; genus Enteromius; species Enteromius afrohamiltoni. The sequence goes on from JAUYWG010000041.1 coordinate 1,441,293, forward strand.
TACCATATTTGTGGAAAATACACAGCGCCCTCCAACCTGTAGGAAGAGAAACCGTGAACAAAAACACGAGAAACGCAAACATTCTCGGTCCTCGCAAGTAAAAATAAAGGCATGCAAAATTACAGTGTTAAAAAGGAAACAGTTTAAAATCTGCAGTCATCAGAGATTTTTATTACGCGGGAGATAAAAAACACGTTGGTTGCCTGAATCAGCAGTACAGGCTTCTGACAGCGTCAGTCGCAAGCGTTCAGATGAGATATCGTGGACCCATAAGTTGATTACTAATCATCATAAGAGTATGACTTATAGTACATGAGATTCTTGTTTCCAATTGATCAGATATACAAATCACACGACCCGGTAGATTTACACTTCGTCGAGAACACTGAAAGAAAAGCAAACGGCGGTTAGGAACAGTAAACGTTGACCAGTGGTGTGACCTGACAGGTTTTGTAAAGCTTAGAGAAGCAAGTCTACCCTGAGAGAAGTTTCTAGAACATGGGCAAGCTTGCCAGACCACCTCTGGCTCTATGTGTTTGGTTAATATAACTGTACACTCTATTAAATATCATCAGCACGCTAGTGGCAAGGACCTAAGATATATCCCTTTCAGTAAATGTGTAATATTTATATATATATATTTACATATGTTTTAAGACCCGATCCTCAGTACTCTTAAGACATGTGCAAGTGTTTTCTAACAACCTCAACATGAAGACATGAAGGCAAAGACAAATGCAGAAGAATTCACGTTTTTCTAAGTGCTGCGTGTCCGGTATGAAACATGATACAGTAGGAAAGCAGCGTAAGGGTTTGCAACCATCAGAAATAAAAAAAGAAAATCTGGACTGATCGAACACATCTTTTCAGCGCTTCGTCAGAGAGCTGCACAAAACAAACAGGCCATGCTGTTTAAGAATAGGTGCTTGTTTTGTTTTGGTCTTCGTGTTCTGATTCGCTTCTGATTTAGTAGCAGTGTTCAGTGTTGGACCTGAAACAGTCTCTACGCAGGTATGTGTTTCCATCGATGCAAGAGAAAAGCCTCAGACGTTTACTCTTCCAGAAATCAACAAGTTAGTTCAACTTAATTTAGCCAAGCTTCGTTAAAGTTGGTCAGTTAGAGCTGGCAACCTAAATATCATCTGATTAATTGGCATGTTTGCTATATAACAAAAATTTATATACTGGGAGAAATATCTTAAATATCTAACATTTTAAAGGCCTTTGACTCGATAAGTTTGAGAATATCTGATATAAACTTCTTGCTCAGTATTTTTGTATTTTATTTCTGCAGTACAAATATTTAAGCATTCTTAAATCAAGATTTATGTAATGCTCTAAAAAACATGAAACCTGAATCAAAATGAAGTGATTTTATGCTTAAAACCAAATAAAAGGTTCAATTTGATCACCCCTTCAGTATAGCAACTTTAAGCTAATGGTAAACTGATGTTGATTATATTGATTATTTAAAAATCAATCAAATAAAATGCATTAACATCTGTTACTTGCGTAACATCATACTTGCGTAGAGTGTGTTTCTGGCCTTTTAATATGAAATTAAACTACAGTGAATCTCCTGCACCTGGAAATAGGTATCAAAACCACTAAAATACAGCAAAGTAGACCAAGTGCTCATGGGATACAAAATAAACAATTAAAGCACACTAAACACAGATTCTCATCAGATCTCCAGTATGTCATCATTTAATTTTAAGTGCATTCATTTTTTAACTCCCTGCTAAAATATGTCTGAACCCACTGCCGTAGATAAACACAGTCCTACTCCACAGAATCAGACGTGGTTTCATTCAGAAGGAGGGACGGTCGGTGGAAGATTGACAGCTGAAGAATGAGAACACAAGTACGGCCCCTCGAGAGGACGACTGCATCACGGATCAGTTTAAAACATATGCATGCCAACAATTCCCCGTGAATACCCGTCCCACCCCACCAGTCTTCAGGTGGTCATTGAGGCTCGACTGAAACGTATCTTACATTATATCCAAAATTCGGGTGGAAAAGTATGTTTTGGACGTTGGAGGTTACAGGAAGTGCACTGGGCCGTGTGTGTTTGTGTGAGACCAGCTCGTCAGGACAGTGAGGTACAGCTGGCATCAATTATTGAGAATGAGCACTGCAAAAACAGACTGTATTACTCAGTATTTGAGCTGTTTTTCAGGAAAAATATCTAAAAAATTCTTAAATCAAGAAGCAACACGACTCAAGATACGACTCGACATGAACAATTATCTGTCAGTAAGGAAAATAAACTAAATGATTTGTATTGTTACTATTTTTTTAACTAATTTTGATTTATGTTTTTAACTTTAACTTTAAATAAATAAATAAAATTAGGTGGGTTCATGTTTACAAGAAAAAATATATGTCAATTAAAAACTTATTAAGTCAATAAAATGAACACTTTTTCATTACTACACTGACATATTTCGTCTTATTTTAAGGATAAACTTACTCTTTTAAATCTCCATGTGAGTATGTTTGTATATTTATACCATAAAACAGGGCTGATTCATTCAAAAAAATGTTTTAATGTTTTTGTGTTTATGCTTAAAACAAGAAAAAAAAATCAGCCAACAGCGTAAAAAAAATAAAAACAATACAATAATAATAATAAAAAGTAATAAAATAATATTATATATTTATATATATATATACAAAGGCATAACAAGATTTTCTTATCCTACTGATAGTAAAATAAAATAAATGACTTATGATATTAAGCCTGGAAACATTATTTTAAAATACTTTATGTGCTACTAATACTTTATTTTGTTATATTTTTTATATTTGTTAAAAAGAAAAACATCTGCTATTGGGATAAAAAAAAAAAAATTGTTGAAGCAAAAATGTTTCTTCTCAAGTAAACATTTAAAAATATTTAGACATTTGTACTGAAAAACAACAAATACACTGAGTACTACATATTTTTGCAGTGTGTAAACTGTGCACAAGAACCCTGGTGTGAAACCTCAAAGTATCCAAGTCCAACCAAAAAACAAAAGCAAAATAAAAATGACACGTTCACGAAATCAAGAATGCATCTACCATCGAACCAACTTTTTTTTACATTTCCTTTTTTCTTGTTTTTTGCCATTTTTCTCTTTTTATAGTATCGCTCAAGTATATCACAGGTTACTATCTAGAGAGGAAATAGAATTATGTTCCATGCTACATCTTGTTCAGAGAAGGCTATTGCAGACGATTTCTACAACACACACAATCACACGTTGTACGCTTGTATAACAAAAGATCCAAAACATGTCACCAAGAAACTAAATACATATGCAATGTTCACTATTTAGAGTCTTTTAGGACTATCCCTCGGTCAAGGTGAAGCTGTTGCACGTCACTTGACTTCGCTGTCCCGTCTTACAGACAAAAGTTGAAAAACTGCTATTCAAAAATTAGCAAATTTGGTCATTGTCTCTCTCTTGTTTTGTTTTTAAATAAGTAGTGCTTTTTGATGGCTTAAGACAGAGGTCTTTAATTTCATAATCTCACCCAGTGGCAATCTACAAGACGTCAGTGTGCATTTCATGACACCGTTACGTTAACTCTCCTCAGAACCAGCAGAATCCAAAGTGACTTTATCAAAACGTGTTTATAAGCGCCTTACGCTCTCGGCCTAGAACTCCCACTCCAGCGTCTCCTCGCGGTTGGCGGCCCGCTCCAGGCGATGGATGATGTTGTTGAGGTTGGCCATCTTCTCGTTGCGTCTCTGAGTGCTTTTGTTGAGTTTGGAGTTGAGCGAGGGCGAGCTCGGAGGGTGATGGTGGCTCGGGGCCGGCGGGTTGGGCGAGATGGGGGCGGAAGAGGACGGGACGGGCGATACGGACATCATGAGGCCGGGCGAGGAGGCGGCAGAGGGCGAGTTGAGCGACACCTCCAGGCTGCTCCGGGACGGTTCGGAAGAGGCTTTGAAGCTGACGGGATCCTCTGGCGACTTCTCCAGCTCCTCACCCTCGTGGTTGTTCCTCGCCGCTTCCTCGTCCTTGACGCCCAGCGAGCGGCGCGGGGCCATCTCCTGGTCGCTTTTGAGCTGGACGCCAATGGAGAAGCACTTGGCCTGCCGCAGACGGAGCTCCTCGTCCTCTTCCGGCTCGCTGGCTTCCTGTTTGAGGGCGAAGCGGCGCGGCCCGGCGCTCAGAGGGCGGCTGCGGACAGCAGAGGGTTGCTTCCTGTCGTCGCGGTCGGACGCAGGGCTGTGGGACGTCAGCGGGGAGTAGTTGTTGTGCTCAGCGTCCGTGTCGTTGTCTTGGAGACCCTCCATCAGGACCTCTCTCCGCATGCGAGACCTGACGAGAGGAAATGGGTTTAGTCACGTGATTTCACCAGTGTTGTTATTGTTAACTAAACTATTTCATTTGTCTTTTGAAAAAAATTCAAATTAAACAAACAATAGATGAGCAATCTGAAATAAATCAGTTGAAATATATTAAAATGACTAAAACTGAAGCAGAAATAAAAACGAGTTAAAGCTATGAATTAATAAAAAAAAATCAACAAAAGCACATAAAACATATTTAAGTTTAAATAGAAAATTAATAATGCTAAAACAAAAATGTATTAATAGACATATACATTATGTATATACATAATATACATTTTGAAAGCGCATAACATGAATAAAATGTAAACTGAAAGTAAAATAAGATATAAATAATACATAAACACATTTAATAGTAAATTAGGAGTATATAAACAACACTAAAAATAACACAAAATAAATAATAATGCTTTGAATATATATATATATGGTGAAAGCACATAAAAAATATAATATAATATAAAATAAAATATAAAATAAAATTTAAGTAAAAATATTATTAAATTACAAATAAAAAAATTACAAATAATCAAAATAAATAAAAGCTACTAAAATAGTATATAAAAACACTAAAATAACACTGGATCTCACTACAGTGCATGTGCAATTCAGTAAATCCAGTTATCATCTGAAAATGAACATTATAAATTAATTTATTAATAAACTGAACAAACATTTGGATGAAGAAATATGGCTCAATGCTGCTTTCAATTTCATTTTTCATTATGGGATACTGCATCCTACGAAATAGAAAAAAAAAGTAGAGAAAAAATCAATTTAGCTGTATGTTGAAAGAGTATTCCACTGTTAGTCCTGTACAGGATAATCATATCATTTATTGTTCTTCAGTTTGTAATTCCTCTGTTATCCTGCAGGTGGAGCCAAACTCTCACTTAAAGCTTAAAAGGCTAAAAACAGTTTGGAGACAAAACTCTGTTAAGACGTCTCTTCTGTGCGTCTGAGGGAAGCAGTGGACTCGGACCTGTAGTTGTGGAACCAGTTGATGACGGTGTTGGTTTTGAGGTTGAGTTGAGCGGCCAGCATCTCGATGGTGTGCTGTGATGGATACGGCTCCTGCAGATACGCCTTCCTCAGAGCCTCCTTCTCCTCGGCCGCCAGCACCACGCGGGGTTTCTTAGCCTGGCTGAAGGGGCAGAGCTCAAGCGGGGTCAGACCCGGACTGATGCAGTCTGAATGAGCTCCAGGGGAATCGCTGTCTGAGCCGGGACTCAGCAGACCGTATCGTCTCTTCAGATACGCTGCACAGAAACATACACACGTCTGTGTTAAAGACGACTTCAATTATGATCAGCTGCATCTTCACAGAATATGTGGGCATATGTTTTTTTGTTTTTTGTTTTTCTAATTCCTAAAACTTGTGCATAATATATACACACACACATACATATAAGTGCTGTCCAATGAGTGTGTGTAATTGTGTGTGTACTGTGTATATTTATTATAATTATATACATATATATATATATATATATATATATACACACATACACACAGGCAAATAAATATTTAAGAAAAATATGTTTCTATATTAAATATATTTAAATTATATGAACATAAATACATAGATATATTTAAAAAAATATATGCAGTATGTGTGTGTATTTATAGACACAATACACACATAAACACTTTCAGTTTGGATGGGATTCATCTTGATTAATCATGTCATATGACTATATATATATATATATATATATGTCAAAATGAAACAAAAATAGAAAAAAATAAATAAACTGAAAATATAATATAAGTATTTTCGTTGTCAGGGCAACATTTCTTAGCTAACGTTTTATTTTTTCTAATATTATTATTAAATTTGAAGCTTTTATTAATTTGTAGAACATATTTGTAATAGTTTTACTTAATTATAACAACCTTTGAACAACAGCATACAAATAAGAGTATAAATAACACTAAAATCTAATTTAAATCTGATTTATTACTTCCATTTTGATTTATGAAAAAGAAAACACAGAATCAGAAATGAAGAATGAATGATTCTTACCTTTCTTCTCCATTTTCTTGACGTCTCTGAGTTTGTCGACGTTGTGCGGGTCGTTGAGCCACAGCTGCATGCGGACGAACGGCTCACGGCCCTTCAGACTGAGCTTGTGCCAGGGCTTCGGTCTAGACAGCAGGTCCGACACTGAACCCTGAGTCAGTCCCAGAATGCTCTCTCCAAACAGACGCTGACCTTTAATAATGCATTAGTGAATGCTGAAATTACTAAAAAGTATTATTCATTTCTAGGTCATCTTTACTAATGTTGTTCACTAATGTTACCCTACTGTAAAGTGTTACCGCTTTAGTTAACATTTGATCAAATAAATTCAGCCCTGGTTAGCATCAACACCACCTCATGTTTGTACAGTGTTAGGTGTAGATTTAAAAAGTCCTGTAAATCACCTAAGTTGTTGTCGGTCAGCACTTCCTTCACTCTCTTGGTGATGGCGTATGTGTCCAGCTCCGGGGACATGGCCACCAGCTCCTGGATGCCCAGCGGTGTGTGGGGCTGCTGCGGGACCATCATGCCCGGCGTGCTCTTGCCTCCGTGGGGCTCGGCGTGCTGCGGCTGCTGGTTCTCTTTACTGCTCTCCAGCGCCAGGCTCACCGGCTCCAGGGCCATACTGCGGGGTCCCTCCTCTGGACTCGCGGGAGGGGACGGGGACGAGCGGGTTGTCACGGGGCTCTTATCTGAGAACCAGCCACCAAACATGATCACAGTCAGAAGCTTTTAACATGCATTTGCTATCGATGGAAGATATCAATAACATTTATCCAGAAACATACTCATTCATTCAAAACACTACAACAAATACTACTACTGCACTGTATCGTAACTAACATTTTAAATCACTTAGTACATTTACAGTTTTTAAATTCCTTGTTTTATTATTGTTTTGTTTTTTTAATGTAAAGAACTTTAAATTACCATTGTGCATGAAATGTGTTATTTGAATAAACTTGCCTTGTCTTACTATGTGTGTGTGTGTCACGACGCTGTGTGTGTATGTGCATGCTTTTGTGACAAATGAGGACATAAATTTGTATAATGACATGGGCATGACATAGGTATTGCAAGGAGAATGTGCCTTTTTTAGGACATTACCCCATGTCCCTACTTAGAAAGCTGAAAGGTGTAGCACATACAGTCTGTACAGTATAAAAACCATCATGCGTGTGTTGATGACTGACCCTGGCTGTGGCTGTGGTTGGGCAGCTGGTTGAGTCCGTGACCCAGCTGATCCAGCAGCCAGAGCTGCATGCGTATGAATGGCTCACGGCCCTTCTGAGTGAGCTTACTCCAGGGTTTAGGTCTGGATAACATGTCGCTCACGCTGCCCTGAGACAGACCCAACACCTGCCAGAGACACGTTCAAATGAATCTCAACTAGTCATGTTCATCATAAAAACAGAGACACCACTGTTTGAAATCAGCTGTCACTGGCCATATATTTATTGACCGCTAGATAGCAGCAAAAAACAATCTAGGAACTTCAAGTGGCAGCTCATTACTGAAGTTCCGCTACTGCTCAACAGTGCTTTATTTTCCAGAAAAAAAGAGTTTTCTTCAGTGCATTAAATTGAGCAGAAGTGACAGAGAAGACATTTATAATCTTCAAAATGATTTCTGTTTCAAATAAATGCTGTTATTTTAAACTCTACATTCAAGAATCCAGAAAAACTGCATTGCTAGTTTGCTTTTATATTACATGCACAGAAGACCAGACACATGTACTGTATTAAGAAAGTAAATATGATCTTGACTTTAATGCTGATTTGTGGGTATAAGATACCAAAACAGATTTATAACATTTGCACACAATAAGATTAAATTTGTGCCAGATTTTTGTGGAAAAAAACCTTTCATGCACTGATTCCTTTGATCTCGACTCATTACAGGAAAACTTCCTCTCCAGCTGTGCTGTCTCAGGACACGCAAACAATCTCAACAGGGTTATCATCACTGACTAAAACTAAAAACTTACCATAATGTTCATTAAAATTAAGCAGATTTCTCCCTAAAAGTACTTTAAGAATTATAAAAATAACAATATTAATCCTTAAAAAACTAAACCATAAAAAAGGTAAAATAATATTAAAAACCTCCCAAAAATGTAATTAAACAATAATAATAATAAAAAATAATAATAATAAAATGGAAAATATAGAGAACATAAAAATAAAAACAAATAAAAATATTATCTAAATATATTTTAAATAAAATAATTAAAAAAAAAATAGTAAGGAAAATATAGAGAATATAAAAATAAAAACTGAATTAGCAATTAACAGAAAAAATATTATTAAAAAATATTAGTAAATAGTGCACATCTTGGCCATGAATAATAATATTTAAAAAAAATAAATAAAATAAAATGGAAAATATAGAGAACATAAAAATAAAAACAAATAAAAATATTATCTCAATATATTTTAAATAAAATAATAATAAAAAAAATCGTAAGGAAAATATAGAGAATATAAAAATAAAAACTGAATTAGCAATTAACAGAAAAAATATTATAAAAAAATATTAGTAAATAGTGCACATCTTGGCCATTTTTTTTACAGTGATTGAACTATATGATTGATTTTACATGAAGATTTCTGAAGCCCACCTTCTCTCCGAAGATCCTCTGGCAGATCCCGTTCTTGGCCAGTTTCTCCTTCACCTGCCGGGTGAGTTCGAGGGTGTCCACCTCGCGGTACATGTACATCTCGTACTGCTCGGGGGTCAGCGGCGGAACGGTAGGCTTCAGGGTTCGGGGGATGTAGGTGGGGTAGTACGACACCCGTCCTCCTCCACAGGGCGACTCTCCGCTGACTGATGCGTCTGGCTCCATCTTGATCTCCAGCGGCCGTCCCAGCATGGGCTCGTCCTCGGGGGCGGACGCTTCCTCGCCATTCACGGGACAGTCTCCGTTCTCCATCCGTGGCCAGGGACGAGGCATGGAGGCATGTCCCGTGGATGAAGAGGAGGAGAGCGACGGAGATACGGAGGTGAAGGGGTGGGCGGTACCACCCAGGCTCATAACGACCGCCCCACGCTCGGAGGACCAGTGCTGGTCGAAATATGTCCCGGCCTCGCCGATCTCCGACTTCACCTTGCGGATGATGTTTTGGACGAAGGCAGCGGGGGACAGGACGCTCAGAGGCGTCTGAGGGCTGCCGGATGGATTGGACACACCCTCTTCCTGTTTGATGAATGGCGGCGTGGGCGGAGGTTGAGTCTTGGTGGGGTCCTGCAGGGCGAGGCGCTCACTGGAGGACGCCCGGCCGCACACCTCCATCTCCAGCAGGGCCTGCTGCTGAGCATGCATCTCTCGACGGGCCTGCTCCAGGATGCTCTTGATGGTTTCGTCCGAATTGCTGCTTCCTCCGGAGCTGTTACGACCTGACGAGCAGCCCAGAGACGACTTACAATCTCCTGCCCCACACACACAGATCACGAGAAGTAGTTTAGACGCTTTAAAAAGTGGCACTCATGGTGCACAAGACTCACCACAACAGCCAACTAGCACTTGCACATGTGTAGACAAATAATAATAATATAATAAATAATATATAATAAAATAATAAATTATATAGATTTATAATATTTCAATGATTTTATATTAAAATACAAATTAATTGTACGAATTAATACTCAATATTGATATAATATTAAAGGCATTTAATTATATTACAATTTTGTGTTTGATAATGCGATAACAAAATAAGTATTTAATTATTATAAAAATGTATTATTATAATAGCCAAACTAGCATTAGCATGTGTGTAGACAAATTGTTATTTATTAAAATAATTATAACAACTAAATAAAACAATAAATTATTTTAATATTAAAATATTTAAAATATAATATTAGAACCATTTTAAGCATTTTTATCGTTTTATAACCATTATATATTAATATTCTGTAAGTATTTAATAGTACATTTGAATTTATATTAATATTTTTATCTGATAATACAATCATAAAATAAGTATTTTAAATTTAATTATCCTTAAAATATTATAAATATATTTAAAATATTATACATACAATTGAAAACATTAAATTATATTAATATTTGTGTATGATAAAATAATGCACATTTTTAATATGTCATTTATATAAAAATAATTATTGTTATTTAAATGGATTTATTAACAATTAAATAGAGCAGACATACGTTTTATTAGTAGTACATGTTTGAAAATATCTTTCAATTTTCATTTTTTTCTTAAAAAGATATAATTATGCATGCTTTTTTTTGTTTTATTCTAAAAATATTATTTAAAATAATGCTTTAAGACACTATAAAAATATTTATAATATACATTCAGCCAATAAGCAAAATTGCATAGCACAGTAAGAGAATATATTTTTAGACAACATTATTTAATATTTGTTTGAGTATATACCTCACTAACTGTTGTTATAGCTATTTTAAGCACATATATTTCAGCACATATTTATGTTGAGAAAAATGCATTTAATTCAGCATATACTGTCTGGTCACACATTTTGCTTCCTCAAATTTCTCTATTTTATTTTTTACATTTTTTTTGTAGTGAAGTAATATTGGACAAAAAGCATATTATTTCAACACACATCAGGCATCCCATTATGCAAAACATCCTGCAACAGTCACGTAGAATAGATCAAAGTGTGTGTGTTGTTGTGTAGGTAACTGCCTGTGGATTTGGTGTCTTTGTACCCACCTCTCTGTGACTGGATCTCCTTCTTGGCCTGCTCCAGAATGTTCTTGATGGCATCATCTGACCCAGTTTCAGGAGTTCGGATGCGAGGAGTGATGCTCCCTGTCGGAGAGAGAGAGGAGGTGAGGTGAGTGGGCCGGCTGATCAGAGAGCAGCTCCAAAGCCTCGCGTTTGATTGCTAGATCAATGGCCGCCTTTGAGAAGCTGGCATCAAGTGAGGGTGCGCTAACACGTGAACCCTTTACTTTCAGAGCATCACAACAAACGCAGGCTTTGGGAGGGAGCGCGGAAGAAACGCTTGTACAGGAAACCGGACTGCTTCTCTCTGGGGGTCTGAAGAGGTTCGGTGGGGTTTAGAGAGATGAGACATCTTCAGGATATCAGATCGGTCAAAGACATGAAACACAGCTCACGAGCCATTTCACTTTTTATAATGTGGAGTCATTTCAGAGGGAAATAATATCAGGTGTCTCTTCTCTTATGAAGCCTGTCGAGAACACGTCAGGGTCATATTTCACCTCAAATAAAAAAATTCATGTTGTATATTTAATATATATATTTAGTTTTAGCATGAACATGATATTGTTTACAAGAAATCTTAATATTTCATTACTAAATTTGTAAAGTATTTAAATATGCATCACTGTAGTATTTGTTTTAATTTAAAATTCATGCATTATTATTGTATTTATTCTAACTCAAGATAATAACAATCTGATCTGCTTCAACAAAATAAAAATATATGCAAATGCATCAAATTTATCCAACTAAATCATAAATCATATATATTATATTTAACCTGGCTCTAGTTAAAATATCATATATACACATACATATAACATTTTTTTTACATATAATATATATTTCAGATTTGTCATTGGTAATTGTTTGTAAATCTAGTACTTCATTTTGATCATTAACTTAAATTAAATTAATAATTTATATAACATTTTAAAATATTTTAATATTTAATATTTGTATGATTTTAAATAAAAAAAGTAATAATAATTTTAACAATAATAATTCAATTTTAATAATTAGATTTTATCTAACAATAATATTTATTATTAATAAATAAAAACAGAACAAACAAACTATATAGATATAGACAGACAGACATTAAAAACAATTATATAAATTTAAGACCAAAACTTTGATTTGACAGTGCCTTAAGAGCTAGTCTGACCAACTAGCATTTAGCCAAGAGTAATCCGTTTTATTTTTTGGATTCAACTTAGCCTAATCTACATTTTTATGCAACTGAATTTAAAAAAGCTATGACCAGTCTTAAAGAAAAATTAAGACTAGTCTTCTGCCTTTAATGCAAGCGGCCCCTGATTTGCTACGTACAGTACTTTTCAATCAAAGTTATCAGACATGTTCTGACACAGTTTAACTCGAGTTCTTGTCATTTTTTAATGTGATAATGTGAGAAAAGCTGAGGGTGTCTGAATAATGTTTGGTTTGACTGTGTGTATATATATCCACTCACCTCGCTGGCGAACCTGGATAGTGCGTAATGCCAGGATGTTCTGCTCATCTGACAAGAACTGCTTCATTTTGATGAAAGGCTCTTTGCCCTTGACCGTGAGCTTCCTCCATGGTTTAGGTCGAGCCAGGATCTCACTGACCGAGCCCTGCGAGAGGCCCAGCACGTAGTGGCCGAACACACGCTGACCGATGTTGTGTTTCAGCAGCTGCTCTTTGACCTGATAGGCAATTTCTGCTGTGTCCAACTGGTCGTCGTCTCCTCCCCCTGAGCTTCCGCTCTCCGATTGGTCGCTTGGCATGCCTGTCTCCATAGCAACGGGCATTGAGGTGTTCTGATTGGCTGACATGAGGGCCGCTTTGGCGGCATAGAGGGCGGTGGGGAACGCCATGATGGAGCTGCCGTCTTTCTTGAAGAGCGGAGACAGGAGCTGCTTCTGCAGGAGCTGATCTCCGGGGAGCTTCTCACCTGAGAAGGGTGACACTGAGAAGGGGCGGGGCAGTTCATGGATGGAGGAAGGCGTGTCAGTGTTGGGCGGTGCTGGGCTGGAGGAAGTGCAGCCATCTATAGGCAGAGTTCCTGGAGGAGAGGAATACGACCCCGTCGGGCGACTCACGTCCTTACTGGAGTCTTCAGAGTGAGCTTCGTCTTAGACAGAGAGAAAAGACATATTTACTTGATAAAACTGATAATTATAGCTCTAAAATCTGACACGACGAGACATATTGAATGCTGCTGATGAGACGAAAATAAATAAAAATAATAGATTATTAAATACTCATTTATATAGTTTATGACTATATCATCACTTTAGAGGAAGAACAGGTTTAAAAAAAAATTGTTTTTCATTTTGAGTTTTTAGCAATTTTTTGTATATTTCTTATTTTTATTTCTTTATTTATGTACACATGCATTTATTTACTTGTTTATGTGTATGGTTTTTATTAATTCACATTAAAGTTTTAGTTATTTTACTACAAGCTAAACTAAATGAAATTGAGAAATGCTCATTTGGCAAAGTTTTTATTTTTGTATTTATTTAACAGAAATCTTTTTTTTATGGTTTTAGTTTGCTGTTCTTGTTTAGTGGCACATCTGTGAAGGTAAACAGACACATGCTTACCGCTGTTGTGTAACACTCTGACTTTATCCACAAGAAATTTGTGAGAGGGCAGAAAGGCGTCTTTGTCCAGCAGCAGAGCCTCAGTGGTTTTGGCCGATTCCTGCACACACCACAGGGCAGTTCAACTCTGCTGATCGATGCACATCTACATTATGGATGGCGCTAGTGAGGCGTTCACATGGTGTTTCTTCACTGACAGATGCTGGCAACTGTTTTTTTTTGTACACAGGACTCTTACACAACCCTAAAGCTCTAGCTTCTCTCACCTGGGATGAACTTCCGTTGGCTGATGCCAGTTTCATGGCTTTCAGGATGCTGCAGGAAACATGATGATATGTTAACATCACCGCCACAGAACATCAGCTTAATAACATGTGTTCCAGCAAAACCTCACCTGAGCTCTGTTTTGATCTCTTCATAATCCATCTGGGACTGTAGTTTGGCCTCCAGGGTCTTGAAGACACAAATCAGGATCAAATTATGGGTCATCGATCAATCATTACAGTCCAGAAAGACAACAGATGAAAACACCACCAAAGTAGAGCAAGGATGATTGGTTTGCTTCATATTTTTGTGGAAAATGTCATTTGATTCTTAGATTCTTAGCAAGCAGTTATTGTATCTACTGTTCTAGAAACAGAAATATTTTGCACTTTTTGATCTTTTTGATATAAAATCTTACTGTAAAACATTCATAAATGTGCATGCATGAGTATTAAAAAGCATGCATATTAATTGTATGTTTGTTAATGCTGTTTTTGCTCTCTTTTGCGAAAGTGCTGGATTTTTGGATGCAGTGTAAGGTGCTTTGGATAAAAGCAAGCGTAAACAGGGTAAAACGTGTTAAATGGAGCTGAGAATACTATGCATATATGCAAAGATAAATACGACACTCTTGTTAGCAGCTGAAAGAACATTTAAATCAACCAAAAACAATCTGCAGCTGTGATTACACAGAAACAGGGCAGTAAGTTTATACTATTAACTATAACATCCTGGCCTCATTTTGGCCATGTATCACACTGAACGTAAAATCAGTTGTCAGTTCACCTTTTAATCTTAAACCACATAAGGCACTAAATACGGTAGACCACTTCATCTCCATGAAGTGGAGTTAAGATGAGACCAAACAACAAGCCTACAAGCGCTTGTAAATATGAGGACACTGCAACACTGCAAGACGCCGCAAAAAATGCTTTTCTGCCTTGTTTCTTAAATCAAGAAGGGTTTTCCAGACAAGAAAAAAATTAGTCAGAATTAAGTAAGTTTTGCAAACAAAGCAAAATAATCTTGTTTTCTGTTTGAAATAAGATTATTTTTCTTAGCTCACTGGCAGATTATTTGACTAGTTCTAATAAAAAAAAATCACTTAATTTTGAAAACAATATTTTGTCTGGAAACAAGACAGCATTAACCAAACGCAGCATGTCTATAGTGTAGTTCAAAACAAAAGACAAAAAGAGTCTTAAGGCAAAAAAATGGCAGAGACCAAACGGCTACATTTTTATTCACTCCCTCAAGATGGCAAAACGTTGCTCCGGATTCGTACACACATGGAGCGATAATTTACAGGACTCACTCCTACAAAGAAATTTGGTTGTCGCTCATGAAACATGCGTGTCCATTACGGTTCTCACCTCTATAGCTTCTGACTTATAGGCCAGCTGCCGCTCCAGCTCTGCGATCTGATTGGCCGAGGACTCCTGGACTTCCTGTAAGGTGAACTGGAGTCTCTGGACGTTCTCGAGCAGTCGCAGGATCTCTCTGTCCTTGGAGAACAGCACCGCCTCCAGCCGGGACAGCGAGATCTCATCTCTCTCCTCGCGCTCTCTCTCCTGAGACACCAAATGAAAGAAGATCAGCCTTTTTCAACTTCAAAATCTGCTCCTTCTCGCTGGCGTCCTGTAATCACAGCGCCTCAAAGAGCCACTAATGAGGTTCCAGTGGTGTGGGAGCAACTGATCATGTCCTCCCGCTGCAGATTGGACGTGTTAAGGTGGCAATTTGCAGTCGCCCGTCTTTCATTTGAAAGAGTGTGTGATTCTTACCTCCTTGGGTCGCTCCTCTGATGGGCTGGTCCCTTTAGAAGTGCTGGAGAGCTGCTCCCTCAGCTTCTCCACCTCCCTCTGGGCCAGATCCGCTCTCTGCCATCAAACACACAAGTTTGGAAAACTTTAGTGTGTGCAGTGACCCCAAAAATATTTAGACACTTGATCTGACTATACTTGATCTTGGCTTTGAAATGCACATTTCGGTTTCAATGTGTTTTGATGGTCCCATTAACACATTCTGTTGACTATAAGTAACACTGAACCCACATATCTCCTAACTCTCAGTAAAGAGTAACTATAGAAAGATAACTATAGTCAGTAGAATATAAAGAGTTCATAAAGATAAAGAGTTAGCAGATATTAATCAGACATAGTATTTATACTCTAATGAGAGTTTCTTGATATAGGTGTATTGTCAACAGAGTGCTGAGGTGGGATCATCAAAAAACAGAGTTACCCACATTTCTAAGGTTTCTAAAAATCTGTTGCACACAATCTGTCGTCTGATTATCAAGTAAAAGGTCTTTTATTGCAATTGTAACTTTAGCTTCACATGCCTTTTTTGCAGCAAAATCTTTACTGATTTTTATGAATGTGAGAATAACTTTAGTATTGTTAGTAATATTTCAAGATTTTTTTTTTTATTATCCAGACATCATTATCTTTTAGAAAAATCATGAAAAAATGTCTAATATGTTTTTGAATATATTATTTGATTAAAAATCGTTTTATAACTATATATTTACTTATTTATTTTTTCAATAGATTTAGATACAAATTGTTTTTTTAAGTTTGCAGTTTTAATTAAATAAAACTATAATGACTGGTGCCATAAATGTCTTTTCTTTCTTTCTTTTTTCTTTTTCATTTAGAGTTTTTATTATTATTATTTTTTTTTAATATTAGGTAAAGTTTTAGTAATTTTATGGTGTGATCTTGCCATTTTTATTGTTTTATTTTTTATTTTTTTATTTATTTATTTACTTGCCTTTAAATATCAAGATAAATTAAAAGTAGCTCAAATAAGTTTAAAATAACTTATTTCTATCAATATTTATTTTATTTACGTAATTTTTAAATGTCATAGGTGTTTTTTCAGCAACTTTTTGCAAGCAGTATGTTGTTTGTTGGAATATTTTATTTTAATTTAAAATTAATTAAATTTTTTGTAATTCTTTGGTGGTCTTTTGCCATTATTCTTGTTTTTTTTTTTTCTATAAGGTTTTTTCCTACACATTTTAGTTGTAATTATTTGAGTTAAAACTAAAATGAGAAACAAATAACATAATAAAAGTTCATCAAAAGTAATAAATATAAAAAAAAAAAAAATGTATTCCAGTTATTTCAAATAACTTTTTATTTTTTTAATGGGACATAGTCTTAGTTACCAACTGTATAACAACCCCTGTGCTTTTCTGAAAGTGTTTTTTCAGCAGTATTTACTGTAGACTGTTCAGGTTTAGGACGGCTGCAGTAAAATACCAGGAAGGCAGTTACAGCATCAATACAAATCAGGGCCAAACGTTCCCAGAGATCCAGAATCAAATGAACAATCAGGCTGAACGGAGCAAGAACACCCTCGAAAGCCCAATCAGAGGAGATTTACAGGTGCCGTGAAACATCCGCAGGTAAAACAGCGAGAGCAAACGTTCTGCTGAGGCGCGTGTTTACTTGCAGGCACTTTCTTCTCAAACTGTTTACCTGCTCTGTCACACTCGGCCTGCTAATTAATGACTCATTTTCGAATCATTTATCTAAGAGCTGCTGGCGAAGGGAGAAAAAGCAAATCACAGTGGAAAAAAGGAAGCAATCAGCGCAATGAGGTAACTAACAGCCCTCCTCGTTCGCCACATCGCTCTCGTCTCTCAGCATCCATCTCTCTCTCCTGTCCTCCGCCGCTCGCACGGCACCATGGGAAAGAGCGCCGGCTAATCACAGGCCTGCGAGGACGAGGAGGCTGGTGGGGGAGGAAGAGGGGCTGCAGGGGCGTCTAATTAAACTCAAAGCTTGATTACGAAGGTGATTATCTAGGCGACGCGGCGTCTCAATCAGAGGCTGAGAGGAGGGCACCGCACTCACCTGGTTGGCCTTCTCCAGGTTCGCCATTAGCGTGCCCATCTCCTCCACTCTGGAAGACAAAAAACCTCGTGTTAAACATCGCGTTTAATGCTCACATGCAATTACAAGCAGATTCATGCTGCTGATAAAACGCACATGTCTAGCTGGAAAGTTCTGAAATGAGTTCACAGAGAGAAACACTCTCAGAAATAAAGGCACAAAAGCGGTAACTTTTTAAAAGTAACTTTGAGTTTATGTTTGAGTCCATTTTGGTACCTGAAAGGTACACAAGTGTACATATTTGAACCTAATAGGTATAAAACTCTACCTTTTGAAAAGGCACTGAGAGTGCACAAGGAATAAAATAGCATTTAAACAAGTAGATTACTACATTAAGTTTGCTAATGTTAACTAACATTGCTAGCATACCCTAATGCAGTCATTATAGTATAAAAAACTACTTGAAATAAAATCAACATGAACTGTAATAAAATAAATTGAAATTAAATAAACTTCATATTTTTTTGGCTAGTTGACAAGGCACTATTTATCATTTTCATTCATATAAAAAATATATATCTAAATAACTAAAGCTAAAATAATTAAAAAAATTATATATATATACACACACAAACAGGTGTATATATCTTTTTTTTGTTTTAAACTTAAATAAATAACAAAAACACACACCTTAGTTAACAGAAACAAAAATGACTAAAACTTTAAACAAATATATATATATATATATATATATATATATATATATATATAT
>JAUYWG010000041.1:1459965-1481656 GCA_034779775.1 Enteromius afrohamiltoni
TGCATTTTGATATGCACGTTCACAATGGTATAACTTTTGGTAAGTATATATATATATATATTTTTTTTTTTTAATGTTTTAAGACCAATCAAAATATGACTAAAAACTAAAATATGAATATAAATTATATTTTGTGTTTAATAATAATGTTCATGTGTAATAAAAAAATAATAATGTTTTTATTGTAAATAAAATATGTAATTACTTTTAGTAAAAAAGAAAAGTAAAATTAAGTTTATTTTGAAATTTTATGTACAAAATTACATGATTATATATTATACAATATCCGAATATTTACATATATTGAAAAGATTATATTTATACATTTTATAACATTAGATTAGATACAAACACTTAAACGTATGGTGTCATGTGTAACTCTTAAATCTTAAACATACAGATCAAAGACTGAAAAGGAAAGATGTCAGTGACTCGTTTATGAATTCAGCAAAAGTTAATTATGTGAGCGGTTCATCAGACGGATTCAAACCAGTAACTTGAGCGATTCAATAATAAAGATGGTTTAATCCGAATTTTTGAGTGCAGCAACAGAAAGACGTAAAGTGTGTGTTCCTTTCACCATCACTGAATTTCAGGAAACACTTTTGTTAGATAAGAATATTACACACAGCTAAATGCACTGGCGTTTACATCACAGCACATGAAACAATATCCAAAAGCTCCAAATGCAAAGGATAAGCTACTCTAGTATTTACACATAAATCTGCCTAAAAAGTGTCCTTTTCTCCAGAGGAACCTCGTAAAGCACAAACAGAAGAAATAAATAAATGAACACAAGTTCAGAAGTTCTTAAGGGAGTCACTGAAGTCAGTAAAACGCAAGGTTTGCTGTCATTAGAGTCGAGTGAGTCATATCTTATCTAGCGCTGCGTTCGGCATCATCGTATCCCAACATGCCCACACACACACGCGCTCGGCACAATCAGAGAACTCTCATTTGAATAGCGTCTCGGGGAGATTATTCATAAGGTTTGTTTGAAGTTCAACAGTTTCCTCTCAGCCATCAGGGAGTTGATTTTCAAAAGGTGGAGAGGCAGCGGAATAAAGAGGAGTGAAAGATTGATTAAACATGTGAGTCTCTGAGGTTGCGCCAAACAAAGATACCTTCTCAATTAGACGAGATTCGCTTTAAGAGCACAATCAGAGAAATGTAGTCTGAGGAGAGGACAGTTCAGAGCCCTCGCCAGCCACACAGGCCTTTGAGTCGAGATCGAGAACGCAATCGGATCATCTGCAGGCCCAAATGTCCTCTTGATCTGAACTGCATGAAATCTGTCTATTTATCAGAACAGGACTACTAGTGGTGTAACCTAGGAACATAGACGACTGGCTCATCTATTAAAAGCTTTCCAGCGGACAGTTAAACACTTAAAGAGCAATCAGTTGGCCTTGCCACTCTTGAAAGATGATGTAAACTTTAAGACCAGGTAAAGATCTTTACAGTACAGTAGCATACTGCTCATACTAACTTCTGCAGTATGCACAAATGCCAAATATGTAGTGTCAAAAATGGTGCATTTCTTCTCTTTTATAGGTTGTGTCCTAATCTAGTTCCTAGTCTTTTTAACCTGGCATTGATTAATATGACTAATGTTGGTTTTTGGACTAAAAGTTGCTGTTTCTTATGTTGTATCAGTGAAGAATTCAATATTGTGAGATGCCATATGCCATAACGGAAACAAATCTGCTTTTATCATTTAAAGCTCAACTCACGAAGTGATGTTGCACTTATTTCAGGAGGAGCGTGTACGAATCACCCACAGCTGGTGCTGCATTATCGAATCAATCTCCTCATGTCATCCGCCCAATCAGACCCATTTGTGCCACTATAAATCAATCCATTTCCCTCCCTTGCCTTCCGCATCTCGTCTTTTGCGCACCTTTCTTAAAGGGGGCATGCAAGGTTCGAGCCGGTCCTTTAGGGTTTAGATCACTACCGACCTCGGTAGAGTGTTAACTCGTGAAAATAAACAAGCATATGAAATAAAAAAAGCTAATTAATAAAATGCATTACACAATTTACTATCCTTTTAATCACAAACTGTAAAAAAAAAACAATTCAACCCTGCTGAGGAAAAAAAACAAAAAAAGTCTGTTTTGAGGGTTTTAGAGGGATTTGTTGTGTGAAGAGATGCTCTGAATCGGTTGTTTGCGACGACACGCCAAACATGTAGCTTGAGATGAAATCACAGAAACAGGAAATGAACATCAGAGAATAGAAAAACCAGCAATACAACAAACATTAAGTGAATAAGTGTCTTACTTTTCCGCCATTTCTTTGTCGTATTTACACCTCAGTTCCTGCAGCTCTGTTCGGGCCGAGTTGAGCGCTGTGAGACAGAGAAACAGCTGCCATTATTGACCTCTGACCTCATATCAAGCCTCGGATGACCTCACTGTTTGATATGGATCTTACATGACTGAAGCGCTTTGATCCGGTCCTCAGCCTGGCCCAGTCTGACAGGCACCGAAACGTCTGATTCATGTTCCTCCCTGTGGAAACGGCGAGACGGCAGAGAGATCAG
The DNA here is from genome assembly GCA_034779775.1 of Enteromius afrohamiltoni. Classification (NCBI taxonomy): domain Eukaryota; kingdom Metazoa; phylum Chordata; class Actinopteri; order Cypriniformes; family Cyprinidae; genus Enteromius; species Enteromius afrohamiltoni. Next base: position 1,462,511 of record JAUYWG010000041.1, read on the forward strand.
AACAGGAAGTGACTGAAACCCCGCTGAGAAATTAGGAAGCCCTTGAATGGATCTCTAGAAAGCCACAGCTGATTTCTGCTAAGCGTCTTATTCAGAGATGAATACAGTAGCACACTACAGTATGTAACGCTGCCAAATCTGAAGTATACAGTGTGAGATGCGATATCCCATAATGCAATACACACACAAATAATCATCATACATATCATACAGAGTTCTTAACACAAAACTGTAAGGAAAAAAATGGCATTTATATTTTATTTTTTTATTATATTTTTTTTATGTATTTGTTTTTTCAGTTATTCAATCATTGATTCAATTTTAGGTGTGATATCCCATAAGGCAATATATAAAATATATATATATATATATATATTTATGTGTGTGTGCGCATTATACATCTATATAATATATTTGTATTATATAGGTTTTTTTAATAGAAATAATCATTGCCAATATAGCAAATGAACAGCATTCACCGAGCTAGACACAGATAATTTGATACAGAAAATACAGTATGAAACAAGTTTTGTGAGGAATCATCCGGTGGTCACGCACCCTTGCTGTGGGTCCTGGTGATTCTGGAGTGGGGTGTCTCCATCCTGGGCGTTCTGTGTGCTGTTTGGTGTCATCATGTGGGCTGGCTGTGACGACGCCTCCCCCGTCTCCACGGATACAGGCCCCTCCTCTGTGTGTTCTAAACACAATTATTTACATTCTAACAAGTCCACTTTCAATATTTGTTTCATTTTAAAAATGCACCTATTTTGTTTAGGGTAAGGTTGTATGTTATGGTTATGATTAATGGTTTTTTATGATTAATATGATTTACATCAGAATTCCCTCAAAGGTCTTTAATTAATTAGTTTTTAAAAAAATTTTAACTGATTATTGGAGTATGCTTTAAAAATGTGAAGTTTAAATATAGTAATATTTACTATGTGAGTGAAGAATTGCTTCTCAGCAGTAGTGTTCAGTGTAGAGAACAACCGTGTGTGTGTGTGTGTGTTTGAGACTCTGACCTGCTTTATCAAGGCACTCCAGGTGTTTTCTCCAGCGCTCTGAGAGCTCTGTGACCAGAGCGTCGCCGCCAGGAGCCGAACACTGAAGTTCTGCCAGACGCTCCTGAGTGGCCTGCAGCAGCGGAGCCGGATCTGTATACACACACACACACACAGATACAAAGATACATCAGTGTTCACAGTCACATTTCAGAAACCACAGCTAATTTTGCGGGCAAAAAAAGGTCAGTTGACAATAAACCTTAGGTTAGATGCCATACTGAATTCAACAGGGATGGTGTGACCCACAGTCTTTACACTGGCACACCTTAGATCCCATCAACTCACAACATAACTACTTTATGGAGTTTTTGTGTAAGACGTTTCATCAGCTGAACAATCAGTATGTTATTACAAACAGCTGTACTGTACTTCAGTCCCTCACAGCCTCACTTTCATTCCTGTCAATATCAAACATGGCGTTACCTTGCCTAAGGTCAATAGTGTAACAATTCATGGAGCGCTTCTCTCACAGAAATCACTTTTAATATATAATAAGCAGCCTTCTGGTCAACGTAGCAAACCTGTGCAACCAACTGGAACCAATTTTTTTTGTCCTCACATGAAACTCCAAACGTGCAGATTTCTTTTACACCTTGCTTGCTAAATTTCACAGAGCAGTGGTCTCACTAATGTTAAATGATAGACAAACTATTATTAAACTGTTAGTAATTGCCAATATTAAAATAAAATAAAAAAATATATATATATATTATGCTAAGAAAAATATTATTATTATTTATTATAAATAAATGATCATCAGATGATTCATAACAATAATTTTGGTTAAAAAATATAAATTTAAATAAATACTACTACTACAAAATTTACTAAAATAGTAAAATTACTTCAAAAATGTCCTATTTAATAACAATGGTAACACTTTACATTTACCATTAGCTAACATAACTTGCATGCATTAACCAATGAGAAATGCTTTTATTACTATTCTATTCTATTCTATTCTATTCTATTCTATTCTATTCTATTCTATTCTATTCTATTCTATTCTATTCATTTTAGGATTTTTTTTTTTAAGATTAGTTCACAATACCTCAGGTCCATTAAATAATGTTAACACTTTAATAGCGCATTTGTAAGTGTCGAAGTGAACATTAACTAAAAATAAAACATGCTTTTCAGTGTCAGTTCGTGTAAACAACTGGAAGCTTATCATAAAGTGTTACCAAAACATCATTTCCCACATCAGTGCGAATCTAAATATTCCCTCCATATCAGGCCCGTATCGCTAAAAACCACCAACCTCAGCTGCTTAACTTGCTCCCAAATACTTATCTAGACAAATCCAACAAAGTAGAAGAGGATAAAAAGTCACCCAAAAAAGAAATAGTATATATATATATATATATATATATAAAGGTGAGATTCTTTAGCACAACAGAGGAGCTGTTTTGCAATGCATGTGTCTCAGCGAGGGGCCCATGGGGCCAACTAGGAGGCTGTTTCTGCGCTAACAAGTCTCCTCTGGATCATTTGATCATTTAAATTATTATGCCAGGAATCCTCAGGAGGCGACTCGGCTCTCCACATCACAGGGCTGTTTTTAATCTTCCGTCTTCCCTTTCTTCCCCTGAAAAAGTTGAGCGCGGCGCGGCTCAGAGAGGAGCCGTGCTCCTGTTGTGTACCTGGCAAAGGAGGTGACTCCCCGAGTCAGAGAGGCTCATGGGAGTGTGGCTGACACAGGGAGGGGAGTCTTTCACAACTCTAAAAGACGAGGGAAATCACTTCTGTTTCCACTTGGACCCGTGCCGGCTTTCATCCTGCGCGACAGGGGTCCTGATCCGCTCCCACTTCTCAAGCAGACACAGATCTGGTTCCTGGCTCGCTCGGACCAGAGGTATTTCCGATCTGATTTTTCGTCCTTCTAAATCGGGGTCAGACGGGAAGGCCGTGAGGGCGAGAGAGTATTGAATAAATCAGGAGGTTAAAAACAGCCAGCAAGACTTTAAAGCCGCAGAGCGCATGCACGTGTGCACTTTGTTACAAAAGCACGGTGGATATTGCGTCAGTCACTTGGGACGCTGCTTTTAAGAGTAGTATAACTCCTTTTACACAAAGACGACGGCTTAAATCAGCGCATCAACTCCTTTATCGCTTTCTTTTAAGTTCTAATGATCAAACCCTTCAGGCTTTATTCTCCAGCACAAGCCGTGGTTCTCCTCAATCAGACGCTGGGAGTCAAACTCTGCAAACTAGATGCGTTTGCGAGACGGCGGAAATCACATTATGGAAGTCGCTGTAGATATTAAAGTGTGTGTTTGCGCGTCTGAATGATGTCTGGATGCATCTGGATTAAACTGAAGCGGGAGCTGATCAAACCGCAGACATATTGCATGTGGCTTTTGCTTAATTCCCAGGGAAAGAAACCAATAACACTGTATCAAAAGAGAGATTTTTTCTGCACATGCACTAAAGCAATATGCCATTTTTATTTATTTACTTGTTTTCTGTCATGGTGCCATAGCTGTACCCTATATTTCTGGTGGTACTGTTATATATGCACCATTAAACTGAAATTCATGTCATGCTATTCACAAGATACTCAAAGAAATTGTGTTTTTGAGAAATATACAATGGCAGTAGCATTGTACTCATTGAATTTCAGTACCAATGTATATTTTAAATCATCCCAGAATGGTCTTATACGATCATTGTACCATGATACCACCATAGTACTTTTTTTGGTAAAAGATGGAATTTATATGTGATGTTACATAAGAGATACCTGAATGTATGTGCATGGTTATTTATAAGGTGAATATGGTAGTTTTATGGTACTTTTTGTGAGTACCATCTGGTATTATGACAGAAACATAGTATTTTGGAGTAAATATTGTCTAGTACACAAAAAGTTAAATATTTTTATTTTTACTTTTTTTAGAATATATTCAAGTAGCATATATATATATATATATATATATATATTGCTGCTTATTTTATTTTTTATTTTTTTAAAGAAGTTTCTTCTGCTAATCAAGGCTGTATTTATTTGATCAAAATACACACACACACATATATATATATATATTTTTTTTTTTTTTATCTGTGTCTAGGGTAAATCTTTAGGGTAAATCTATTAAGGAAATAATTAGCATATAGTCTATTGTATAGTCTTAAATAAATAACACCATCTACTGGTTTACTGGTTGGTTAATCAGTTATCTCAAGATAATTTGTTTTGGATGTTGCTCCATTACTAAAATAACTGTCACATTCATTTCTCCTCATTTGCTGTGTGCTGTAAAGTTTATTCGTGTTGATTACGGAGGCTATTAGAGAGTGTCAAACACATTCTATCAAATCAGACGCAATCATTCCCTGATTAAATTAAGTGTTAATGGCAGGTAAAGGAGGACGAGTCTTGTTCAGGCCCGCGGTTCACTCAGTGCAGGGTTTGAACATCACAGACCGCCGATTAGCTTTAATGAATCTCTCCTTTTACCATCCATGTAAATACACTGCTCGTTTTTTCATTTCTCCATAACTTCATTACGCCTGATTGGATGTTTGCCTTCAGGTCATGTTCACTAATACCAGCAAACCCCCCTTACAGACGTTATAAATCATAACCACAAAAAAAACTAAACAATCAATTTCAACACGAGAACAGAACATTAATGAGAGAATAAAGCGGTTGGGGAATGTTTGTGCTCGTTGACATGTTTGATAGCATGTGACTCCACACATCACTGCATGCTGCATATAGTTCAGCTCTTCACTTCTTTATTGATGCTCACCCTTAAAAAAGCAAGTGGCGATGACAGTTTTGGTTTCTCAAAGAAGTGAAAAGAAGTGAAGAGCATTTGAATAAGCCAAAGAATATTTTTCACTGTAAAGAACCTTGTGTGGAAAGAAAATGCTCCACGGATGTTGGAAGCTCAAACAGTACAGCATACTGCAAGCACACCAAGATCATGCGATCCAATGATCAATGTATTATGCATGAAGAGTTTAAGAAAAACCCCACATAAATCACTTACATAGACGCATCTGCCAGATGCATGCATTTTTATTAATTTGAGAAATAGAAGATTGATCACTTTTTCCACAAAAACTGTTCTTGAACAGCAATTCAGAATGATTTCTGAAGGATCATGTGACTCTGAAGACTGGAGTAATGATTCAGTGTTGATCGCAGCAATAAATGACATTTTACAACAAAACATGTTATGTTCAAAGCTATAAATAATGACATGACTCAAAAATCTTACCTAACTATTTTAATCTAGTGTAAATGCATTACTGAGATCCAGCTTGGATTTGGATCAACTTTGTGAACTGTTTGCGTCTCATCGCTGTGTTGGACTGTGGCTCACGTTTTGATCCTATTTTCTCAACCGTGTTCCATAAAACCCCGCTATTCGTCTTCTGCTTTCTGCTCTAATTAAAATGCTTTTCATGCAGGTTTGTCTCTGCTCACACCTGATAAAACGTCGGCCTAAACTCCTGACGCATGACGCAACATCCCCCAACTCACCGTCCAACAAAAGCACGATCGATCCTCTCCTCCTGCCTAAAGACGAGAAGCAGAAAGCAAGTTAAAGCATGCAGCGGCGGGTGAGCGGGTGGCACGGCGTGCCAACGTGAGCAGGTGTGTCAGGGCGGTCTGTCTTGGCCCTGTCAGCTCTACACCGTCATTAGCCAGCGCGGGCGCAGCGGGGAGCAGCTCGCGTCTCTCTGGGCCCTCTGTAATTACGCTCTGACATAATTAACCCAGCAAGCCCATTAGCCTAGCGCCGACTGCAAAAAAAAGCTTCGCTATAATTATTTGTTGTGTGCATGCTAATGAGACCAGCTGTGCGCCCATCGTACAACACGAACAAATTAATTTACAAGGCTGCGCTTCAAGGCTTTTTTTTTCCCCTCACACCTCTCAAATACACACTCACAAAAGAACCATATCTCTTTCTTGGGCTATCGAGTGGATGCTCAAAGTTCAAAAGCATCTCTTGTCAGTCGAGTTTATCTGAGCGTGTTTCCCACGAATCAATGGCAAAACTTTTTATTTACAGTAAACAATTACGTGGCAAATTATTCCAAGTATATATTTCAGAGAACCAAAAATACTGCACTAGAAACTGTGTCTTTCTAAAGATTTAAAACCCATCAATTCCCCCGTGATTTACACTCTTTCACTTTAAAGTGAAGTTAGATGCGGATAACATTAGATTAATACAAATAACTAAAGCTTCCTCCTTCACATCCTGTCACAGTTTCAACAAAAAAACAGAAAGTACCATGGTATTACCATGCTTGGTTTCATCTATAAGAAAAGTGTTGGGTAAGTTACTCATAAAAAGTAATCCACTACAAATTACTAATTGCTTCTTTATTATTGTAATTCGATTACAATACTTATTACTGTTTAAAAAAATAAAAAATAAGATTACTAATTACTTTACTTTCAAGTTAAAAAATACACTACAAGGTGGAACTTACCGTTCGTTTATTAAACACTGACAAAAAAAAACGTTATGAATATTTTCATCTGGCAATATCAATTTTGGTTTTGTAAATTAAAGAAAACAAATAAGGTGCAGTACATCTGCATTCTCAGTCTCTGTGAATACCTTCCTGAAACCAGTCACTGAAATAAACTAAAAACGAGTATTCTAACTAATGCACTAAATACGATTTTAACACTGCATGCGTAACTTAGGTAATGTCATTTATTCACATTATTAAGTGTAATAAAATGACATTAATGAAGAATGCAACATCTCTCTTTATTATCTCAGATGTGAAAATAAGATTTCCTCAGACGTTCCTCTCGAGAAAAAGTAACATTTCAGCAGAGATCTCAGTGTCTCAAACTGTGCTCAGACACCAAAGCCTGCAATCAAAAGTCATCTCAATATAAATGTAATCCTCTTCTCATCAAATTCAAAAAGAATCGAGTTATTCATTTGAATTATTATCCACATTCAGTCTATTGTCTCTTCTTTTCACAGTATCCAGCTTTATTTCTAATTATAGGATTCATATATATATTTAATTTTAGTGTCTTTTGCTCACACCAAGGCTGCATTCATTTGCTCAACAATACAGTAAAAACAGTAAAATTACGAAATATTAATGCAACTTAAAATAATGTTTTCTATTTGAATATATTGTAAAATCTAATTTATTCTTGCGATTGAAGCTGGATTTTCAGCATCCTTCCTTCAGTCTTCAGTGTCACATGATCCTTCAGAAACCATTCTAATACGATCAAGGAAAATATCTGATTATTATTATTGTTGATAACATTTTTTCAGGTTTCTCTGATGAATAAAAAGTTCAAAAGATCTTTTTTTTTTTTAAATATATGATTCCTACGCAACGTTAAAAACGTCTTTACTGTCACTTTTGATCAATTTATTAGAAATGACTCATCCATCTATCTGGAAGCATAGTATATGCTCAGCATATCTCACACATTATTATGAAATCGCTGCAGCATATTTCAACATTTTTGCAAGATCTTAAATGTTCCATGAAAAACATCATTGAAACTTAAATTCCTCTCATTTTAACATTCAACAGTCTTTGCCCTTGATACTCGAGCGGTAATAATAAATGCTTTTGTAAAAGCCTTGATGAAGAAAGTAATAAAGCGGAGAGAGAACGAGGTAAAGAGAGAGATGCGTCTCTTCCTCCGACTGCGTGTGCTGAAAGACAAACTTGCCTCTCAAAGCCTTTTTGTTTTAGTGGCGTAGTGAAGGACACAGTCGGACAAACATCAATAAGAATCAGCTGTGAAGTGCGCTTGAAAGCGGCGCAGAGGCGCAGCTGCGTGCGGCTTCGCTGGAGACGAGTGATCTCAATAAAAGATGAAGGATACAAACAAGAGGGAAGCCAACGGATCGGGCGAGAGAGGCCAAGCATTTGTGTTAACTCTGGAATATTAACTCAAGGCCACCGGGATGATGATTTCAGGAGGTGCTGGTGACGTCTGGCGCCATGCAAATCGTGAGGGACTTGTTTTATGAACAAACGTGGGACAAAAAAAAGACACTGCATTACAAACCAAACATCAGAGCAAGTGTCACTGATTTCTAAGACGTACATGCACACTTTACCAAACCGCATGCACAACTTAGGAAAACTTCAAATCAGTTGCTGCCCTAAAAGAACAGTGTACTCAAAAATGTTTGTAACCGGGCTGTTTTGGGTCGAAATATCTTCCTCTGAAATTCATACAGGTTTGAACTACTCTAGGGTGAGTAAACGATGACATCGTTAGTTAAATCATCAACACTTAATTGTTATTTGGAGACTGATCTTGTCGACGAATCAAAAGCCGAACGATTCATTCACAGATTAAAAGATTCACTTCTGAATCTGACTCAGCTGTTCGTGATGGAGAACCGTCTGGTGTTAATGAATTTTATTATTGCTTAAATTACAATTTGGTCCTAAATGGTTTAGTTTTTATGAGCTGAATCATGACTAACAAACACGTAAAATTATAATAAGAGCTCTTATTAATAAAACCTAATCAAAAAGTAAACATCATTATGTGCTTAACTATGGCTTTATTGGAGAGTTTATGGCAACAAAAGAATGGCTTTTAGAATCAGAATCGGCTTTGTTGATCAATTCTTAAAATTAACTACATTTATGCTTATAAAAAAAATTTATATATTCTCTAAAACAGAAATTTTGGCTTACGAATGCTCGGATGTGTTCTATTATTCTTTTTTTTTTTTTTACATTGGAGTAAATTACATTTCTGAAAACCTCAAAAAATATTCTTTTAAACAAACAGTAATAAATGACACGGTTGCACTTTTCAAAGGATTTTTTTAAACGTTTTTCAAAATCTTTTTTCATCTATTTTATTTTAACTGGAATAAATCACACTTGCTTGAGTTAATTTATTTTATTTTATATATTCATTCATTTTATATATAGTCACCAAAAGCAAATCATTCAAGCTGATGTTCAGATTTTTACATTTATTTTGCATTTGTTTATTTTTACTGGAATAAATGACAATTACTTTGATGTTTATGAGCAAAATAAAATAGATTTTTAGAAATTCAGATTTTGTAATATTTTTTTTTACATTGTAATGTTTTACTTTAAAAAATAAATTCTAAACATATTCTCTAAAAACAAAATATGACAATTATACTATATATATAAAAATATTAAAATTTGTTTTTTTAAATAATTTATTTATTTGTATTTTCTTATATTTTGATTTTATAAAGCTAAGACATTCAGTAAATGTGTCCAAATACATTTTTAAGCCGCTATATTTAGTTACACATAGTACAGAAATTCTAAAATATATTTGACCTTTTATTCGCCATGTGAGGCACCTAAGAACAGGATTTTATCCATGACAGCTTGTCAAGACGATACAGTATACGGTAAGATGCTGTGAGACACGTGAGGCTTATATATTCACCTTCACACACACATTGGCTCCAGTATTTTCTCCCTGTGGGCTTGTTCTCTATAGGGACTCATTGGCCGGGCAGCACTTTTATGAACATAATGCATTATTAAACATCTCAAACATCTCCTGGGCTTTGTGTTTATTACTGCTCTTACAAATCATCAGTACATAATCTCAGGCGGCCCACAGAGATCTCTCACACACACACAAGCACAGATATCTGATGAAAACCCCCTGAAAGAGTCACATCTTCAACAATAAGACGCTCAGAGTGTGAACTGCTAATGAAACATGTGACACTGAATACGTTCGGTCCCAAAGGACCTCGAGACCATAAACAACCACAACACGATGAGGTTTTTTTTTTTTTAGATGAAAAGGTACATCCAAGCGTGTTTTTTTTTAAGTGTGCCAAACTACAGCAGGTCATGTGAGTTTCACATTCAATCTGAGGAAACTCAGGAAGTACTGTCACTCTTCCATGAAAACAGTGACACAAAGAGGCTTACAGGTGTGTGAGGGAATTACCAGGGTGAAAAATACATCCGGCCCTAAGCGTTTCAATACAAACATCCAAATTACATCTCAAACTGTCACAAACTCCAAATCTGTGATGAGCTTTTCCTCACCTATACGTCAATTTGAGAGCCCAAAGCTAACTGTCAGGCTTCACAAATGACCAACAAAAGAGGTTAATATGAATATATGTGCTATATTCACTGTATGTGATGAACAAACCTAAATTTAAACTGAGCCAGATGATTGAATTTATTGTTTTACCTTTAATCCGTCATAAATATCTTATCTTCAATCACAACTATAATTAAATCATGAAATAAACCATTGGAACATTTATAGAAACGTATTATTTGTCTGATTTTTGTAACAAAATTACACACACAAAAAAATATATAAATACTAAACCTAATTAGGATTTAAGGTCAGTTCCCCACAAAAAGCATCAAATGACTTCAGAAGACTTATATAGTGCAATACATGGCGTATGTAGTGCAAGAGTCATATAAACTTTATATGGTTTAATATACTTTAATAGTGTTTTTGTTGTTTCCCCTTTATATATAATGACTGATCCGCAGGTCTCAAATCTAATATTTTTTTATTAAAAATTGACACTTCAAAACCAGAAGTGCTAACCCATAAACAAATCTGAATTTTATGCCACTATCATTATTTTTGATACTCAGGCATCTTTTACATTTTTTTATTTTTTTTTACATATATTTTTTGCAGTGTACCTAGCTAGGTTCAGGGTAAGTACCTTGTTATTACCTAGTAATTATAATTACAAATAAGTAAATAGTATGATCATAAAAAAAAAAATCCATCATAAAAAAGGTCATCTTTTTTAACAAAAAAATATATTTTCTGTATTTATTTTTTTTAAGAAAATTATGTAATTTCCACTGCAACCAGCAATACTGACCCTAATAATGTTTTATCAAAATAAGCACAATGTGAAAAGACATTCACCTCCTTAAATCTGGGTCTGTTCTTCACGCAAAGCCTCAGATGACTTCATTAAGCTCTGAATATAGCACAAGAGTCGTGTAAACAGTTTAAAGGTGTTTTTTGTGGCTTGACAGTGCTGTATAGTGAAAGTGAACAGCTACATTAAGAGCTTTATGAATGCCCCTTAAAAAAAAAAACAATCGGTCTTTCAGGTTTGCAATCGAGTAAATAAACATTTAATTAGCCATTTTTGACAGTAACCTGCTGAACTCTCCCGCAGTACCCCTGGTCACCACCAGCCAGCGCCGCAGCTCTAGCATTTATTAGAGCAAACAGCAGGTCCATGAGGTCTTTCATGACAAAGGCGTCTTCAGAGCGCCAGCTAAAGTTGGGTCCTTTTGAACGCAGCCGGTTTTGGCGATTTCCTGAAGATCCACAGCTCTCGACCGACATGAAACGCGCAAGTCAGCGCCTCAGGGGTACTGACGGAGGGAGAGGGCGGCACAGGGGGATTATGGGTACAAAAACACAGGCAGAGGTAGAGCGAGCCCCCGCGGCGCCTGTCTTACGGCTACGCCCCTGGCAACAGCCCTCTCCAGGTGAGCCGGCTACAGAGAGACGCCTCTGAGTGACAGGCTGTCTCGCGCAGGAAAGACGCTCCTCTGGAGGGACTAACTTTGACTTTCCCCGGCTTCTCCTCCAGTAAGCGGATGCAGAAATGGAAAGCATCCATATGACCGCGGGGCACGAATATGACGGCGTTAAAAACACATAACCGAGAGCTGTGTTATTTACAGCCGAGCCTCTGACGAATCTTCTCGGGGCGAGGGATACGGATGGGGAGCGTGTAGCAGATGGCCCGTTAACAACATCAGGTGAGCCGCCAGCCTCCCAGATGAGCTACCTGAGAGCGGAGAGGCGCTCCGAGTCGAACGCTTTTAGAAAGCAGACAACAGAGCTTCCCTTAAGAGCCGCGCAAGAACTGCCAGATCACAGAAAGTCGCCTATTGTGGAAACAGACAAAGAAATAAAATGTTTAACATGATTATTTTGGTGAACACACACAAGTGTAGATGGGTCTTATATGCTGGTGGGGTTTTTTTCAACAGCACAAGCACTTTTATGTCACTAATAGAAATCAATTATGAAGAGAGCTACTTTTATCATATGAATTTCATTTTATTTTTGATGCTCAAAAGTCTTTTACAAATGACATTTTTTACTTTGGTTCCTGATACATTCTCAGTTCTTAAATACAAAAATCCATCATATTATATTCACTTTATCATTAGAAAATGTCTTATATTTTTAATTGAAACAATTCATACAATAATTTAAAAAATAATTATTAATTAATATTTATAAAATATATTTGTAAAAAAGACTTTCAGTAGTTATTTTGTGAAAATGTTTTTTTTCTCTCACAATAAATATAGATTTTTTTTTTTAATTAAAAGATGTTAATTTCACTACAATAAATATCCTTATAATGTTTTATTAAACATCAACAAAATAATTGAAGATTGAAAAACAAAGAAGATTTTAAGTAAATAAAAATCCATTGTATTATATTTACATTATTATACAATATGTTATTTTTTTTTAATTACAACAATTCACATAATAATAATTATAAAACAAATTTAAAGACATGTTATAAAAATAATTTTTACAATGAATTTATATGTCTAAAATATATTTGTAAAAAAACAATAACATCATTTTCAATAGTAGTTTTGTGAAAATGCTTTTCGCAAATATTGAATTTGTAAAAACAGAATTAAGACATTATTTCTACAATTATAATCCTTTCAAAAGTCACCAAAATAATCTGAAATGTGAAGAACAAAGAAAAGTCAAGGTAAATATCAAACCTTTAGTTTCTACATATCACTTTAATTTATTTTTTATATTTCATATTTCTTAGTTTATTTATAGATATTATGCATAATTTTCACACAAGCTGTAATTTAGTCACAATATGCAACAAATCATTATTATTTCCTCCCTATAATGTCATCAAAGATGTGCTAAAAATTCAAAAAACGTATATCTTCTGTGACGCATCTGTCCACTGTTAGTAGACACGAAACACGAAATAAAATAGTGCAAGTGCAAGTTTATTTTTTTTATTTCTAAGTGTCCACTGGGCCAAAAGTGCCTACAGTTGAAGAAACACTCACATCTGTTTTACAAATTGTTTTTCATAATTATACACAGCTGAACAATCAGGGATTCAATAATTGCTGACGAAACAGGAAAACAGAGCAAAACACAAGGACGTGGAAATGGGGAGCCATCATCATAGTGATGGTGGATTTCTGTTGATATCAGCCACACGGACAGAGCGAGAGACACACAGCGATTAGCATGTAGAGCGTAAAGGACACATCAGCATTTTCCAACCGCCTCCTCCTGGAGTCAAAAGACAAACTCAACTCTTTGTAGATAAACAGATGAGCAGCATGTTTTTGTTCACTTTATCAATACGGTACAAGAGGCGTATTAAAGCAGCGGTTGCAGGACTCTATCGCTGTACAGGAAGTCATTGAAGACCCAAGGCAAAGCTGTGTTTTGTGTTTATCTCAACACATTGTCCTCAAGAAAATAAACACTACAGGTACAGTCACCTATACAGTCATGATAGATAGAAACACACGGATTTAATTCATTCCAGATGAAATATGTTTGGCTGTGATGTTATTCCTCTTCAGAGAACAACTCTAGCCTTACATATTAAACTCCGGCACAAAACTCACCAGCCACACACTGAACAATGCCTGAAATAAACTTATTTATAATAAAACCAGTGACAAACATTCAGTACTACTGTACCTAGCAACAACCCAAAACACCATAGTAACCACCTAGCAACCACCCAGAACACCCTAGTAACAACATATAACACTCTGGTAACTATTGTACCTAGCAACCAAGCAGAAAACTCTAGTAACTGCCTAGTAACCTTCCAGAACCTAGTAACTACAACTAACACCCTGGTAATTACTGTACCTAGCAACCATCCAGAACACCCTAGTAACAACAACTAACACCCTGGTAAATACTGTACTTAACAACAACCCAGGACACTCTAGTAACCACCTAGCAACCACTCAGAACATCCTAGTATCAATATATAACACTCTGGTAACTATTGTACCTAGCAACCACCCAGAAAACTCTAGTAACTGCCTAGTAACCATCCAGAACCTAGTAAATACAAATAACACCCTTGTAATTACTGTACCTAGCAACCACCCAGAACACCCTAGTAACAACAACTAACACCCTGGTAAATACTGTACTTAACAACAACCCAGGACACTCTAGTAACCACCTAGCAACCATCCAGAGCACCCTAGTAACCACATAGAACACCCTAGTAACTACTGTACCAACACAGAGCACCATATAAAAGACCTAGCTACTACTGTACCTAGCAACCACCCAGAACACCACATAAACTACCTGCTACCTGCCTAGAAGACCCTAGCAACCACATAGAACACCCTAGTAACTACTGTACCTCGCAACAACACAGAGCACCATATAAACTACCAGGCAACTATTTTGAGCACCCCTGTAACCACGTGGCAACCATCCAGAACTCCCCTAGTAACTACAGCATCTAGATCACCTATCAACCATCCACAACACCTAAGTAACCACCTAGCAACCATCCAGAACACTCTAGTTACCGCATAGTAAATCTTAGCAACAACCTAGAATACTCAAGCAACCGCACAAAGCAACATGACAGAAATCTTTTCAGCAGCTGCACAGGCAACATCACTCACTTCCTTTACAAACTGTCCAGATCTACTGTGATTGTGTTTACAGGCTCAGTTTTATACTGATGAAGCACTGCGAAAATGGTGACCAGTATTTTGTGTCCTTCACTCTCTGATAAAGAACACAAAACCACCCCAACATGTCTGATCAACAATCTTCAGTGTCCTCACATGACTACAGGAGCGCGTTTACTGTCCTTTACGGCACCTGGGACGGTTCATTCCCGGGACGGCAGGGGGGGTGACCTTGCTCAAAGCCAGAGGAAGAAACAGATTAATAGGTTGCTGTAGACGACAGGCTCACCCTCACAGATGGCAGGATCCGTCAGGGGTCGATACAGATGAAAACGCAGCTCTTGTCATCAGGACGATTCGAGAGGAGGTCAAGCAGCCGTGGCTTTAGGGGGAAACTTTGGCTGTGTTTGGCCACCGTCACCCTTTTGTGGTGTGCTAACCTGTCCTTGTGCAAACTAAACCAGTCAAATGAAGATATTCACTGCGTCTCTACAGAAATCAAAAGCAAACAATATATAATGGCAAATTTTATCTCATTTTGTGGCCCTTATGTCTCTCAAAATCTACTTAAGAAACATTCCTAACATTATATTCTATGTAAAAATATTCACATTATTTTAGTAGCTGTTTTGTAAATTGTAGTAACATCTAATAATATTACAGTATTTTATTGTACTTTTCATATCAATGAAACCTGGATAAGCATGAGACGTCTTTTAAAAATACTAAAAATATCAACTTTTGATTGGCAGTTCAAAATGTATTAAAAGTTATTTGCAGAGCAAAATAAATAAAATTCATATATGCTTCCTGCATTTTGTTTTTATTCTCTAAATACCGCAAAAGATTCAGAAGTGCTCTTGTGCTTGACTCTTAGTCAAGAGACCAAAAAAAACCCTTGAAATATGCTTTTTGTTAATGCACAAAAAAAAATTATAGAAATGAAAATTATTGATAGGTCAAGGATCTTCAAAGCGAGACACTTTGAAAACACATTACTTCTTTATAAGAGCGTAGAACAATATGACACGCGAGAGAGCAGGGAGATCTTTATAAGTTGTCTTATTCACCGTCTTGGATTTATTCACCGAACCTGTTGCAATGCATTGCATTACTTCTGAAGGCTAAAGTCTTGTTTAAGCAAGTCAACCTCCTTTTTAAACCAGCCGTTTCCTCAGAAGTGCATGATGCCTTAAAATGCTGTCTAGGCAGCTCCCTAGTTTTTGGAGCTTATCTCTCCAGCAGAAGCTTCCATTACCCAGTCAATGAATCTGTAAACAGTGGCATCGGGCTTCCTGTGATCTCTGATAGGACGGTCCAGCATCAGGCCCCTGTCCTCTTTCTCTCGTCTCTATTTGTCTGGGTTCTCTCTTATCACCTCTCCTCTGCTCTACACTCCTCATCAATCCTACATTTCACTCGTGAGTGTTGATCAGCCTCCAACCTGAGGCCATATGGACCCACGCGACCCCAAACACATCCAGCAAGCACATTAAAGGGGTCACTTTCTGGACTCACCACAAGATCATTTTTAAACAGAACGTGTTTACCTTTACAAAGTCCACACCTAAATGACCTCATCAGGGCAAATACAGTAAAGATGTTTATATGTAAATGCAGATGGTAAGCTAATTATGTCATAATATAAGATATATATTAGTTGCGTCAAAATGATTTGTTTCTGCGATGCATCGTGATGCAGACAAGGACGATTGGGGATTGATTCATTAATTGCTCACGCCAGTTTCACACTGCAGCTCAATTCGGAACATTCTCTCATCTAAAATGCTTTGTGCATACAGTGAATCTGGCATCGCAGCGTGCTTAATATGTATTATTCATTGTGTAGAATAAAGTAATAGTCATGTACAGGTAGTTAGTTGGTTAAACGGATATAAATGAGCTTTTCATACGTGAACATGATCTCCCGATGTTCAATGCTCCGTATTTTGCCTCTGTTATCGTTTTGAAATCGACCTCTAGTGGCAAAAACATACATATTGTGCTTTTATTTAATACATTTAAAAAATAAATTATTTTTAAATAAAAAAAAAATATTACATTAAATATTTAAACTTAAAAAAACTTCCATCGAATGAATTAAAATACAGAAAACCAATAAAACTGAAACATTTTAACAAAGTATAAAAACTCATTGAAATGGGTTGAAGAAAAAAATAATACTAAAAACTGAATAAAAATGACAAATGGACAATATAAAAAAAAGAAAGAAAAAACATTTTCAAAATATTAATACAAAGATATTAATAAATTAAAATATTAAATTAAATAATAAATTAAATATTAATAATATGATTGAATATTGCGTATAAATGTCCAAATGTGGGAGGTAATACCGTATGTAAAAGAGCTTATGCATCATAATTTAAGTCATTTTGCTACTAGTATAGTAGTATAGTACATCAAAGACTTGAAAAGAGCAAGACATCTTAATTTAAGTGATATGAGACACCTTAAACAGGTTTGTAAGTGGCATTACAATGAATAATATCATGCAAGCTTGTCTCTTATAGTTGTGTATATTATAAATGTCCCTTTGAGTCATGTGAAATCGAGCGGTGTGTGTGTGTGTGATGCACAGGCAGGTGTGCAGCTCACCTGGGGCCTCGATCAGCTGTTTATATATTCCCAGGAACGCAGACTCCGCCTCCTTACTGCGCTGGCTCAACGCAACCACCTGCAGCAGAGAGATGAGCTCATCAATCCAGGACACACTTAAGGGCCATGCAACACATAATAAAACGCCCCAGTCAATAATTCTGCTCCATATGTTGATTCCGCAGAGCTACAAATGAACAGAACAAAGTTTATTCCAGTACTTAAACATTAGCCTGATCGCTCTCCAGGAAAACTCAGTCTAATAAAGTCACCAGTGCAACAAAGCATCCGATACTCCGGCAAATATACCTGAGACTTGACATAATGGCTTCACAAGGGACACTCTACTGTTCACCTCAGACTACTTCTGCAGTATGTACTGGGGGCTCAGAGGTTAGCAGGGACACTATACTACACTTCTTCAATGTGATGTTGTTAAGCGGTTTTGTGTTCCTCTGCTTCTCCCAACTGCTAATTTTTTGACTGCCACTCTATTATAATCTAATACAATCAGATACAACATTTTCACAAATATTTACACAAGAATAAATTCTCTTAAATGGTATAAAATGACTGGATTATTTCCTACTGAAGTGAACTACTGTGGTCAGACAGCACTGTATATAATGCTACGACTCATTCATAATAAACAATCCCCCCGTTTCACAGACAAGGCTTAAGCTGCAGACTAAACTGCATGTTTGAGCTGTCTCAGATGAAAACATCTTTAACTTTGAAAGGAAAATATTGGTATTTTTAAACATCATATTTTTTTGCGCTCCCTTCAGTTAATGTGTAAAACTAGTAAACTACTACAAGCCAGTAGTGGTACTGACAGTGTCATGTAAACACGGCTGAAAACCTCAAAAGTGGAAGAACAGACAAAGAGATTCAATTGAGTGAGTCATTTACACTGGAACTGCTTGATGCTTGATTCAAACAAGTGAATTCACTAGCAATATACAAAAATAAATAAATAAACTAGGGGTGGGCATAGATAATTTTTTTTTATCTGGATTAATCTAGGTTAAAATGGCTCACTTGAGTTCTGCCAAAGGCATTCAGAATTTGTGTGCTACCTATTATATTTGAGATATCTGTGGGTCAGTACTGCAATCTTAAAAGGGCTGTGAATCTTGGTTTCACAATTCAACGGCCAACCACTAAAAAAAACCACATCAAAAGAGCAATTCATTTTTGAAACGCAAAATTAGTTAAACTGTGCATCGTGAATCATTTGATTCAGATTGGAGAGCAGTTTTGCAAAACATTTCCACTCTAAAGTCCTGATCACAAATCAGAATTTGCGGATCATTTAGATCTGGACCTCAAAGCGCCACTCGTAAATGATTTGATTTAGATTGGAACTTTGAAATGAGTACCGCAGATCTATTTTTTATTAAACAGTACTAAAAATAAAACAATTAAGGCAGTGGAGTTATAAAAACAATAAATACAATTAACCATGGGTTTATTATAGCAAATGTGTAGTAAGCATTTTTTAATAACAAAGTTTTACGACAAACATCATGCCAATGTGTGTTCAACTGTAGTTTTTTCATGTACATGTATGTAAAATGTAGCTAGCAGAAAACACAAATTAAGTTAAATTAAGTTTCTAAGGCTCTACAAACCGGATTCCAAAAAAGTTAGAACACTAAACAAATTGTGAATAAAAACTGAATGCAATGGTGTGGAGATGTCAAATGTCAATATTTTATTTGTAATAGAACATAGATGACAGATCAAAAGTTTAATCCGAGAAAATGTATCATTTTAA
>JAUYWG010000041.1:1481756-1526869 GCA_034779775.1 Enteromius afrohamiltoni
CTGTACAGATGCAACTATTGATAAGTACTCATTTTGTCTACAGTAATCTAATAAAAACAAACCCATGTAAATTTTAATAAATAAATATATAAAATATACATGTAATATTAAATGTCAAAGTAATTAACAATAATAAGCAAAACAATGCATGGCTCATCTAATCAGGTTTTATATATGAACCTACTGAACAATAAATACCCATTTTGGGTGCAATAAAATAATAAAGATAAATAAAAGTAAAAAACAAATGCATAAATCAGTTTATACAAAGTATCAAATGCAAAGTCCTTGTGTCTCATATCAATTTGATCTGATAATATTAAAGACCATACAAAGCAGATAAATCATCCCTCACCACACACTTGTCCCAGATGATGGACATTCTCTCTTCAGTACCGTTAGTTCCCTCTGGGATGAGGGTGAAATTATCCTTGCCCACGGCCCTCTGGGAAGTGTTGAAGGTGCAGTGAGCGCTGCCAGTCACCTGCAGATCACCACTGCACAAAAAACACATATGTTTTTGCAAATGGCAATATAATGGGTTTTTTTTGACAATGTACAATATATGCTTCTGGAAGGTAGTGTGACATACCAAACTCCATCTAAACTCTCAAAAATCTACAAATATATGGCACATTTATTTGTAACACCACATAAACACTTTTTGTTTATGTCAAATTATTGGGAAAACATTTAGCTAATTACTTTATAATTGTTATGCATGCAATATGCACTGCATATTAACTGAGAGACTAAATTATATATTCATATGTCTAAAAATCCATTTGTAGCACAACATTCATATTTTAAATTAATTAGTAAAATCAAAAAGTTGATTAAGCATGATGAAAAAAAAAATGTAAACAGTTACTAGATAATATTATTTCCCTTACAGTCATTTACATCTTATCTTATCTGTTTACCATCACTGCACCATTGTCATTTTAGTATCATTGAGATAATATTATAATATTGTAGTTTATATTCATTTATTGAATTAGTTTTATTTTTATATTTTCTATTATTGTAATTTAGTGAACGTTTTAGTCATTTTGTTTTTGTCATAATTATATATTATGTATTTTTTGTATTTTTGTTTTATGTAATAATTGTAGAAGTTAATCTAAATGAAAATGAAAAATGAAATTATGCTTTGGAATCTAGCTTATATATATATATATATATATATATATATATTACAATTATACACACACACACATAACTTTTATATCAATTAGCAAAAAAATATATATAATTTTTTTTTTATTTTTGTGATTTTTTATTTTGGCTATGATAACCATAGAATTTCACAGAACATCACAGTGTCTATTATTTGTACTATTTCAACCAAGTAAAGGGTTGTTTTATTGTAATTTTTTTTACTTTACTTTTGCATAAGAATAACAGATAAAAGCTCTTCTTTGTGTAATGGCGCCCTCTAGTGACTCCTCTAAATCTTCTTCAGCATAACAGTGTGACATACAGATGGCTAATGTCTAAACCCTGCTCTGCACACACTCGCTGTGGTCCAAATAACCCTCTGCAGTTTATGACCCATAATGCACTAGAGCAGCTGTGGACACACACCAGGCCAGCAGGGAGTTGAGATAGTCCGGGGTGCTGGGGTCGGGGCTGAGGGGTGGAGATGTGATGTAGGCTGCAGCTTTGGCCCAGTTCTTGCTCCAGTAGTGAGTGCCGTCGGTCCCCAGACTGGCTGAGATGGGCTCTCCGTACACCACGGTACCTGAGGAGCAAAAACACCGGCTCAGGATCACTTCAAACCCTAAAGAGCTGTTTTACAGTATAACATCTTATAAAACCAGCCTAAGCAGCTAAACATACAGTTTACTGTCAAGACCCTTTTAAAAGCAGTCCACTGAATCAGCTATGAGCAGTTTGGGTTTTAGCTGTAGTTCAGCAGTGTCACCGCAAACCCTGAAAGCAAATTATTTTATTTTTTTTACTTCCTTTATAAAATAGCAAAATACATTAAAACAAGTTACAATTCACAAAAACAACTAAATACACAACATTAACATGCTAACAGCATTTCCATACCAGTAATTTCCATGCAAAAACTCATTTTCTCTTTTAGTATTATATATGTAGGCCTATTACGGTTATATATCGAAATAAATGAGATTTTTTCTTTTTTATTTACTTCAGGAAAAAAAGAGAATGTCTTGTTTTTTTTGAAAAAAAAAAAAAAATTAAAGTTAACAATAAAAAAACTTTATTATACTGATTTTTTTCTTTACCTACAAACAGAATGTTTTTCTTAAAATCACTTAATTTTGATAAAACTGTTTGCTTCTCAAGTAAACATATTTCTAAAAGTTGTGACGTGAAAGTATTTTCTTCCATTGAAATATACAATATTTATTTTGAATTGATTTGTACAAAATATATTAATATTTTTTAAATGTATTTTCAAAAATACACAATAAATCTGCATGAAATATATTGGTAGCGATATAAAGAAACATATTTTCGAAAAATCTATTTTTGTCAGTTTTTGTATATTTCAATATATATTAAAAAAAGCAGGCTACAGGCAGTATTGTTGTGTTACACTATAAATAAAGGCTTTAAGTAAAGTGTTACTGGATTTCTTTTCTGTTTTTTAAGCACCAACAGATATTTTTGTTTTAAACATAAACTCACAAAATTATTATTTTTTCTTCTTCAGGAAACAAGACTTCTTAGGCATCTTGTAACTGTAAAGTAAAGTGTTGACTCTTTTTTGCAGTGTAGTCAGTTTCTGTTAACAATTTGAGAATAAAACCCAGGTGGCCATTCGGGTGATTTATTAAGCTGTTGATCATCATGCTGAACTTTTCTATCGAACATCTGTTGTACCTTTTTTCCTGGCCTGTGCGATGACATCAGCAGCGCTCCTGCTCATCACTTTGGTGATGTAGAGCGGGCAGTTGGTCTGATTGGCGACGGTCACAGCCCGGTTCACAGCCTCGGCCTCCACCTATAAAACAACAGCCGACACTCACTGACCTTCAGCTCAAATTACAGACACAGCCACTGTAAAAAGTAGCTCAGCACAAGCTGAACGCTGACTGTGCTTTATGTGCCTGCAATACCAATGATCAATGAGCCTGGCAGCGAAAACAGTGGGAAAGTGGAAAGTCTAAGAGCCCCTAATCCCTAAAGGGAAATAAACCATGAATGTGTTTTAGTGCAGTATGGCCTGAAGAGTATTTTGGAAGTGTTCTCTGGCTAAATACCCCTTTCATGTGGTGCACATCTGTGGTGTGAATATGGTGGAGTTTGATGTGCATATGAAGTGTTTTACCTCCTCTGGGCGGCTCAGAACGTGTCCTTCTGGACCAGTGATACCCAATCCCAGAATCCTCTTCTGCTCCTGTAAACAGAAGAAAATAAATGAATATTTATATAGATTTCAATGAAAAAATTAAAAAAGAATAAATATATATATTTATAAATATATAAACATTTTACTTATTTTCTTTATATTTTATCTTAATTCTTAAAGGTGATTTAAAATTGATTTTAACAAATAAACAAATCATGTGATTCCAGACAGACTGGATAATGATCAGATCTCTGTGTGGAGCACTGGCTGTTGTCAGACAATAATCTCATTGCATAATTACAATTAATGTCAAAAATAATGTGAATTAGAAATGTAAATTGATATTTCCAACTGACACGCTACAGCAAAAGATAGAAATAAAAGCATTTTTTTGTTGGTGAAAATACTAGTGGCCTAAGACTTTTACACAGTACTGTATGTATAAATATATCATTCTTAATATCACATATCAATTATATAATATATATTATAACATATAATAGAATTATTTACATTATATAAAATATTACATGTAACATGTATGTGTGTGTGTATATATATATATATATATATATATATATACACACACACATGTTGGGTTTACATGTTTTATGGGGTCTCTCCATAGGTGTAATGGTGTTTATACTGTTCTGTATGAGGTATTGCCCTATACTGACCCTACACCTAAACCTACCCCTTACAGCAAACTATGTGCATTTTAAGATTTTCAAAAAAATCTAACCCCACAAGATTAAAATTTACTGGTATTCCTGTACCACTTGGTCCCCATAAGGTGATAAATACCAAGGGGCGCACACAAATACATATTTATTTATGAGCTCACCTCAGCAATGATGTCTCCATTCTCTGCATGCACCTGGGCGATGGCTCCCAAGTCCCTGATGACACTGAACACCTCATACATCTACAGCAGAAGGAGAAACAGCACTGGGTGGGGCTTCTGTGTTTATGCAGTGCAGTTTGTTTTATCATCTGCTCTGGATCTACAGCGACAGGAAATGTGCTGAACATCAGAGAGAACATGTCTGTTCCCCCGTGACCATCAAACCATGGAGAACTCATCATCACTGTGCTCTCAACGCACCAAAAACACTAGTACTCCTCATGTAGTGTCTAATCCATCTTTATCATGATAATTAAATGAATATGCATGAGAACTCATGCATACCTGGGAGTCATTTAGCTGAAAAATGTCCTTGTAGGCCAAGTAAACCAGGAAGGAGTTGACGCCTGGGAGAAAAACAAAGAGCAGGATGTAAGACATGGATGTGCAGACAGAGATCTGGAGCTGCTGGAACAGACGAGGATGAAATATTAAGCTTAAAAGCAGAAATTTGTTTTTGTTATATTCTTGTTAAAGCCCTCAAAAATGTGTTTCATTTTAATCATAAAATACCTAAATCGTCAATTTCATGTGGGAATACTGTTCTTGGTGCAAACACTTTAGTGATATAACTGCTGCACTGTGATATAGTTAACTTTTTATTCATTCATTCTTTAGTTTTAAATCCTTATGTGTATTACATATATTTTATATGACATTTAAGCCATTTTTACAAACATGCCTTACAAAAAAGCATTACTTGTGTGCATTTTAAGACCAAACACTTATACTGATGTATTTTGAGATATGTCAGTGCAAGCCTTCTCAGTTTAGACAGCTGTAGCATTTATTTTAGTTTATAGAACTAGTCTTAAGAAAACAGTCCCATTAAAAAAAGTCCTCCCACTGAACTTGAACTGAAAATCTTTAAAAAATATTTTCTCTGTAAATCAACATTACCACAATTACTGTCAGCTGACCTAACCTGAGCTTTCCTTTTTGTTGCACACATGAAACTGCATGAACTGCATAAGAGCATACCGTGATCTTTGACCAGCGCCTCCAGCTCCTCCTGCATGCCCTTGTGCCACTCTGTGATGTCCACATGCAGAGAGTAATCACAGCAGGACTTTTGATCGGCCCACTCTCTCCACTGGTTAAAAGCAGCGATCAGATTGACGCCTGGCTCTGGGACCACATGATCGACTGAAAACACACAAACCAATAAAAACATATTAGTGATACTGTACACTTATGTAAAGCAAATGGAAGAAAATGGAAAGATATTAACCTTTTAACGTTTATCATAACACACTACTAGACAGATTGGAAAACTGGGTTGGGCTTTCTGGGATGGTACTAAAAGGGTTCAGGTCGTACTTAGAAGGGAGAGCTTATTATGTGAATATAGGAAAGTCTAAGTGGACATCCATGACATACGGAGTCCCAAAAGGTTCAATTCTTGCACCGCTCCAGTTTAGCCTGTTTATGCTCACACTGATTCAAATAATGAGAAAGAACCAAATTGCCTATCACAGCTATGCTGATGATACCCAGATTTACTAGCCCTGCTGCCAGGATTCTGACTAGAACCAGAAAATCTGAGCACATCACACCAGTCCTCTGGTCTTTACACTGGCTTCCAGTAACATTTACGATTGATTTTAAAGTACTTTTCTAGTTTATAAATAACTCCATGGCACAGTGCCTAAATACATTGCAGATATGCTTACTGAACATAAACCTAACAGAGCACATTAGGATTGAGTCAGTTAGAAATACCAAGGGTTCACACAAATCAAGGAGAGTCTGCTTTTAGCTATTATGCTATTATTATAGTATGAATATGTACAGTATGTCATATGTTATATGTCATACATAAATCATCAAGGGGGTCTGTTGTCAAGGCGCATCTTCGGATTGTTGCCGTGCCTCCTAAAGGGGGCCCAGCACAATCTCTGCTCAATAAGAGCAACTCACATCCCGGGTAAGCTGAACCAGGGTGTGGACATGCTGTCACAGGGAAAAGTTTACCCAGAGGAGTGAACTCTTCATTTGCGAATGACCCAGCAGATGGAAACATTCGGCAAGGCAGGGATAGATCTCTATTCGAACTTTCAACAGCAATACTCGCTGCTCTGCCTATTTCATGAAGGAGAGACTGGCCCAGCCTCCTCCTCTATGCCTTTCCTCCAATCGCATTGATCCCTCAGGTCATCAGACGAATCAGAGAACACCACAAAGTCCTGCTGGTTGCTCCGTTTTGGCAGAACCAGCCATGGATTGCCGATCTGCACATGTTGCTGACAGCGGTCCCAAGGCCCATCCCCCTGAGATAAGACCTTCTTTCTCAGGCCGAGGGCATGAGGGCTCTTCACTTATGGCTGCTCAACGGGAGACTGTTTGCCTCTTCGAGCACATCCTAGATACCATTTCTCAGGCTACTGCTCCGTCTACAAGACTTGTATATGCTATGAAATGGTCAGTATTTTCGAGGTGGGACGATACTCGAAGCGAAACCCCTACTTAATGCGATGTAACAGTGATACTATCGTTCCTACAGCACCTGCTGGATAGGGGTCATTCCCATTCCACTCTTAAGGCGTATGTGTCGCCATAGCAGCCTAGACCAGTTGTTCATCTGCTTTGGCACCTGTTCCAGAGGGTTACCGGTCACAAAGCAGAGGCTTTCTAGATGGGTTGTCGAAACTATCTCGCTATCTTACTCTTTTTTGGGCCAGGACTGCCCCATAGGAGTAAGAGCCCATTCAACTAGGGGCATCGCCTCGTCATGGGCGTGGTTTGGCGGCATTTACCTATCAGATATTTGTGAGGCAGCCGGCTGGTCCTCGCCATCCACATTCAACAGGTTTTTTAATCTGGATGTCCCAGCATTACATGCCAGGATTCTCTCTGTTTAGGCTAACTACTATGGGTATATACTGTTACAGTATTCATTAATATTTTTAATTTGTATTTTTACTTTTTAGTTTTAAGCTTTAGTATTTTTTATGTGCTTTTGCCATTTTTCAATTTGTCACTGAAGCACAAACATTTAATTATCTTTTGTGTTTTCTTTCCCTAACCAAGGACCTAGACAACTGAAATGTCATGTACAACATTTTCAATTAAGGATAATAATAAAAAATATGTGTGTATGTGTGCAATTTAATGTATTAAATTTTACAATTTTAGACATACTGATCATAGTGGTGCCACCAGCGAGAGCAGCTCGTGTGCCCTGGTAGAAATCATCAGCTGCTGTCATCCCCCGGTCGGGCATCTGGAAGCGGGTGTGAACGTCGATGCCACCGGGTATCAGCATCCTGCCATGGGCATCGATGGTCTTCACACCACCAGGAACTATGAGGTTTTCACCAATTTGCCTGAAGACAGAAACACAGAGAGACAGTCACAAAAATCAACAGGGGTCATCTCTACTGTCAGTTGTTACTTATGAATATGAGATATAATGACAAGAAAAATAACAATAACGACAACAACAAAAAAACACTTGCTTGATGACTCCATCCTCCATATAGATGTCGGCATGGAAAGACTGATCATCGTTCACTATCTTCGCTCCTTTGATTAGAAGTCGGTCACTCTGTGAGAGAGAGACAAGAGAGTCACACAAAACTGCGTTTATTCCCAGTGCCTGTGTGCATCTGTTTATACAGTAATTTAACTTAAACTCAATAGATATCACATGCTATCAGTTTAGGTACAGACGCACTTTGTCTCGCACAGTATGAACAATAAAACAAAAATGCATGTGCATATTCCACAGTAAAATTTCTTTTAACTCGTGTTTTTTTGCCACTAAATACAGCTTTCGCTCATTTCCTGGCCTAAATCTTTTTCCCTATACACAGAATTAATGTTTTATGTTTTTCAAAATGAAAGTGATTATGAAATATAAAATATCAGAATTTTAAAATTATACATACATGTACATATATAAATTGCTATTATTTATACAATTCATATATTACTTTACATTTATTATTAATGTGTGTGTGTGTGTGTTTCTGAGTGTGTATACATACATACACACACACACACAAAATATATTAAAAAAAATTGCACTAAAGTGGCACACACACACACTGTGAACTGAATTCTGTGAATAACTTTCCGTAGATTTCTATTATTTTGGGCGGGCTAGTGAACAAAAGGATTCACTTCTGCAATTAAATGCAATTATGCTACCAGAAACCCTGCAACATGTGTGTTGACAAAAAGTCACTGCTGTTGTTGACATTAAATTGAACTGATTTGATAAATGTATTCGCATGCTAAGGTCTCTGTAAGAAACAACCAAATGAGATACAACTGTAGTTTGGGGACATACTGCACAGCTACAATCCTGTTCTATCCAGACAGTACACTAAAACATGACCAGCAAGCACTGGACATCAAGTTCAATCAGAGCTGAAGCATAAAGATCACTGAGGCACATCAGTGAAACACAGTGATTCTTATCATGCTAAATCGATTCTGACATGCCATCATAGGCCCAAACATTATTTCAGGACACCGCCATCGACTGCGGGCTGCATGCTTCTCTCCTGTTCAGACACACATGGTGTATGTTCAATTTCACATCACTGTGATATCACTGAATTTGATTTAATGCCACAGCATTGACACTTTAACCCTATCAGGATGGTGTGGAGGCCATGAACCCTTTTCCAAGAGCATGATGGGAATGGTGGGGGGGTTCATAAGATCTCAATTGCCTTGTGCTCTGTAATTAAGGACCTGATGAGATAATTGTCATGGAAGTCTTATTCTGTAGCTGTTTGTCTTCTAATAAGCAGCTACGGAGAGAGGAGAACGTTGAAAAGACTGCACTGCAGAACAAGACATTGTCGCAAAAGAATGCTGCAAACTAAAAAATCTAGAGATGAAATGCAGTGAATTAAAACTTAACTTCACAATAAGGTTCAAGATCATATCTTAATGAGTGTATTTTCTGAAAACAAGCAATGGAAGTAACAGACCGAGAACACACAGCTACTTAGACTTAAGTACAATCTTGATCATTTTTATTTTAGCTTATGCCTTTGTAATATGATTCAATTTTAATGCAATTAGAAAGTGTTTTTAAGTTATGTACTGGTGGGTTTAAACCAAACTAGGGTGCAGCTGGATAAGGTGTACAGTATAGAGACACATGAAGTACAATCTTCATACATTTTTGTAAGTAGCTTATGTCTTTGTACTTACATTTATTATTATGTTGTATAAAGTCTATCTTTATTATGGAAACATAATAAAGTGTAAAATAAAGTGTCAAGTGTCTACTTTTATTACAATATCAATAAAGCCTTGTGCTTTTGTAAAATAAAGAAAACAAACAGGTTGCTCTTTCTGCCATCTCTGTGCACTAAAATGCAAAATATATCTCAGGAGCAGCAAAACTCAGTATATAATTACAGACATGAGAAATCATTTACAGAAGCTAGAAACATCTACACTAACATATACCAATTCAAATAAAATAAAAAAAACAAATACTGATTATATAACCTATAAGGAAGGCGAGTTCACTATACAGGGTAGTAATTTCTCTTATTCTTTTGGTTTAACTTGATGTACTAAAATAACTAAAATGAATCAAATAAAAGGGAGAAATGCTAGTTTCATTCAAAAATGCTCAATACAAATGAAAAATACTTTTAGTTTGGATTAATTGCGATTAATCATCTGACAGCGCTAATATTAACCCTTAAATTAGTAAATACAGCTTGGGAAAGAACGATCATGAAAAGGCTTAAATATCTGAAAGGAAATCAATTCATCTCTGAGACAAAGCCTTACTGTTCACTTTGTTACTATGAAACACACTGTAGCTCTGGACTGCATTTATCATCACAGCCAGCGCTCGCTCATGCTGTTAGCATCCAAACGATCTTAACTGTGTTAAACAACTGAGGCTCTCAAGCTTATTTGTGATGTTTAGAGCGAGCTCGAGATCAATGTCTGAGATCAAGATGAACTCTTTTTATTCAGCCGTGACGGACATGTGCTCTTTATTGTTGTTGGTTGTTCACTCTTCTACAAATCCATTACTAACGCTGAGTCCAAACAAACGCTGGCGGCATCACGGCCCAAATGCTCATTAAAACAGACCTTTACATCTGCTTTACTGCTGAGCTTTTGGCTTATTCAGCAGTTCTTTAACGTCTTAATGCATGTTCAGGAATACTGACCAATTAGAGGATTAAAGAAGGCAGACAACATCTCAAATCTTATAAAATGGATAGTTAAGGTCCTGGATGCTAATCGGCTAACATTATGACCCCAGATCTGATCTGGATAAGCCTTGTGTCCCAAATATAACACATCACACACGGCTGACGCTGAACTCTGACTGCAGCTTTCCTAGAAAGAATCAAATCCTTAGCTAGGTGAAATATGAAATTATTTGCTTTTAGTTGATAAAGTAGATAATTTAAGTACAAACAGACATTTATTCCAATAATAGTAAAACATTTAGTAAAATAATAGTGGAAAAAATTAATTATTGTAGTTTTAATTTCACATGTCAGCTTTATAATTACATAGTATGCACATATTTTGAGTACCGCTGATGACTAGAAATAGAGTTGAAAAGAAAATACTAATCATTTACTTGGTTTATCAGTGGCGGAAATACGTTAATAAAATGCACAGATAAAGCATCACACCTCATGTGCATCATTTGCTCTTGCTCTCCATTTATGGTTAGAACATACTTTATTAAGACCAACATTTCATGAACACAGTGAAAATACATTGCCCCCAAACACAGACAAATTTGTAAAAAATTAAATAAAAAATGCCTTATCTAATGTAAACTCTGTTGATATGAACCCATATACTGTAGCTTGAAAAAGGGTCCAAAAATGGCTACTATTTATCATGAGACTAGTGTGAAAGACCCACTAATTTGCCTGTATAAACATATATCCGACTGCATTGTCAAGATGACGTAAACACGAATCCTCCTAAATTTTTCATGAGGAATGCACAAGGTAACAAAAAAGAAAAGTGATGTAACTGTGGGCTGGTAGCTTTCCAGGTTGTTGTCTTGAATCGGCAAAGGAATGCAAACTTCCTGATGTCTGCATGTTCAAGGTGTTTGATGTCGGATAACAAAAGCTACATGTTTTGACACCCATATAGAAGAGCAGTATCTCCAAACATAGTGATTCAGACAACTAAAATGATTTTTGGAATATCAGAAATTTTGAAGAATATCAAAAAATGTCAGCAGCATATGGTATTGACTCATTGTATTCTCAAACGGGCAAAAAAAGTTGTAATATTTCCCTATGGTAATCAACATTATACAACAAATACTGTTGTTAGAGCTGAACTCGTATTGAACCCGAAATAATCCATTGTAAAGCCTGTGAATGGGCTTAATGAGTCATTACGTAATGGCAAACGTCCCTCCTCTAGATCAAGCATTACAGTGTTTGCATGTGAAATGTTGAACTAAACGTTTGTTATGGTTAAATGTATTTCCGACAGCTTAGAGCACCTAGCGTGGCTCTGTTTGGAGTAAAGAGACAAACGCAGCACTTAATAATTGACTTTTTTCTCAGCTGCACATGTAGTGTGTACCTCAAAGAGCGTGAAGGGCTGCTAATGATGGCCTCCAGAGAGTCCATCCATACCAGAACAAATCCCTGTGACCCACTTACAGTGAATCTAGTGCATACTTTTATCCTAAAGACATACACACTAACTCAAGCTACTCCAATCGACAGTCATAATGGCCCTTGGACGGAGTGCACTCCCATCCTGCGTGCACGAGAAAAAACGCCTTTCCGAAAGTAATGTGCACTGAGAACGAAGAGATTTGTGCTCTAGTAAGTGGGTCAAACCCGCTCGGATTCTTGAAGGTACAGTCACGTTTCTGTGGCTGATCAGGTTTGTGTGAGTAGCATAACTGTATGCATGCAAGACTGCAGTCAATAAATAAATACATGTGCATTAAAGTATTTTGAGGGTTGTAGTCTGTCCTGCTATTTTTACTTTGATGTGGCTTTAAAAACAAACAACAACAACAACAACAAAAAAACTGGTCAAAGCTGGTTCACCAGTCTCAATTTCTCTTTCCACATTTGTGTTTATTTTGCTTTTTAACTGCAAATATAGGTCTATAATTTATAATATTTTGTTGAATATATTTCATACTCCTGTGGCTGAAATGATATATTAATATATATAGTATTTTAAGTGGTAAGAATCATATGCAGTTACATTTGTTTGCAATTCATAACAGTGCAACTGCCCTATTAAATGCTACAACAAGCATTGGCGTTGCTTTCTTCTACATATTTACAGATAACATTTCAGCTTTAAAGGAATAGTTCAACCAAAACTTAAAATTTGCTAAACATTGTTTACCCTCATCATAAGAGATTCAGAAAAATGCAGCTTGCTCTGGAGTGAATGGGTGCCGTCTAATAGCTGATAAAGACATCACAATAATCCACACCACTCCAGTCCGTCTTCTGAAGTGGAAAAACTGTGTATTTGAAAGAAATACACCCACCATTTGTAACTTTAAACTATTGATTGCAGCTAGAATACCAGAATCTATAATATTGGTT
Organism: Enteromius afrohamiltoni; assembly: GCA_034779775.1. Lineage (NCBI taxonomy): Eukaryota > Metazoa > Chordata > Actinopteri > Cypriniformes > Cyprinidae > Enteromius > Enteromius afrohamiltoni. Next base: position 1,494,541 of record JAUYWG010000041.1, read on the forward strand.
TTGTCCTGTGAACAATACAACTTGTAAATCAGGAGAGAAATCTGCACTAAGTGAAAACACTCCAGAACAGCTCTAAACAAATGTGTGGGTGGATTTTAATGCGAGAGACAACAGGAGATGGACTTTTAGGAAGTGTTATTATGGATTTGTGATTTGGACAGAAGCGATTTGTTTCTTACAAACATGCAGCTTTGGTCTTTAAAAGGCTTTAATTGCTGAACTGGAGTGGTGTGTAATATTGTGATGTTTTTAACAGCTGTTGGACTCTCATTCTGACGGCACCCATTCACTGCAGAGGATCCAAATAAATGATTGTTTTACAAGCAAACTCTTTCCAGTTTTCATACTGCAAAATTTCACTGGCACTTGTTATTTGCTGTTTATTTGTGAAATCGACTAGAAATATCTGAGTGAAAACTGTTTTATATCAGTTGTTTTTCATTGGAACAGTAGGACTGCTGCAAGAAAGGCTCACAGAAGTGTTTGTTTTCTGCTCTGCGCTAGCTGGAAATTTATTTCAGTATTTCTGCACCAGAGGGTTAATTCGTGAGTTCAGCTTCAAATCAGAATGGCGTTTTCAGGTTCTGAACTAGCAATCAGTGTAATCCACAGAGTCAGTGTGCTGTCAAAGATGAACGATTATCTTTATCGCGACATCTGAGGCCGTGTAAATGCTGTAGTTCTAACAAAACGAATGTCAAATTCCAGCAAACAGTTTGCCAATAATCAAAAGCATGTAAGGTGTCAAAACCCAGTTTATCGGCACTGACACTTCTCAGGAAGACATATTATTACATGCTATTACTCTGCAATTTTCTTCAGTGGTTTTTCTGAGAACGCTAGTGGCACTGCTACATTTACATGTGATAAAATGCCACATTATTTGCAATCAGAAATCAAAAACAAAACATCCCAAAGTAGGTGTCACTTTCAATTTCTAAATGGTTATGAGATTAAATGAAGAGCAAACTGTTGAAGTTTCCTGCTTGCAGAAAACTCACTTTTCACAATTCTAGGGTTTTTAGAAGAGACCTCCTTAATGTCTCAGACTTTCCTTGGATTCAACAAGATATCTGCAATCAAAACTCAAAGCCTCAATAACTCACAGATTCCTGAAACTCCAACTGATCCAAATGTACACCTTTATCGATATTTTGGTTATACACTGCAAAATAATTTTTTTGCAGTATCTGAACACTTCTAAATCAAGATTCATACTTGAGAAGTAGAACGGCTAAAGATTTCTCTCTCTCTGGAAAAATAATCCAAATTAAAGGAATAGTTTGGGTCACCATTGACTTCAATAGTATATTTTTTTCCTACTATGGAAGGAAATGGTGACCTGATTACAAACTTTTTAAAAATGATCTTTCTTTGTGTTTGGCAGAACTCAAATTCATACAGGTTTGGAAATACTCTAGGGTGAAATTTCTGGGTGAACTAGCCCAAATTAACTTTAACCCTAACCCTTTAAGTGAGATTACAGTATGCTTAAAAGCAGAAAAATAGAGTAGAGTAAGAAAAAAATGTTTAGACAAAAAAAAAAAAAATTCTTGCTTGATATTTTGTCATGTTTTCTAGTACACATATGATATCTAAACAATTTTGAATAAAGATACATTCAATTAAATACAAAATGGCTTAAGATATGAAGAAAATACAAGATTTACAGCATTTTTAAGGTTTTTAAGGTGAGTTTCATTACTGTTGCTAATTCACACCAGGGTCAAAGGAAGCACACGGCTGCACTTTTATCAAATCAATGAGAGCCTGAGTGAACAACATAAAACCGGTAGACCTCTCAACCATTCGATACGCTGCGGATGATGAAGTCAGGCGAAGCAGAACATTGTCTGTGCTGCTAGAATGTGACTGCAGCAGAAAACATGGCTAGAAAATGGGCCATGGGGTGTGTATGAGTGTGTTTCAGACAGAAACGATGGAGTGCTCAGGCTGTGTTTGTCATGAGTGGTGGCGATGTGACACTGTCAGACAACCCTAAAATTTAACAAAAAAAAACAAAAAGCAAAACAGACATACCGAAGCACAGACAAAACAAAGTCACATTTATAGTTAAAAACAGCACTGCATCAAATTTTATCTTAGGTACTTCCTTAACCCATAAAGCCTACACTGCATCATATACATGAACTTCTAAGGCCACTAAATTATCAAAATGATGAATACTTTGCTGAAAAACCTGTTTTATAAAATCTACTACATGCCTTCACTTGTCAGATTGATAGTTACACATTATTCTGAAGAAAAAAAATGATGACACCATGTTTCCATTGTCTGAAATCTGTCATCAGCATGTAACTATGTGCTCCGCCCTTTAAATGACATCAACTAAAGCGGGCATGAATTATAGACATTCTATTTTTTGGTTTTCTTATTAAATATCTTGCTTCACTCACAACACACCAGGCTCTGGACATGGAATAGATTTAACATTATCATCCCTAAAAATAACTCTTCTCTAATTTAACATTGGCATAAAGATCCAAAGAAAATGTGCCGCCCTTGCAGCCCTTTCCCAAGCGAACTCATTCAGATTCCCACATATTTTAACAGGAGCTACTGTCATCAGTCATGTGTTCATAAGAACTACAAGCAGTAGTGGACAAGTTACATAGTATTCAATGGTGCTTTTTTGGAGCTTGACAGACATTGTTCCAGTATAAAAAACAGCTGCATGAGTATTCATTTCACTGCATACAATGACACAAGATGAACTATTCCTTTAAGTCTTTGAGCGTGCAGTACAGTATCAGTGTTTGCCACCCACTGGCAGTCTTATCACCGTCCCTCAAGATGGCTGAAGAGCTAAAGGCAAGATCTAACGGCAAAGGCAGGGTTTTCATCTTTCTCCCTCCTGTCCCAGATCTGCCTGTTCCTACAGGCCTCCGCTAACTGATCAGCAGCGCCTCTAAAACTATCCCAGAGAATATCGATGCAGTGCATGCTGTCTTTGGACTGTAAAGGTCACTGGTGAACTGAAGACGTTTTACAGGCATGTACCACCACATATCATGACACGCACTTTACATTCACTGACCTACTTTTTAAAAGAGGATTTTCATCCATTTCCTCTGGAGACGGTTCTCTGCATTTAGCATGGCTATCAAAGCAGCTCCGGCTCTCAGTGGGGGTGGTTGCGGACAACATTGTACTGGCAGCTAAACCGGAGCTGCTTTTTACATTATTGAAATGCACTTATGAAGGTGAATGTTGTTGATGCATGCACGGCTGCTCATATATCTTGTAAGACACATTCCTACTACTAAATCTGGAACAGGTTCTGTTGGAATAGGGAATACTGTTTGATTAAATTCTATGAAGGTTATGATATGCATGCATGCTTTCCATAAGCTAGTTTTTCAATAAAATGACATTTTGAAGGTGAATGTTTGCAGTGCATGCAAAATGATAACTCGCAAGGAATTCCAAAGAACTGCATTCCATCAGATCTACTGGAGATAAGATACATATCTTTTAAGGATAGCTAAATATATGTTTACTTTATTTGAGACTATGCATTACGGTATAACAATAGGATCTTAAAATAATGCTAGCGTGCTTAACGGCTGCTTTATAGACTGAAGGAAGGATGGTGATTGATTCAATGCATACAAAACTACAAGCTTTATAAAGAACTGCAGTGATGCAAGATATTGTGCAATAATGGATAGGATTTATATTTTTAGGATCTTAAAATAACACAAATGTTATCAGCAAACATTAAGCTGTTTGGAAAGCAAGCAAAACCATAATTCACCAAGATTTCCAAGGAACTGCAAAGACGCATTGCTTCATATTCACTGGAGATAATGTATTGGCTAAGAATTTTATTTATTTTATCTAAGGCTATGCATTACTGTATAACCCTATGATATAAAATAATGCATGCATGCTTAACAGTTTCTCATACAATTGTGAAATAAATCATTCACCATTATAACAACATACAAATCACCGGTCACAAAGATGCTCTGTTCATTTAGAACACACAGTAACATGGCAGCAGTATAAGACTGAAGAATTTAACATATTCAATAAATTATAATGTGCAATTAAAGTAGGCAGGTTATGTTAGGGGCAGCAATAATGCATCATATTCTATTTAAATGAGGTCTGTTTTATAATGCATGCATAGCTTTCCACAAGATAACAAATGAATCCAGTGTGACCTATAGAGCTGCAAAGGGTGACCCACAAAGAAACACATTAAAGTGGGCCTGAGCGCATCATACACAGAAACCAGAGGTGACAGCAATCCCACATCTGATGGAACGGGATTGACATAACTGGACCACAATAAACCAAACAGAACTTGATCGCTTCAGCGTTGAAATGCCGTTATATGACTGTGTGGAGTCGCTGTCATTTCATGTCCTCCTATTCTTCAACGCTTTAATCGCGCGCGTTTCAAGCTTTCATATTTTTGTTGTTTTGTACTCACAGTGATGCGAGGGATGTTCTTCTTGCCCTGGTATCCGGACATCTCTGCTCTGATGGCTGGAGATCCGCACGCGTAATGGTTCCCGATGCGCGTTTGGAGAAGCGACGCCCCGCAGCTCAATGACACCCGCCGCCGTCGGCACAAAACAAACCGGACGCGATGGAGAAAGGTTTCCAGACAATCCTGCAGAGATTCTGAAGGTGGACGGTGAAATGTTTCAGGCGACGGGCTCTTCTCTCTTGTTCCGGCGCAGCGGCAGGACGCTCCAGACAGACACTGATGGAGATTTACACGGCCAAAGCAACCGTGCATGCGCAACACCCCACCCTGATCCACACACACACACACACACACACAAACACACCTTCATACATGCAAGAAAAGATTCATTAGATAAAATGTTAAGAAAACAATTACATTTCTATTGATTTCTGTTTTACATCTATTTTTACAGAATTAGAAAATTATTTCATTTCAACAATAACAAGAGTTACATTTTCTGTATAATATATGAGAAAATAACAGGTTTTTATATGACTGTTGACAGTATTCTGATGTCTCCCTTTTGAATCATATACATTTTGTATAATAATATGCATCAAATTTTGCTGATCAAATAAACAATACACAGCAGAAATAAAATGAAATAAGATATTCTGCAGATAGATTTATTAATTAATTAATTTGAATTAAAATGCAATCAAATGTGTACATTTTCCACTAGATACTGTTTATCTTTAATAATAAAAAATAAAGTAAAATAAATTATTTATTGATTTATTTGTCCTTAAGGCTTTTATTCTCTCACAGCTAAATCACAGGTTTTAGGAAATATGTTGTGTTTATTTATTGTTATTAATTATTCATTATGGTCATCTTTCTGTCTTACTTTCTTTAAAAGGCTGATGTTTCCAGAATTAGAGATTATATAGAGAATTGGAGATTATATAATGTATGATGTAAATAAATTGTGGAAACTCAACTATGCCATATGCACTGTAAAAATACAAAAGGATTTTTCTTGCATTTTTATACTTAAATATTAATGAGGGGCAATTAAAATAGAATGGTTATATGTTTACAAATAATCAATTAAGCATTCGATTTCTCCTATAGTCTACTCACATGTAAATTACACACAACCCCTCCACTTCAGCATATGCAACCTCAGAACACCTGCCAGCAGCCAATCACGTGAATGGAAGCCAATCAGGCTCCTCCCACCCAGTTTCTATGGTTGCCGTGGGTTACTGGGTAGGCTGGACCTCTCTACGCCTGTCTCCCGTGAATGAGGACCACCGCCAAAACAATGGGTCCCGCTCTTGTGTGAGATAATTTGGTATTTCACGGTCCTGTTCTCAGTGCGTGGCTAATCGTTTTTCATAAATGTGGCCAATTTGCTGCTCAAAGAAAAGTGAGTGCACAAACTATTTGGAAGCATCTCATATTGTTGAATGGTGTAACAAGGACAATGTAATTATGAAAGGGAGAAACCAATGCTTTAGAAGCTGAAACCAACTCAGAATGGAGCTAACGTTACGCAGACTACAGCATGCTTCTAGTAGATTAAAAATCACAATGTTCATCTGTGGCTCTGGTGGATGTTTGCTTAAAGCCAAATCAATAACTAAAGTTAAGTATTTCATGTTTACTATGAGTTTGGTTGACTTTTCTAGCCATTAGGAGGCAGTAATGTGCTAATTATCACTGACTATTTAATGCTAGCACACCTGCTACACTATAGGCTACTATAAATCAGCTCTAGTTTAAATTATAGTTTATCCAGTAGAATTTATTCTAAAGTAGAAGTATTTGATTCCTAGAATTATTATGTTATTATTAATAGTGCGGGCCCTGTGTGGGCTTAGTGAGGGCTTCCTGGGGGCTAAATGAGGGCTGCCTGTGCAGGGCCAGCGCTAAGGGACCAACGTTTTGCCAGTGAGCAAATTCTCATGGGCCCTGTGCTGGCAGCCCGCTGGGGGCCCTTAGGCTAGCCCTAAGTGGACCCGTAAAGGGCCAGTGCGGGCTTGTTTGCAGGGTTGAAATTACAGAGAAATGGGCTGTGATTGAACGTAATAAATATAATTTTCTTAATTTTTTATTCATATAATTAATGCAAAATAAGTCATAAAACCATTCGCTGCTTATAGACATTTAATTACATTAAATAATTAAATGTTTATACGATCGTATAAACAGCAGTCAGAACAAAATTAACTTTTTTAAATGTACAGTACTGAATGCATATAATCAAAAGAAGAAAGGCGTCCTCCGCGTTGTATCTTGATTTGATCTTGATTTTCACACAGAGGTACGCAATAATGTAGGGACGATGTTTTCTCTTGTCTTCATTAGTCAAAATCCGCCATTTAATTTAAAAACATTAATTAGCTATATATTTAGCCATGTTTCGCTTACAGTAAATGCGACCCGAAGCTCAACGGCGCCATCTTGTGCATCAAGCCCATATTGCATAGATATCTATATATCTGATATCTGATATATCAGTATGGATATCTATACTCATATCGCAGCATAATTTATTTAAATTATTTTTGTGCTGAGATCAGGTTCTGGGTTATGTTGCATAATTTACCCAAGGTCAACAATTAATCTTGGGTACCTTTACCTTTCACACTGTGTGAGTGAGTGAGTGAGTGACACATTTATATAGCGCGTTACTGTGTATTGCCATACACCAATGGGTATGGCACACTCTTTACGATGAGTGTCATGGGATTTTTAATGACCAAAGAAAGTCAGGACATCAGTTTATCGTCTCATCCGAAAGATGGTACTCTTTTGACAGTACCGTGTCCCTATCATTAGGACACACACAGACCACAAGGTGAGCACCCCCTGCTGGCCTCTAACACCTCTACCAACAGCAACCTAGTTTTCCAAGGAGGTCTCCCATCCAGGTACTGGCTCAACCCTGCTTAGCTTCAGTGGGCAACCAGGCTCAGGCTGCAGGGTGATGTGGCTGTGATTGTATAACCAACAGTGGGCCTCATTTTCAATATTTACGTTCTAGTTTGCATCTGTGTCATTGAGTGGACGAAACACATGTAAACGCATCTAGCAGCACATTCTCGTGATGTTGCAAAATTTAAGCCACTGTTTCTTTCCGATTTGGGCATAAAGATAAGAATACAACAGTCTCTTCTTTACTCCAATTGAGTTTTCTGTTGCATTTAGACATTTTCCCTCAAACACTGATAGCACAGATGGCAAAAAGGGTCTTTTTCAATTCAACTGTAATTTTGTAGGCAATATAAACAAATTCAGAAACACCATAAAAATCTGTTCATCATTTATCTACTTTAATGCAAAGAAAACACCAGACATGATTTACACAAGTGTCGTGAATCAGTCAGTTCAAATTCTACAATGGTCGGCTAAAAATGCTTTGGCAAAAGAAAGCTAACAGCTCAGTGTCCACCTATGAACAAGATTAAAACAGAATTCAGACCTATGATAAAACGATCACTGTAATCACAAAAAAAACCTCCAAAACAAACAAAAGAAGCCTTTGTAAACCAAATCAACAGATACATGTTTGCATTTACATTTTGATCTAAATGTTACTAAATCTATTTTGTGAAAACAAATATTCACAGTGGGTGACTTATGAGAACCAAAGCTGGTTGTGTTTCAACCAACCGTCCAAACAAACCAAAGAAAAGTTCAGCATGCAGTAATTAAGGCAAGTGAAGGAAACATGGGGGAAGAGGTTTTTCTTTTGGCAGTGGCATAAAAGAATCATACAAATAAGACAATAATGGCTTATAAATATCAAATAAAAATCAGACTGAAACCAAACAGCTTCAAATTCTTAAAACAGACAGACCTATTGTATAAGTACCTATTGGTTCCATCATGAAATGAAATATGATCATCACAAATCATCTTCAAACCCTCATTCAGTTTGAGTGAGCTCTTAAAGGGACAGTGCACCCAAAAACACAAAATATATATAAAAAAGCATCTAAAACCATTAGATTTGGTTTCTTCTCTGAAATACAAAAGATGTTCATGCTTTCTATACATTGCATTTAAGGTTTACTGGCAAGCTATAGTGCATACATCTACACTATATTCCAAGTATTAAAGTTCTTTATGTGATGAGCTCACTCATATTTATACTCATAATCCAAGTTTATGGTTGTTGTTTTAATTGTTTAATTTTGTTCTAATAGTGATCAGCTTCATGAAAAGTTTAGTGTTTCACAGAAGAAAGTCAAACAGTTGAGCGTCCGATGTCTCATTTTTGGGTGCACTTTCCGTTTAAAACAAATCTTTCTGCTTTTATCTGTTACTGAAGCATTTGTTAGCTTTCCATATTCGTAGTTTGCACACAACGGAATAAAAGCGTATCCCGTACCATGCGGTTTTCTGTACCTGCAGCATGCATCATGACAGGAGAGACCACCATCAGATCACAGGTCGCATGCTTGCCTGTCTGGAGACTTTTTGCCAAATAAAAAGCACAAAACCCCACATTCACAGTGCTCAACAATCACATGCATTCATAGTTCACACACCCGCTGCCTGTACGTGAGTTATTCCATCAAACACACGCTCGTGCAACTTGACTTGAGAGAACTTGCACGATAGTGGCACTATCTTACCTTCACTTATGGGTTCATGTGAACTTAATAATGGAAATGCTAAAGTGGTTTTGTCATAGATTTGTTAAGAATAACATGATACATCATAGGGAAAGAGAGGAATAAACAAATGCATGTCAATGTAGCAAAGCTTAATGAATTGGGTTTGGGTACAGAAAAATAACACATAACAGACTTCAACATACAATTTACAAATGGACACATCTGCTCGACGTTAGAAAACAGTGTGGATAGGCAGTCCAAATTTTTGTGTCAATATACAAATTTTTCTCATTTTATTTGCCATTTGGTGGCTTCGCCAACAGCCTAACATATTTTTGGAGAACTGTACTAACACCCAACATTCATCAGGTGAATTTCATGAGGATTGAATATGATGTGAACCAATTTGGTTCCAAACAATGTTAAAATCTATTAAATTGGCGGAAATGGACTAGGACGAAACTTGAGGAATTGTTTATCTTCGTCACTAAACCAAATTGTCTCTTGCTGGTCATTTACATCAATGCATTTGGAAGATACTTTAATACATTGCATTTGAGGTATACATTTTGTAAGTTCAAGTTCAATTGAACCAATAATCTTTACTTTATTAGCACCGTGCACGACTGTTTGAACTAAAAAATTCAAACCTGGGACGACACACGGAAAAAGTCACTTGAAGACACTTGAAATAGGCCGTAATCAACATTTCCCTATAATTTGGTTAGGATCTTTACTTATATAAAGCTTGTATAATTTTGAGACTGTAAAGCATTCTCTATTTCAAGCCACACAGCAGGGTTTTCCAAAAATAAATAAATAAAATACTTAATACAAAAGATCAAATATTTTGATTGCCTACATTTTATGTGAACCTTTACCAACATAATGAATTGCAAACATGTGAAAATTATTGAAATATTAGCTTAAAATTAAATATTTAATGAAAGTGAATTTAGTGAAGCGAATCCTTGCCATACAGCACCAAACTAACTGTACCTTAGTTTTAATTTACATTTGTTCGGTTCTACATGCACATGAATGCAAAAATATTTATGCGATTAATAGGGAGGTAAAAAAAAAAGACGTTTTTTTTAACTTCCCAACTTGTCACATGGCAAAAGCAAAACACATGAGCGTCGTTCAACAATGGAATGACAACAAAAGAAAAGATGAATGTCAGGTTATATTTTAATATCGGTTTACTTTTTTCTCCAATGCCAGCGAAATACAAGAAACTACATGTTTCATTGCTTCATCACTCCAGTCGCTATGGAAATTCAAACGAAACACACGGTGGAGCAGTCAATCACAAGGGCCCCGCCCTCCAGTATCCACACTCATGATTAAAGCAAAAATGCAAAACAACAAAAGAGAGATATAACAGAGAAAGAAAACATCATAATGTGCGTAAAACATCTGGTATGGTGATCCCGCCCAAAATAGACCGGGCAGGGCTAGTTTATCATATCTGAGCTACAGCTATTCCATTCACAGTTCTCATTCCGCCCCACGCAGGGGAAAAATTCACCTCCGTCACTTCCTGATGTGAAATCTCTAAACACACTCATGCAATGGGGCTCAGAAAAGGTGCAAACAAAAGTCGAGGCACGGTTGAAGTAACACTAAATTGGCCTCTTGTATTTCTACTCGCCCTCTGAGAAAGAAGATAAGGCATGAAAACAGAGTAAAGAAGTAAAGTGTGGCACAATGACACAGATGGCCTAATGCAGAGAGTGACCTGTTCACTGATTTGGGTAGCAAAACTCTTGTTTTTTTTATGAAAAACTTTGCTTAGTAGAAGCATGACTTGACAGTCAAGAAAATGGCCTGGTTATCTTCCATCCATAAACCAAGGTTTCCTTTTGTTTTGTTTTTTAAATAAATACAAAATATATATGTATATATATATATATATATATATATATATGTGTGTGTGTGTGTGTGTGTGTGTGTCTGTGTTCAGATGTAAACAATTATAATAAAAATATTATTATTATTATTATACTACTAATAATAATTATATTGTAATCAGCAAATGGGGGAAATTTGCTCCATTGTGAAAAAAATAAATAAATAAAAAATGCCTCAGATGTGTAAATGCTTTTAAAACCTGGCTTAATTCTTTCAATCAAATGGGATGAAATACGACCTGGACATGTTTGTGACAAATTTCATCGTTCAAGTCTTCTAAATGAGTAGTTTTATCTGTAAAACTACACAATATTGCATATAAATATGTACACGGAGCGTGGATACAAGAGCGTATAATACACAACTATAGCAACGCTATGCCTAATATCCACAGGGTGTTCACAGTAAAACCAAAGGCCTTTGTAAGGTGTTGTCAAAACGGAGTGACTGATAGGATCGATAACCCACTCAAACCAGACAGAGTCTACGAGAGGTGCAAACGACTCATGTTGGGTTGGCGGTGGAAACCCTTTGGCACTAAGATACACAGTTAGAAACTGCTGCGAGCAGGATATGCATCAAGGCAAACCAGAGTGTGTGCGTGTGTGTGTGTGTAGCTTCCCTAGTAACTCAAAAAAAACAACAAATAACTGGACCAGTTTGGCTCTTAAACAGATGTACGTCCATGCTGATCCCTTTAGCTTAAGGTCTTTCAATTAGAAAAACCTGTATTTTTCATGTTAATTTGTGATTTGCTTATATATTTTTATGCTATAAAGCTGCTATAAAGTGATGCTTCGGTTCTAGCCTGTCATATTGGAACAGGAAAGCAAACAGAAAAGGGCCTAAACCAGAACTGAGTGGAACCTCTAAGATTTACATTCTAAGTCTCTAAATAGTTGTCATAACAGTCCAAAGCAATGCAGCGGGTGCACTGACAAATGCAAAGAGGTGGTGGTCTGTCTTTAAACAGTCATCGTGTTCCTATGAAAGTAAATGACTTACATGCATTTTTGATGCTGTGACACAAGAAGGGAAGTGAATAAATTAAATTGCGCAACATAATGAGCAAAATTCTCTCTCTAGAATAATATCTTACAACCCTCCTAAAGCAACCCTCTTAAAATTTCCTATTAACAGTCAATATACTATATCACAGGGGACTCTATATTAGATACATATGAAGTGCATCATGCAGAAATAAAAGCGTATTATGGCCAAGGTTGTAGTGGGGCTCTAACTTGTATAGTAGCGTGTCATGAAAAACAAACATCAGTGAATAATTCACTAGATGTCCAAATAAGAACATCTAAAACATGTCAGTAAGCCACAGCGTTTGAGGGCAAGAAAATGCGACACAGCCAAAGGTCAACAAGCAGAATGTCTCCCAGCAGAGGGTGTGATGGGAAACAAGGATCGTGGGTTGATGAAATTATAAAGAGAAAGTCAGAGAGGGGGAGAGAATGAGAGAAAGAAAGAGAGAGGAATCATCACACGATTGGCCACTGCTGTGCCCCCGCTGCTCATGATGGAGCGTCCAGGCACTGGGATCTGTTCAGGTTTAAAATGAGCTGGTGGAGGGTGTAGTCAATCTCTTCCCAATGTAGACCCTTAAAAAAAGACATGGATTTAGTATATTCTTGTATCGTTATTGATATACAGTATATTTGCAATGCAACTCTAAATGTTGGATGATTAACTACATTATTTGGCTAAATAATTACTTAAATTAAATGTAAATGTATTACTTAAATTTAAAATAAATGGATATTATAAAACCAAAACCAAATATGGACCTTTCATAACCCATAATAGGGGCACTTTACAAATTACAGTATATTCCCATTTTGTAGTGTTTTTACAGTGAAAACACACCAAAGAATTTCTGTAAGAATAAAATTCTTTACACAAAATGTAGTCCATTTTAACTGAACTTGCAGTAAGCAATATTATAAAAACAAAAAATTAATTGTTTCTTGATTAGATCTTGATAGGTAGAGCTGGTCTTTGTGCGTGTGTGTTGATGCTCACCCCAGTCCTAGAGCCAGGATGTGGGTGAGCAGCAGCGAGGGCACGAACACTTTGAGAAACTCGGCGGAGAACACACCACCTTTCTTCATAGCACCTGTCTTTCTCATGCTCAGAGACACTGATCCAGACCGCTTTGGGTGGCGGAAGTGGAATTCCCTGCGAACCGTTAGAGAGGATCATACTTATCACATTGAATTTTGTGTCTGCAGAACAGTTACAGTATGTTGTGAGTTTGGAACTTCAGTAAGGGCTAAAAATAAAATAAATAAAAACATGTTTTAAATGAAATAAAATATTTTAATAAAAAGACATTAAATACATACATTTTTATTAAGTAAAACAAAAAAACTAATTAACAATTTACATTTTAATAAATAAATATAAAAATATACAATTTATATTTAATATAAAATAAAATATCTTTAATATCAATAATTAGATAGATATTTAGATATTTTAATAGAAATAGAATATAACAAAATAAATAGAGTTCCATAGAGAACAGAATATTTTATGAATTAGGCATATTGGATTTGTTTAGGAATTCATATATTTTTTATGTGGACAATTATGAACACACACACAAATTGTTTTTGGATGTAAGTTCTTACTTTGGGGGAATGTTCTCTGGTCGACTGGACCAGTCTGCCACCCAACTCTCCCCTTTATTCATGAGGATGTCATCTTCTTTGTCCTTCTCCAGACTATCATCTTCCGACTAAAAAAAGATTGAGAAACGATCAGCATGTTATTAAATAACAACACTATAACTGATAGACAGCAGCCCAATGTTGACTGTAGATTATTGTAAAGTCATATACTGTGTGCTGCTCTTACCTGACAGTCTCTCTCGCTGGGCATTTCCACATCAAACGTGATCTGCCCCTCATCCTGGTCAGGACTGTGTGGTCGTGGTGGGCTGTAAACACATCAAAGAAATGTAAAATACACATAACAGAAAACAAGAGAACAACAGATGGCTGAATCATGTAAGGAGTGAACTGAACTTTACTGAGAGCTGCAGCGTAAGAATAGAACTGCTAAATCAAAGTAGTGCTGCCCACAGACGCCTTCTCTCTAAGACGAGCCTCTGTAGATTTAATGAATTTTAATCTATAATTTTACTATAATTTTCGGTCTTTCTCAGGCATTTCTAACAAATAATGCTGCAGAAATCAAGTCAGAAGGAACGGATGTAATGAACTGAGCAGACATGTAGCAAACAGTACAGTGTCTAGTGAATTGTTAAATACATAAAGCTTCAACTTAAGCTTTTTTTTGATACTAGTGCAGTATTTGGGCAGTTGTGTTACATTAATGAGATGTAATGCAATTTTTATTAACTCTTTAAATTTGTTTTATTTTAAGATCTTCCATTTTCATTTTTGGAAAAGTTTTAGCAATTGTGTATTATATTTGTATATATATTGTCTATATAGTTCACTTATTTCATTTTTAATTATTTTAGTACATCAAGTCAAAAATAAGAAATGCCGCTTTAGATGCTAGCTTAAATAAGTTTTTTTAATTAAATTTTTTAGCAGTTATCTATAATAATCCTGGTCTGGGAGTAGTCCATTTGTTTTTAGCCAATCAGAAACACTCCTGTTAATCATTCTGACTTTTCTGGTTTGAAGGACGGAGTTTCTGAGAATAATAAAGACTTGTGAGTTTCCTGTTTCTCTGCTTGTACCTGTTGCAGGACGAGCTGCTGGGGCTGGACTCGTGCTGGGCGTCCAGTAGGATTTTCTCCATGTCTCCATTATGGATAGAGGAGGAGGAAGGCACATGCTCCAGTCCTCCTGTCAGGACCTCGTCTTCCTCCTGCACGGCCTCCAGGGCCTGTGGAGTCTGGGACTCGCCTTGGTTCCCGTTCCCCAGCAGCGAGGGCAAGCTAGGGCTCTGTTGCTGAGTGTTTCCGTTCATCTCCAGCTCCACCCAGGACCCTGAAAAAAACAAAGACAAGTCATCGGCTCCTGCTTCAGAAGACTAATGCATCAATCTTCTAAAGGGGCTGACTTTAGGCTGAGAGAGCCAAAAATGCACATTTTGCTTAAAAGGGAACATGAGACTGACTTGTTAGAACAAACATCCACTGTTGGCCCGGTGCAAACACAAGACACACCTGTCTCATGTCTTTCCCGCGCTGTTGCTAGGCAAAAGAGAAAGATCCGCAGACAGGTCCCATGATGCTTCAATAACACAATGGAGTGACGGGATGTTGCTAGGGCATTGCTATGCGGTTGCTATGGTGTTTTAGGTGGTTGAGTTCACCCTGAAGCCTCTGCAGTTGTTCCAAACACAATCAAGTCATTTAACATGTGTACTCGTCATTGGAAATAATCAAAAAAATTTGTCAAAATCATGCAGCACTGTTTAATTCAGCCTGTCTTATTACGGCGAAATCCTTCACCAGCCCTCAACACTGAACACTTGTATTTGCCCACAGTTACTGGCATGTTGCCATGGCAGAATGCATTCCAGCAGCTCTTCATCTGTGAGCATTTGTTGTCTCGCTGTATCACAACAACCCAAAATGGGGAAGACTTCAGACTTATACTGAAGGAGGGATCCCAGCCAAATCTGGCAACTAGATTAACCACCCAGTAACCACTTGGCAACACCTTGAATCACGAGTATAAAAAGGTAATTGTGACTAATTAGACCTAGTATAGAGAAAGAGATGATCAGTGACCTCTCATGATAAGTTAAATCCACAAAACACTATTTATTGTTTGAATTTCAAAAAAATGACAACATTTGAAAGCCGAGACTTTAACTGCGTCCAAAATGACATACTATGCACTTATCCACAATGCACGTATGCGCTATGGTCTCCACTGTGTATAGTGTATGATTTTAATAGGGTTATTTTGTCTTCAATAGTCAGTGTCTGATAGCCCCACTCTTTGCGACGTTATTAAAGCAGTGAGAGTTGAGTGCATGAAGTCTTCCACAGTATTCCACACTTCATTTTTTCAGGTATTTAAGTGCATCATCTGGTTATTCCTTTTGAAATTGTCAGCGTGAAGACTACTTGGACTATTTTCACTACAAAACATCATATATATAGAGCAGAAGTACGTGATTTGGGACATACATTTTGCTTTATACCAGAGGTAACCTACTCTGTCCGGTCTGTTGGCACATTGTCAGAGTCCTGTTTTCTTTGCGTTGTACCTTTTAAACATGATGTGTAGTGTGAGATGTAGCAACAGTCAGAATTGCGAGAATGAAAAGCTGAATTCTGTGTTTATATCTCACAGAATCACCCAAAAATGAACATTCTGTCATTAATTACTCACCCTCATTTCATTCCGAACCCGTAAGACTTTTGTTCATCTTTGAAACACGAATTAATATATTTTTGATGAAATCCAAGAGCTTTTGGACCCTAATTAGTAGAGTAATTAGCCTAATGACTTCATTTGAATTTTTAGTGAACTATTCCTTTAAGTCATCTTTATTCATGCAGCCAAAAGAAGTGGTGAGCAACTACATCAATGTGGTAAAATATTCAAATGAATGCAGAGATAACACACCAGCTCTAGTTGCACAACTAAACACACTGATCCTGGAGCAGCTCTGATGGAATTCGCTGCAGGACCGGAGTGGGACGGAGGGAGGGATTATGTAATCTCTGGCACATCAAACTCTCTCCCATCCCCCTGCTGTGTCTGTAACCCAGATCCGTCTGTGTGCCACAGACGCCCATAAACCTACTATTCACCCTCACTAAACGCTAACCAGTAAACAGGATGACTCATTTTCGTGAGTCTACACACTTTGAAAGACAGACTGTATCCTAAAACCTATCCAGTTGCTGATCTAGATAGCATTTTTTAGGTATCATTGAATATTTAGATGCTGTCTAGGTAGACAACACAGTAGGGTTTTTTTTTTTTAAACAGACATTGTTTATTAAACAGATTAGCGTAAATCTAATGTGTAAAGACCAAAATAGTCAACCAAAAGCATTTGCAACCTTAAACTGTTAGGTTTTGTTACGTGCAACAAGATAATGGACATGTCTGTATTAAGAAAGTATAAAACACTGATATATATATATATATATATATATATAATGTCTGTGACCAGTGGTATACAATGATTTTTATATCCTGCTGACTTGTTTGGACGTGTTTCTTGGGGCATCTTGAAAGATTTGAGACGGCTTTAGAGATACTGCTTCCTGTCATAAATCGCCATAATAATAGTCCTTAAATAACTTTATTACATGACTTTACAACTAGTGCATTTTTCACTGGGTAATGTTGTTATCTACAGTAATCTACACACCCCATATTTGCATATCAAACAATTTTAGATAAATTGTATGCTTTCATCTAACCAGGAGCATCCTACTCTCAGCTTTACAATATTTAAACACATTGCACAGAATGCCACCGGTATACCGCCCAAAATCAGCATATTCTGTCTGAGCAAGCTTGTACATTTTCAGGATGTTTGCTGAAATATGCATGAGTGTGTATGATGATCCAACTACATCATATTAAAATCCGCAATGCTTGTGCAAGCCATAGTAAAAAACTCATAGTAGAGTGATGCAATGATGCAAAGACATGCATTACAATCCTTATAGTGTTGTTCTAAAAAGAAGGAAAAAGCACCACAAACATTAAGGAAATGGTTTGCACGTAACGTTTTTGCACTATGAGAAATGTAAAAAATGTGCTGTGGTTTGGGGTCACTAACCGATGAATGAGTCTTTGTGTGTGTTCCAATATTAGAGCTTCTAGGGAGATTTTACATAATGCAAATAAACAGTTTCAATGTTGCGGCAATGCAAGCACTAATAGCTCATTGTTTCTGAATCACAATCAAAGTGATTCAGCGATATCTGGTGAATAACTGAAGGAGGTGCCACAAATGTGCACAAATCTAAAGTACAATATGTGTGCATATTGATTCACAAAAGCTATAGAAAGGCCTCAACTGTACTTTTTAAAAGAAATAACAATATTTCTATCAAGGCATATTTATATTTGATTACATTATATTTGAATACACAGGGATGCTGTCTTGCTGCTTTCAAGACAGTACATTAACAAAATTCATATAAGCAGTGGAATTATTTCAAATAAACCTGTGTCCACTTAACTGTGGTATTGTTGTGATAAAATAAACTAATTAGAAAGATTCATTATTTTTTTAAAGATCATTTAATCAATATATTAACAAATATGAAGGGATGCAGGAAAATATTGCTTAACAGGAGTGCCCCTGCTACTACTAAACAACTAAAACAGTATAGGTCACATAATAAACAGTAAAATATCCTCATATCAGCTTCTTTATTTATTTACACCTCCCCCGCCTCCATTTTTCTCAGATCCCCTCTTCGCCTTGTTTTGATATCTGCGTAGCCCCGCCTCCACACCGCTCGAACTTAATCGACAACTAATAATTGGCTTATGTTCCTTCAATCATTCCGGGTTGCCATGCAACGCCACAGCGACTCCCGGTCTCATTCAATTTAATTTGCTCTCGCATACTGACGCCATCCTACGCCCCGCCCCTTCACCCCTCCCCTACGAGCGAGGAGGAAATTCCAGCCATTGAGCGAAGTG
Organism: Enteromius afrohamiltoni; assembly: GCA_034779775.1. Taxonomy (NCBI): domain Eukaryota; kingdom Metazoa; phylum Chordata; class Actinopteri; order Cypriniformes; family Cyprinidae; genus Enteromius; species Enteromius afrohamiltoni. The sequence continues at coordinate 1,513,152 of JAUYWG010000041.1, forward strand.
AAACAATAGATGTTGCATAACAGCGTTTTAAAGCACCAGAGAAAAATGCAACCCACACAAACAACCGTTTTAAAGCGACATTAGGATCAATCCCGAGTTTTCCCTGCAGAAACACGGACGGAGGTTTACCGTTGAGTCCCGGTTCTTCATTGTTGTTCAGCTGCACGGCGGCTGCGGTGGACATGTTGCCTCTCAGTCCGTCAACACGGCGCGCTCCCGCCCCCTCCGCGTGGACGCGCATGCATATGCGGCGACGTCATCACATTCACAACATTCGCTTCAATGATGCCTTCTGATGCAACAATATTTTGAAACGCTCTATCATTTTCCAAAAATACTAGGCAAGGAAAAAAACATGAAGTGCCTTTTTTTTTAAGAATTTCCCTGTTAAATGTAAGCTTTATACTGTGTGATTTCTTTCTTTTTTTTTTATTTTGTAATTACAATTTTGATTTTATGCTGATATTTGTTTATACTTTTCAACGCTTAATCTAATACTTGGATCATTTCGTTCCCTGGCTGTTCCTGTTCTTAGCTTTGTTCTACACAGCTCTTTTTGTTATTTGTATTTTTATTAAAAGATATAACTTTATATATATATATATATATATATATATTTTTTTTTTTTTTTTTTTTCTGCACTTACCTTATGGATATTATTCTGTTGAATGCAAACCAAAGATCTTTGTTTGTTATTTATATGTATGATTGTACATTGTAAGACTATCAATGTCTTTCTTCCTTGTTCTTGTATGTTTTAGTTCTTGCATTAATTACTACAACTTCATTCAAATCTACAACGCTTAATTTTTGGTTTTAGATGATGCAACAATATGCATGCATTACACATATTACATTTTTATTCTAAAAAGGAATAAGAAGCCCAAAAACGTGGAATATGCCAATTAAAAGTGTAAAAAAGGATATATGGTCTGCACCTAACCTTTTTGCACTCTTATCAGTTTTTATTGTTTTTTAAAGTTCTGATGTTAAATGATCAGTAGCTATCCATTTAGTATAACTGAGCATGCATATTCTAATATTATATGATGCATCCATCCATCCACCTAGCAGACACTTATCCAAAGAGAATTACAATTGAAGACAGTTAAACCCAATAAAAGAGTAACCATATGTAAGTGCTGTCACAAATCCTGATCTAATTCAGTACACAGCAAGCTTTTTTTTTTTATTTAACACAAAACTATGCAGAACAGCAATGCAATGCTACTGTTAAATGGAAAACAAGTAGATAGAACAGAAAAAGAACAGCCCCCTAGTTTTCTGTGAATAAAAATAAATAAAACGAGTAAATACAAAAAGAATATAGAATAAGACGGTCTTTAAAAATAAAGAGAAAGCAAGTAGATAAAATATAAATAAAGTGCAAGTTTAAGACGGTCAAGATTTTTATCTATTACTAAAAATTAGGTGGGATAGAAATATAATAGAGAATACTTTAGATAATAGAAATAGAATGGAGATTTAGTGTCAGAGGGTCAAGTGTAGATAGATGGATATTCATCACATCTCTGCTATCTACAAACATTATAGAAGCATTACTCATAGCAATGTATGGAAGTTGCACCTAAATTTATTGACAGACAGCATGCAATGTTTACATTCACTGCCAACATGACAACCTAAAAACCCGTTACCAACTCCTAAAATAGCCGAGGCACAGATTCATTGCTGGGTGTCCTATTTGTTCCTGCTAACCCAGATGTGGAGCAGATGAAGAGGAGCATCATTTCCTCTCACCTAGTATACAACAAGCATATTTATTGTCCTTTACTGACCTCCAAACAGAAAAATGACCCCAAGAGGTTTAGTTTTCAGTCTTAAAATTAATTTTTATTTTACATTTTGGGTTGTACAACTATTAAGATAAAGGAAACATACTTTAGGGTTTGTTCATATACAGCAGGCCTGATTTCCATGTAAACACACTATTATACAGAATCATTCTGCACCAATCAACAGCATTAATACACTGAATACTGTCCAGGACATAATTTCAATTTTTCGAAAATTCATATAAAAATATCTAGAGCATTCTTTACCCCATAGGAACCATTCTGTATTAAAAAGCTGCAAATAAAATGACACACATCAAAAGATGCAGAAAATCATAAAACATGCACATCTGAACAAACATTTACGTAAGACATTTGTGTCACAAAAAAAAAAAAAAAAACAAATAAAAGAGAACGATTCAAAAGTCTCCCGATCCACAAAGACTAAGATATTGCATAAACTTAATGCCACGATTAGTTGTACCCATTAAGGACTTAATGTAGGGAATAATGGAGCTATTTGGGAACCCTGCTTAAGTCAATTGCACTTGTGGACGAATGTCAGGCGTTCGACGAGTGTTTGGTGAAGAAAACGTCCCGCTGCACCAGGCCTGAGTTCGGAAGGGAGCAATCAGTGCGTGTGGAGTCCAATTGATTCAGTGTGATTCTGCAAACGTATTAAACAGGATTCTGTGGGTTGCGGTCAGTTTGGTTGCGTGTTTATTACCCAGCAATGACTGATGCTTCTGATTAAAGCTAAAACGGACAATGTGCATAAATAAAAAAAAAACAAAAACAAAAAAAAAAAAAATCAAACAGTAATACAACTAAAATCCCTTCCTCCGGCCTACAGTGTATCAATTAACGTAATAGAATAACCCAAAGGTTTTTGTGTACTACAGTGGTTAATATTAAGACTATGAGTTTCAGGAGAGACGTTGTGCTTGGCGTGTGTCCCGTCTGACTCTTGGAGCTAGGAATGGGGACAAAGCCGTCCCAAATCCCTAATTGGGTTTCTCCTGGAATATGTAAAGGTTATTGACGGTGGCCAGTGCCACGATGTTATCCTGAGGATGCCAGGAGGTGTAGAGGATCTTTCTGCTGAAGTCCAGGCAGTCGACGCCGATCTCGTTCCTCTTGCGCCGGCTCCCCGCACACACACGCCAGGTCTTGAGCGGGCATCCCGGTGAGCCGTTCTCCCATGAGGCCTCCAGGGTCACGTCACGCTGGGCTTCGCGGTTGAACATCCGGAAGAAGTTGTTATAAGAGCCCGTCATGACCTCGCTAAGAACAGAGAGATAGAGAATTATAAGATAATGAGGCGTTTCTACCTTTATAAATACAAAAGAACCCAACATCTGTATGGTAATGAGTGTTATTACCAAAATGCTTAAATGCAGGGCTGATATATTGAGAAATAAAACATTTCAAAAAGTTGTTACTTGAACTAAACTGCAGAAAAGTAGGGAGCAAATAAAAAAAAAAATGAAATCAGCTTATAATATCATATATATATATATATTAGGGGTGTAGCGATACGTGCATTCGTATTGAACCATTCGGTATGCATTATAAACCGAACGATTCAGACTAATACTTTTATATTTGGGGAAAAAAAAAATTAAATAATAAAAAAAAATAATAAAAAGTGTGGGAGATGTTCCTTGCTCTAGCATGTTTCATGCCACAGTTTTCTTTATATCTGATTAATAGAAACAATAAAAGAATAGTATTTATTTTAAATAGAAATACAGACATAGATGTTATGACCGTCAAATTTAATCAAATGCTTTGCTGATGTATAATATCTCTCAAAAAACTATGAAATAACAGTGAATGCATCAAATATTCTTGTGCTTTATCTGAAGGAGTGTTGTGTGTCAGTAAAAGAGGGGCTCTGTTAGTCACAGATAAAAGCTTTGGTCTCTGGACGCAGTGATACTGCTGTGAGCTCATACAGCTCATGTCTGTTTGAGGTTTGCTTTGTATTTCCTTTTATCTTGAACTGAAATAAATCTAAAGACGCTTTGGTCATTGTCAGGATGTGCGGGAGCCCGTTAGATGAACAGAGGTCATATTGATGGCTTCTCATGAGCTACGTCTTCTCACCTGTCATCACCCCTCCAGCAGCACTCGAACTTATCAAAGATACAGTCGTTCTCGTAAAGAGAGCACAGCTTACTCCTGAGATAACCATGAACCTATAGGAGAGACAGATCAAAATTAGAAAACAAGAGAGAGAGAGAGAGAGAGGAAAAAGGACTCTTGCCATGTTTTATTTACTAAATTAAAATTTAGTGAATTTAAAAAAGGACAATTTATTTATATCTATATAAATCATTTTTAAAATGAATGCAGAGAAATGCAGAGTAAAAACAGAACGAAGTTTAATTTTATGAATTTAATTTCAGAAATTATTCCGGTCATTGAATTTTATTAGACTACCTTTCAAACATTTTTAAGTAACATAAGCTTAACTTATTTGTGTTTGATACAGTTGCCTATGATTACTGCTAATTATTCATTCTTACTAATACAGGATCATTTCTATTTCAGAAGAAAATCTCTCCCAGCATTCTCTCAAAGGTTGGTCGTGTCAATTTCGGCATTATGACTATAAACACATTGAGTAATTATTTCTAAATACAATTTGGAAAAGTGCCGTAATTAAGTTAATAATTAAGTATAATCACAGTAAATGCAATGTCGTCAATGCGGTGCATCATATCCAACTTTATATACATATACACACACACACAAAAGTAAACATTTGAAGAGGATCAAAAAAGTTAATCAAAGTTGTCCTAAAACAGGAATACAGTTTTGCATGAGAATATATATCTAATGATGATTAAGAAAATTCCTGAAGCCACCTAGTGGTCAATTTTGGTAAACGATTACTCTGTTTATAGGATTAGTTCACAAAAAAAAAAAAAAAAAAAAAAAATTATATATATATATATATAATTTTCTAACCCCTCTGCCCTTCCAAACCACTTTGACTTTCTTCTAATGAAAAAGGAGAAACCTGGTTTCTTCCATGTTCTAACAAGTAATGAAGGCTAGAGCAGTTACTCATTGATACTCCTCCTTTCTAGAAAGTTGATCGGCATGATTCAGGAATCAACCCAATTAATTACAAAACGGTATGCTACTTCCAAAGCACTTTTTCTAAGCCCAAAAGCCTCAGTCCAAATGAGCTGTAATTGCATGGATAAAACAACCAGAACATTCAGCATTTCACCTTTTGTGTCCCAGAAGTCATCAATACAAATTAGAACAACAATGAGGCAGAGTAAAATGATTGCTATATGAAGTTATATGAAACAGCACCTGGAAGGTTTCCACCGGTTGACTCTCCATGTGCAGGTCCCAGATCTTGAGAGTCAGATAATCTCTGGTCATCATGTATCGGCCGCTGTGACTGAACTTGACGTCTGAGATTGATGAGATGATTTCAGAGAAGAAGGAGCGTGTGCTGGGGTCCTCGGGTTCTTCAAACACTGCACAGAAACACACGATAAATGAGTTACGCTACAAGAGTCCTCCTGAGAGGTTTATTGATCAACCAAAACCTGCAAGATAATCTCAGTCCAAATTCTCATTATATGCAAGCAGCGAAACTTCATAAATGTACGTTTAGAGTGTTGATCACACAGCGCGGACGCCCTCATGTCACACAGGCGCACGGAGCCCTTGCTGCTGCCGTACACAAAGGTGTTGCACTGGAGCGGGTGAAACTCTGAGGCCGTGATCACCTCCGTCAGTTCCTCCATGTTGGTCGGCTTGATATCAACAATGTCTGAGTCAGCGGTTAAGGGAAAACTTCAGTTACTTCAGCTAAATGGCAAAAAAAATTCAGCTTTGCATCAAAGGTATAAATTACATTTTAGAATATATTTACATAGATAAGTTATTTTAAAATGTAAAAATATTTCACAATGTTGCAGAATTGGTTGTAAAAAAAATAAAAAACTTTTCAGTCCGTTAAGTTTTGAACAGTGATGTAAATGAATAAAAAATGGATGAACAGGATACTGAAGCTTCGGTCGGTGAAGTCCAGGTGCCACAGATTGATTCGGAGATCATCGGCAGACAGATACGTCTCGTTGTCACTGTTGACAGAGATAGAGTTGATGTGGTAGGTGTGAGCGTTGGCGTAAACCCGCCGCGGACTCGCCTCCACCATCAGATCCATCGGCTGGAACACTGGAACCTGTGCAGAGAAAAGTCGGTTACTCCTATGGACTTTTTAATGCATTCACCTAATCCATAATGTGTGTGAGTGCGTTCACACCCGTAGTGTTGTGAGGGACGATGGATGCCTGAAGCGGCCATCCTCTTCTTTGAGGTTATATCCCTCCGGTCTCTTGTCTCGTTCACTGATTTTCCAGAGCTTGATGGTTTTATCTGCATGCAAGAAAACAAACGGAGCAGTGAATAATTTACATATTTGATAACAGAGCATCCCACACATATAAATGTGTTAATGTGACTGTATCTGCATTGGTGCTGTTAACTAAACTAACATTTATGGAAAAATCTACAATTTTAAATCTCAGTCGCGTTGGTGCATTTCTGACAACACTATTTAAATTTGCACAACAGTTAATGCATTTCTCAAAACTATTAGTGCAAACTGCAAAACCTAGTTAATAACCTGCAAAAGCGTGTCACTCGCTCAAAATGGATAGTTCATTGCTCAAAAGCAAGTATTCATGTCAATGAAAGTGTCAGGGTCGTCAAAATGAAAAGTCCTGACACTATTGTTTATGAACAAGGTTGTGTCATGTTTTCATGATGACGGTTTACTCTGTAAATTTTTACAATGCAAAAAAAGGGGTGACATTTCCTGAAAATACTCAAGACAGCACTATATACTATTTGCACAGCCGTTTGAAAACTACAGTAAAGTTAGACATTACTGTATGTAGTGAGCAGGGCTTGACATTGGCACCCGCCCACCCGCCAAACGCGGGCAAAATTCGTCTGCGGTGGGTAAAAACTTTAATCTCACTAGCCACTTTGGCGGGTAGATTATTCTTTGGTATGACAATATATTTTTGTTGTAGTTTTCTCTAAAGGCATCTGATATAACAAACGTAATATTACGCACATAAAACTCCCTTGTTTAGAATGTGCGTTAACATCTCTGTTAGCAGCGATAATCTGCCGACGACATGTCTGACTCGTAAACGAATTGTTCTTTTTAATACTATTTTTTACTATGTTTTTACTTACAGTTGTTTTATGTATTTATTTATTTTTGAGACTTTTTATCTGAACTGTTGAATTTTTCATTAACTAGAATGAATTTGTCAAAGCTGTTCTCAACATCAAAAATTTGTCACTTTTAGACAAATCCGAATCAAAATCGGTGCTAAACAGGGCATGGCATTAACACGATATTATACATTAAGCAACATTACATGACAAAGTCAACGAAGTTCCCTGAAAACCACGATTGCAAATTTGACATTATAGCCTATAGACTTAACATAGTTAATATTAAAGTATTATTACATTTTAGTTCCGTATTTAAATGTATTAAAATAATATATTGCAGAGTGCGTTTGCTCCATTGGTTTAATCATAATAGTTCGAGATCAGAGCAGAACAGTCGCAAATATTGCCACACACAGAGCAGCAGAGTTTTTTAATGAATGATTCGCGTTTTGGAATTTTGAAACATTTGAGTCAATAATTTAGTGGTCCATTCATAAGGACTGGCACTTTATTCTTAAATGATTCTCAGCCGTCTGAACTAAAGTGCGGATCGGGCCGCATTTTTCTGTCCGAGCCCGGCCCGCGTCCGACAGGCATTAAGATATTTATGTCCGAGCCCGATCCCAGCCCGACACATGAACTTTTTTGTGTGGAAAGCCCGCTTTTATTAAGCAACTGTAGGAAGGCGGGGTACCATCGGGCTTGGGTCAGGTATTCATCCTATAGTCTGAATGAATCCTTTGTAGGCTTCAATGACTTATTATATTAAAATGGTCACTTGCTCTCACCTACTGGCGGTTTACTTTCATAGTAGACTGATTTAATCTTTTTTTCAATTATTTCATATGTATACACTACATGTATATTAAAACACCAAACTCAACATTATGTTGTTATAAGTTTCTCTGCAAGTGGAAGCATTCATGCTATATTTTGGCTACAAATAACAGTCATAAATGCCTTTGAATGCTGCTTCTGTTTCTACTGCGGTGGAATGATCAATTTTGTGGATGTGTGTGATTTAATATGATTGGTAACATTATCTTGACATTGAAATATTTGTATGCATTATTAAGTCATATGAAATGTAATTTCCTAACAAGAAAATTGTGGCTAGTGAAAATGCCGAGTGGCTAGTAAATTTGGAAAACCACTAGCCACAGTGGCTGGCGAGTTAATGTCAAGCCCTGGTAGTGAGGTATCGGAGTACAAGACACTGAATATGTATGCATCACATTTTTACTGCATATGCTCTTTGCAATTCTAATTGACTTTACTCAAATCCTTGTGCAAACGATTCAATTTAGGAGACTTTTTCAGGAAAAAAAAAAAAAAAAAAAAGGAAAATGTAAATCTTTTTTTTTTTAACTGTTTGACAGATTTTTTTAACTAGTTCGATATATATGGAATGACTATTCAGCAGTCACAAGTTTAGCTAATTTTGTATGAAAGCAATTGATGCATGTCCAAAAGCATTTGCAATTTGTTGGAAGGAACGAGAAACCGCTACTATGATGTGCACACATGACTAATTGTTTTGAGAAATGGTTGAGCAAATGTAAGTACTGTTGTGAGAAATGCACCAAAGCGACTGAGAAAAGTCTAAGATTAAGTATTAAAATGACTCAAAGCAAAAAATAAAACATTTTAATAATGTAAAAATTCTAAATATTCATTATATAATAATAAAAAAAACAACAACTCAGATCTGCACATCTGTTAGCTCACCGTTTGTGGACAACAGGAAGTGTGCAGCATTTTTCTGAGGAAGCCAGCGGATCTTGTTGATCTTTTCCTCGATTTCCAGACTCTTCAGATAGTCGAACTCCGGCTCGTGACTCTGGAACGTGCTGTAGACGTTATACTCGGCACGGCACTGCGGCAAGTTCTTACTCTGATAGGACAGAGAGATGTCACATGACCTTTTAACATCCTGTTTGACACTGATGCAAAAAACAGCAACTAAAATAACCAAAATCAACTGAAACAAAGCTAAATATAAATGTCGGATGAGAAACGCAGCCCTGGCTTTCAAACAAGTTAAAAATCAGCTGAAACTTTAAGCGATAAAATAACTAAAACGGACATTAAACAGCTAGAAATATAAACAATTTATAATAACCTAATACTAATAAAAATGACAAAAGCATACAAACATAAAATAAAACTACTCTTAAATATTTTAAAATAGCTTTTATTACATGATATAATTCTAAAACAGCATTGCAATGTGTTTTAATAAAGAAATAGTCTACCTAAAATGCTTTGCATATTTAAATCCAACGTGTCGTGATCAATGATAAGACACATGAGAACTAATGATGGTGCGTCTTGAGGTGCCAATCACTCTTAAATGCATTTTCTTTTTCACTATATTTTTAGTTTTTACTGAGTACCACAAATATTCTAGCCCTATGAATCTCAATTTTACAATTCCCTTCAATGTCTTCATGAATATAAGAACCTTGATGGAAGCGTGTCTGTTTGCATACCCATGCATAAAACCATACACCTGGGGAGCTGAGAGTAAGGAACAGCCCACCTTAAAAACGCTGGTAAATTTGCATATTCAAACCCGGCATGTCGCAACCGATCACGAACATGAGGACTATTCCTACGGTCTTCTTTTTGCATTTCCATTAACAGTTAAGCCTGACACTTAATTGTTGCGTGTAATGGACTGTAATCCAGCTCACCTCTTGCTCTTGCTGGAAGATCACTATTCTTCCACCTCGATCTCCTGTGGCCAAAAGCTCCCCGGAATGATTGAACTCCACCGCAGAGATGATGTCAGCTGCAACACGCACAATAATGAATTACTGAAAAGAGCAACTATGAGAGCATATTGTTTCCCTGAATGTTTCTAAGAAGATAAGTGACTGCTTGTGTTTGAGGGCGTGTGGGCGGGAACATGCGGAGCCTGGCATTAAAAGCATCTCGAGCATCTGCACACACAGTACCGTCCAACAACCCCCCCATCCCTGCCTTCCCTAACAATAACAACCTCTCTCTCTCGTTCTGTCTGTCGTATTATTGTGACGGGCGGCAGCGTGGTGCTGGGCTGTGCTATGTTCTGACTCAAGCCAGAGAACAAATCCTTTATGCTAAAAACACATGCACAATTTAACCTCATACATGCGCATAAAGAAACATATTCTGACAAGTGAGAGCCAAAGTACAGCTGAAACAGCACTTGTCATTTCTAAGGATTATAAATGTCATTCTCAGACCTTTTCAACTTTTACGTGGCCTTTCTAAGCCATCAGTATTACGTTATTTTATGAACAGACCTCTCAGACGGGCACTTTTCATAGAAAATAATAAATGATGTTTCCATGACCATAATATCTCAGGTGGAAGCATGTTTGCATACTCATAAATTCATAAACTGAACAAATAAAAAAGGTAAAACACTGCAACCAATAAATATATAAACAAACAACTTTAGTAACTTGGACAATATCCAGCAGAGTTCTCAAAAATCATGTTAAAATGACAAAAAATAAAGTTTTGAAGAATTTTTTATGGCTTAACAGTAGTGACTATGGCATATTGTAGATAAATAACTACAAATAAATTTACTAAAATGGCAAAACGGAGGATTTTAAAAGCTTTGAAGATCCTATAGTAATTTATTATGGACTTAATACATATTACATGCATCCATATATTTATATAAAAATATTTATGAACTGCATGCATATAACTATTTCATAACATTAATACAAGAGCAAAACTTAAAGATAAATCTAAAATGACTAAAAGATCCATTTAATAAGCTTTAAAGATCTGTATAATTGAACTACTTATGATGTTACTGTGGTATTTGTATTTTTTGTTACCGTGGTAAAGCAGGGATCTGTCTTACCTTCAGCTACATCATCATCTACGGCTCCTTTGACCTGGGACAGACACCAGCGGCTCTGGCTGTCTCCATCTCCTGGAACCGAAGACAAATTCAGACTGTATGTCCAACACGAAGACCACATTAAAAGCACTATCTGTGTCCCACACAACAAACGTTCCCTAAACTACAATACTTGTGAAGGACTGGAGACTAATCCAGTAAGGATATACAGAAAAAAAACCACACAAATCTTCATGAAAACAAACATTTCCAGTAAGTTTGCATGGATTTGAGGGAGAGCCGTTGACCAGGACCGTGTCCAGCTGTCTGTGCCACACATCTGACCACAGCAGCATCAAACATCTAATGGTCTACACATGCATCATAACACAGAGGTGGGACCGCGTTTCTGATTCAACATCATGTTCAATACAGGGCAAATTCAAATCAAATGCAACACACAAATTAAACGATCTGCACACAATGCACAACGCTGTCCAAATAACAGCATTGCTTTAAATCAACGTAACGCACAGCAAAACATTACATGACTGCATGAATTATATTAAACGATGTTAGCGAAATTTCAGTTGCATATACCGTCCATGCTGGGCTGGATCTGATTCAGTCCTGGGCCTTATTTTTCGATGTTGATTTCAAGCGCCTTTTCCTCTGACTCCTTTATTTCATAAAGATATTTTAATAAGAGAAGGTTGGTTTTCTTAACAAATGGCTGGAATGCGGTTTGATTTCATAATTCCCTCCGTACAGAAGCGTGTTTAGCTTTTCTATCATTCTATCATCACACGCGCTGAACGCTAGTGATGTGTCGTTCGCGAACGAGCCGGCTCTAAGAGCCGATTCTTTGTAGCGAACGAGAAGAGCCGACTCTTCTGCCGTAAATAGGGGCGGGGCTTTATTTGGGAACGCCATACGGCTAATCACATGGGATGAGACCCACTAGGATCGTACCATTATATGAAAGAAGCAAAGGGAGCGCATGCTTTAAAGATAGCAAGTGTAGTGGTACAGGCCAGGTACACAGAGTCTTCCCAAAAAACAGGACAAATAATTACAGAGAGAAGAAATCGCATCAGCCCAACCAAGCTGCAAGCTGCCAACCTGCACTAAAGACAGAAGTGTTTTGTGATATATGTTTATTATATATGTTAAGATTTTTCCCTTTATTGAGGTTATTTGATTTGTTTGCTGTGGTTGCGTTTAATTGTTCGATTTAAGTTTTGTTAAAATGTTAAATAATAGTAACTGTTTATTTTTTTATGAAAAGTAAGGAATTAAAAAGTTGCTTACCAATACACAAAACATTGACAATTGATAAATTGGGCTAATATTGAAGGCTTTGAGTCATACTAAATAAAGAGCCATTTGGGAGCCGTAAGAGCCGGCTCTTTTAAGGGAGCCGAGTCAAAAGAGCCGAATCTGTGAAAAGAGCCGAACTTCCCATTACTACATACTACTGGACCAATCTACAACCAATCAGACCACTCGTTCTGATGACGTATGCGTAGCGACGGAACTTGAAGCCACCGTAACCAATTGTAGCTAGCTTCATTAAAGCAGTAGGAAAACGATTTCTGCCGGTTTTGCCAGATTAATATGAGAGTAGCTAGTATTTACAGTCAGTTTACATTGGTTCCCACTTTTTTGGGGAAAGGAAATGCTCCAAAAAAAACGGCAGCTTTCTATACTTTTTTTTTTTAATTAATGCAGAACAACAACAACAAAACTGATTTGACAATATTAATGTTCATAAATCCCATAGTAACAGTTACATACAATATGTCAATTGAAAGCAGTAATAACAATAGAAAAAGTATGAAATAAATAAATAAGGACAAGAACGAAAAACTTTGAGGGTGAGACACTTAATTTTCGGTTACAATATACAAATTAAACTCATTACAAAATGAAATATTTCTTCTTGCTTTCTTATTTTCTGACAAGGAGATGGTATTTAAATAATTTCTTAAAATAAAATATTTCTTTAAATAATCAAATTCTTTAAAAAAACAACAAAGTAAGTTTTGTTGTTGGTAAACTTACATTTGTGAATATATTTACAAAGAATTATTATTATTTTTTTTTTTACAACAAAACAAGCATTGCTTTTAGTAGAGTCAGATTCATAATGACCAAACATAATTCCTTTAAAAGTAATGTTTACATTTTTTGGAATATTCTCATTAATAAATGATCCAATATTTTTCCAAAGTCACTCAGTATAATAACAAGTCCAAAACAAATGAAACCTTGACAAAATTAACATTTCGTATCAATGTTAGCCTTATACCTTTCCATAAAATGTTTAACTGTGTAAAATTGATGAATTCATTTGAAAAATACTTTTACTTTATTAGTGAGAAAATATTTCTGTTGTAAAGACCATATTTTTTTCCAATTAAGATTTCTAAATAAACTATTCCAGTAAGAAATTACATGTGGCAAAGTAGTAATTTTTTCAATAAAAAGTGATCTAACTTTATAATTTCTATTTTTTTTAAGAAAAGCATATTTTGCATATAATCTATTGGTTCAGGAAAGGAAGCTTTTATAAGTGAGGAGTAATTATTATTATTTTTGAAAAGCATACAAGTTTCTGATGTTATTGCGCCCTTAACAATATCATATATTCTTTTGGACTAAATTGTATTCTGAGATAAATTCTATATAAGTCATTAATAAACCTCTATTATTAAATAACTATTCATGACCTTAAAAGGCTCTCTCTAATCTGGAAAAACCTTGGCTAGGGCAGGACAGAGCTCAAGTATTTCATTACAAATAATGATTTCCATTAATTGTGCTCTAAGATGCAAACATTACCTACT
>JAUYWG010000041.1:1526969-1539603 GCA_034779775.1 Enteromius afrohamiltoni
CCTACTTCCTGTTTATATACCTGCGTGAGGTTACTTCCGGGTCCTCGTGACCTCACGTGATCTGGTGCGTGTGACACATTCAGTAAAAAATGTATAATAACAACAATAGGATAAGGATCAGGATGGATAAGTTGCAATAAAATTAAATACATATCAAAAATATCAAAATTCATATTCGCACTACAGGTGTGGCAAAAGTGACATTTAGGTATATTTACAGAATATTGAGGTATATTTACCGTTTAATTAGGTTCATATGTGACATGAAAGCAAATTAAATTATTTTTTTTAGAATTAGTATTAAAATCTGAATAGGTTATAGAAATATTGAATATAAAAAAATTACTAACGGCCAATAGGTGGCGGAAAATCACAGTTCCTCATTGAATCATTTTTTTAATCGGTTCAATCAACTGATCCGTTCAGAAACAAAGCAAAAGACTGTTTGCTTGTTGGAGACGACCAGCGGCTCAATGATGACGAAACTCATTGGACCATGGTGTTCCTAAAACGTTAGTCACTTCATTTGTATGCATTTATTGTTTATTAAACAATAAATAAATAAACAATTTACCCACACTGCGTTTACGAGAATACAAAAGGGCTGTTATTTTTCCATATTACTTTTTTTTTTTTTTTTTTTAAGTTGTCATAAACTAACTATATATTGTATTTAAAACCTAGGATGTACACAATACACATGATATCGTTATTAATACACGTGTCGTCGTTAGAAAAGACAGGTGATTTTTTTCCAAATGGAATTCTATTTTACGCAAGCCATTATGACGCCACAATAAGCCTGATGCGGTATAAAGGTGCGAAAAGGCGGAAAGTCTCCATCATGACGGAGAACCATCAACCAGCGCCCGAGGCTGGTCTTGAGACCAATGGAGGGAGAAAGCGAAAAAGCTTCTGGAAGTGCGCTCTTCACTTTCCTTCTCTTAGAAAGGGAAAATATGACCTGGCCCGAGCCGAGGAGAATTATGGGATAGAGGACGAAATACACTGGATGGATAGCATTTCATTATATTGCAAATATTGATAAACTGCGAATTCTAAACTTCATAAAACACTGCTGTCATTATCATCCTAAAGATTTTAGAGTGGCAGTATAAATGTTCAGAGTTAATTTTTTAGGATAACAATTCAATTCATAACCAGCCTATTAGTAAGTCAAGAATCACATTATTTTTAGTATGTAATATTTTACTATTTTTCTTTTATTCGTATTATAGCTCCAGTTTCTGATGTCCTCCCTGCTGCTGAGGAACAGCTGGAACATGATATCCTGGACAAGGGTAAGAATTATAGTATATGTATGAATTATAACATTTTATTCTACATGTTTGTGTGTAAAATCATATTTACGTGTAACATCGTATTTCATTATTACATTTGTTTAATAGGCCAAAGTGTGCACGAGTCCTGTGTGCAACCCAAAGACATTCCCACAAGGTCTGATGAGGTGCCTGGGAGTGCTGTGGGGGGAGAGGAAGTGCTCCTCACTCCTGAGCAACAGCTCGTGCAGGACATCCTGGACAAGGGTAAGAATAAGAAATCTGAGAATTAGAAAATGTTAAAATGTACCATTATTTGTACTGATGCTCATGGCCAATAAGGGCCCCAGCGTTCCCCAGATAATTAAGCTGCTTGACTGGGAGGATGACAAAGACCACTATGTGATGGTCATGGAGAGCCCTGTGCCTTGCGTGGACTTGTTTGATTTTGTGCAAGACCATGGAGGAAGCCTTGATGAGGGGACGGCGCGAAAGATTATGCTGCAGGTCATTGATGCCGCTAAGACGTGCTGGGAGCGTGGCATTTTCCACCGTTATATAAAGATGGACAACCTCCTAGTGAACCAGGACACCATGGAGGTCAAATTAATTGACTTTGGGTGCAGTGCACTCATGAACTCAGACCTGACTTGTCAAAAGGGGAGATCTTCATCAAACAACAATAAACTCCAGGTCATACAAAAAGCCAGTCGCTTCAAAGAGAGCAGGTGTAAAGTACAAGTTTTATAATAAAATAACTGTCTTTTTGCACCAGTGCTGCCAGACTGAGTCTGGATGAGATGCATCTCCATGACTGGTTTAAGGTGGAGAGTCTAGTGTGTTCTTAGTTTAGTTTGATCACCATTTATCATTAACTTAATGTCAACTTTTCTCTAAATATAAAGTATTTAGACAAATAATTGTTATTTATCTTTTGTTTAAGGTCACAGAGTAAGAAAAAAAGGAACCTCCTGTCACGGCCGCCCTGCTGTTTTCTTTCTTTTTTTTTTTTTGAGAGCACAAAACAAAATTACACTTCCATTTTCTGTATATCATACACTGCAATAGACATCAAAACTCGTACTTGTGCATCCATTTATATACCTTCACGTCCATATATAAACATCTCTAGTGTATCTGTTACGTCCCTCTTCCCCTTAGTCCAGGGGTGGGAGTGAGAGTAACAAAAGTAGTAAAACATATAACGAAGAAATTAAAGTGGAAGGATCACTTCATTCCACTGCCCTAGAAATGCCACAACACTTTCTTTTATAGATTAACAAAAATTTATTAAAGGGTTTCTCAAATATGGGAGCAATAAATGACTTCAGGAGAGGGCCAAGGCCAACATAATAAACAAAACAGAGTCTAACTATTTTAGGGGAGTCTAAATAACCTAACAAGTAAAAAAAAAAAAAAAAAAAGAAAAGAAATAAACAACAGAAGCCTTTCGTCAACTCCCTTACTAACTAAAAACAGGAATAAACATGGGTGAAAGAAAAAGGCACCCTCTCCCTACAGCTTCCCAATTAACAAGAACAAAAATAACAACCCAGTTACAAGAAATCTGTTAAGAATACAAACAAAGAAAATCTAGGCTATTTTAAAAGCAACTTACACCAACCATCAGGTTATGAACATGTTACAGGTCACAAGAAAACCACCATACAAATTACTCACTGATTTGCTTACTGCAACAATTATTAAACCTCCACCACAAACAACAACTGTGAACAGGCCCTCAACATGTCTGGAGCAGGGGAGATGAGCTTCTCTTTGGAAACGTTTTTCTTTTGTAGTCACTCTCTCTGATTGACATCACCTGTGAGTAATTAATAGCAAGAGTGAGAGAGAGAGATAGATGGAGAGCACACACACAGCACATGGACTACCTAACCACACCCCAAAGGGTTGTGGAAACACTTCCATACAGTACAGTATCCATACATTTATGCATCTCTTACTTTTGACTTATACATATTTGTGGAAATTTAATTTATTTTAATTTAACATATTTGTGTAATTTAATAATTAGAAAATAAGTAAACAACTAAAAAAAAAAAAAAATAGAAATAAGATAAAAAAACAGCAATTAAAAAAAAACAATAAACATGTGGGGACTGATCGTTTTGACATCAGAATTTTTAAATTACAGAGTAAAATAAGATATATAAGACCCATTTTTCCCAATGTAAGAATAAAAGTTCTGTGTTTTGATTTACGAATGCTGTTATTTTCTTCATTTTGTATATGTCCATTATAATTTCCATCCAGGCATTCAGAGTGGGGCTTTCCTGTGAAAGCCATTTTTTGTTAAAACTCTTCTTGACAGCCATCAACAGTATATTCATTAAATATTTATCTTTTTTTAGCCATTTTTGAGGTATGCATCCAAAAAAAAATAAATGTTGATGTTAAAGGCTATCACACATTTAAAGATGTCTTGGCATTGTGCACTCCTTTCCAGTAAACCTTAATGACATTACGATCCCAAAATTTGGACAATGCCACAATTCATGCGTCCACATGTGGAATATGCAGTCCAAAATACAGTGCGTCCAAAAGCACTACTACTTTTTTGATAAAAATGACGACAGTTTGTAGTCCAAAACGCAAGGTTACTTAGGATATTTTAAATATAACTTTTCCAATAGCATAAGCCAATTACAGTTTTGGTGGGAAATCAGTTCAGCAACTGGTTTAAATTACAATGAATACAAAAATAATGTTGTATTAAGATAATGAAAACAATATATAAATCATAACAAAAAATATATTATAACTAATATTTTTATGTATAGCTAAAAAATTTTTTGTTTCAAATTAGGAGCAGAGCTTTTTTTGCTGTAAGAATGAGCAATGGATTGCAACGAGGGTCCATTATTTATTTATTTTACAAAGATTTTAAATTAACTACCCCGTAAATGTTATTAACTTTTTAATTTTCTGATATGATTTTCACATTCCGACTCAAGCACTTTAAAACAGTGAATCATTTTGCGATACATTAGTTTAAGGTGCCCCTATTACATTTTAAAGGTTGCTAATATAGTCTCTCAAAACAGCTTCAAAAGGTCAAAAAACACTTAGGTTTTCTCCAAAAATAGATTTAATATATTTAATTCATAAACGACTCGTGTAAAGCAGTTTGAAGAATCAGTCTGTCTAAACCAGGGGTGTCAAAAATTATTTTTTGTTAAACCCTGACACCTTTGAAATCCTTCGCTCACAATTAGAGTAATATTAACCATACAATCTACAATATAAGTTACAAAAATATAGAACACTTAAGATTATAGTTATTTTAGGGGTGTGCAATCTTGACACATAATGTCATTTTCATTGATTTATTAATTATTATTTTTATAGGGATAATTACCATATTTTTCACTGTGTTTTTTGAGAAAGAACTTTAGTTATTGTCATGGATAAATAAAGTCGCCATTAGGTGGCAGTAAATGCCCTTCTATATGAGTGATCCATTGACTTGTTGGTTACAAAGATTGATTCAAAACAGCTGATTCATTAAATATTTGTTGAGAAACAGCCAGAGATTGCCTTTATGAATGGGCCAGTGCTGCTCGGAAACGCACAACCCGTTGGCTTTGTTAAAACATTTTTCTCGCCGATTCAGAGATAAACAGACAGCATTGTGACGATAATGCAACACACTTAATACTAGCTTAATAATACACTTCTGTTTGTTGAACTGTTGCATAAAATCTATTAATTTGCGATCGCGCTGACATTTTAGTTCTAAAGTTAGTTAGATATCTCCCTCTCTCTCTCTCTATTTATATATATAACAGGACAGGACATTTTGCCTCCATATTTATATAGAACTATTCTGATAGCCTTAATCCATCACTGAACTCAAAACTCTCATGATTTGTATTTTTTATAATGTTACAATACAGTTATAATAATCCTACAATAAGGATATTATTACATGATGTCGGAAAATGAAACGCCCATTACCATAACAGAACGTGGGCGGACATTATGCAAATTATGTTACTTCGTGACGTGTGGCCGTAACAGAAAAAGATTACAATTGCTGACGACTCGTTTAGGCGAATGTGAGCCAACTCTTTTTTTTGATAGACAATAACTTTATTTATCTTGCACTGTCGGCGTCACAACTTAGTTAGCACTGCTAACTAAGCAGATAGTATATGTTCTCATCAGAGGAGTAGCAGCCAATTTAAAAGTGGGGGGAACCATATGATGATGTGACCCAAAGGTGTTCATATAGTATAATATATTATAAATAGAAGAATTATGGGCATTTTACCGTGTGTCCCCCGTCCCCCCCGGTTGCTACTCCTCTAGTTCACATACAGCTACATGACACACTGCATGAAAGATTGATAGACTTGAAAAGGCATAATAGGGGCACTTTAACTATTTCAGAATGCTTCACCCATCACTGTTTCTGCTTTTCAAAATCATTAAAATCATGTCGAAATTCGAAAATTTTGAATTGACCTGAATGACTGAAGTCACGTCACGAGTTTGAATCAATTGAAGCGACTCAATTGAATCAGTTTGTCTGTTCCTCCTCTACTTGCTAAACTAGCTGGTTCAATGAGCTAATTAGACTAGCCAATGAAACATTATATAATAAATTAAATGTGTTTCAAAAATATTGATTCAGAATGATTCCTTAACACATGATATAGATGTACATTTGTCAGATGTATAATGCGGTCTTTTCATTCTCCTCTTCTGCTCTGCAGTATCTGCTGAGTAATCTGAATTACTGTCGCTGGAGATCTAAGTAAGCTTGGTGGTCGAATCCCAGAGGACATGGCTCAGTTCTACCTGGCTGAGATGGTGATGGGCATCGATTCAGTCCACAGACTTGGAAATGAGCACAAGTATCTGAACGAACACTAATTAGCTCACCTAAACATGGAAGTCATGACAGAATGTGTATCTTTGACGAATGATTCCTTCAGTATAATCAGAGAATGGTTTTATTCAGAAAGTTCTCTGATGGACATGTTTAATAACGAATCAATTTACTTATCTTTAATCTTACTTTTAATCTTTATTAATTAGTATATACCTAACAATAGACTATGAAAAGAAATATATATAAAGTTATATAAAGTATATATAAAGTATGAAATTAATGACCCTATTTGGGATAATCATGGACCTTTTTGGGTCATAATGCGTTTTGTGTGTACACACACACAACTCTGTATAGCTATCAATGCTTACCCATCAGAACTAAGTGATTTACCTAAACCATTACCCCAAACCTACCCTTTACCCTATTATAATCTGAGCCCTAAAACCAAGTCCTGACCCTCAAACCTCTTAAAAGGGTTCTCAGAAAGTGAGGACCGGCCAAAATGTCCCCACAAATAAAAAACTAAAGCACAAAGAATAATTCTTGCATCTTTTTGCATCATGGAATTAACAGTTCATCAAAATATTTCTGTTGCTGTGCGAACATCTGTGGTAGGGTATTTGCATACACGAGGTCTTTCAAAAGACATCTGTTGAGAGATAACATGCCAACATGATAACATTTCCATCCTCATCTTCTGAAGTTTGCTCCATTCACAATGTAGATGCGGGGACAGAGGAAACATGGGATGACATTAGCCAAGTTTCCATCCAAGGCGTTTTTGCGAAAAAATATTTAGCACTTCAAATATTTTACCGATATAGCTGATGGGAATGCTAATTATCGATTACATTTTGTAAATGTCGACACAGAACTTTTCCACTTAACTTTAGCACATGAATTCTATATCAATACTTCAAATGTTGCAAAAAAATGTTTGGAAACACCTTTTGTCGAGAAAAGGGCTTTAACGCAAATAAATGTAGTGCCACATGACAGAATTAGTCTATTGGCAGCGTCTGTGAATCATAGCGCATTGAATCATATTCATATTATTGCATCTAAAATTGGATGTACGGTAAAAGGATAAGTTACCTCTCAAACATAAATATCTTAATTTGATGTTTCCTTTTAATACTTTAAAAGTTTAAAGTAATTAATTTTGTTCAGGATATTATATTGCAGAGTTGGTAGTTTAGCGTTACTGCGTGCGGCGCCGACAAGAACACTTGATTTTTTTCTCTTATAAAAGTGGAAACAGATTACTATACTCATTCAAAAACATGACATTATTCAAAATGATTCATAATTAAAAATTATTAATAATTCATTTTGTTAATTTATTATTTATTTACAAAAAATATATATTTGGCATATGAGCATTTTTCTCTTTTATAGCTTATGTTTTTCTCTGTTTGCTCAAGCTCTGCGCATCATGTGAATCCTCGCGTTCTGTTTATGCTGCTTTTTTCAAGTATAAAATTAATCCCTGCAAACAAATTAAGCTATTTTTAAGAGGTCACAGCCACGTATACATTTTAATTTTATTTACTTGTAATTTAGCATAATCTTGTCTGTTAATAATTAAATAACATAAATTAACATTTACTCTATTTCCAATACAGTCTAAAAAATGTAATCAGGAAAACAAGAGCTGCACCTGCTTATGAATAGCAATGAATGGCTTGATGCTGGAGTATCTAAATAATCTATAACAAAGTGCAAAAACATCGAAACTCATTAAACGTGTTATTTTTACGTAGGCCTTAATTTAATAATGTTTTTTTTTATGGATTAACAACAGACTATTTGCATATGATTTGCAATAGGTGAAATTATGTATGGAAACAGCTTAAGGGCAGGTTGTTTTTTTGCGATACACCAAAACTTATGTGACAGTTTGTTTTTTTAAGGATGACATCATCACGCACATCATTTTATCGGTAAAAGGCCACTTGGATGGAAACAGGCTGGAGACCACAAATTTCACACATTTTTTTCCACGCAAATTCTCTTTGTCGATAACAAAAGCGCATAAAAACTGGATGGAAACTTGGCTATTGACAAATAAGAAATAAGAAACCTTAAAAAAAGTGCAACATTTTCCCCAAAATATTGTCTGTCATAAACTTTTTGGTTAAACAAATTGCAGGCTTAATTACAGATATAGTAGTTAGTTTACATGTCTCTTTTAGTGATTTGGACATCAAGGTGACTAAGCAGTGAAAAAAGTGAATGCTCAATTTGGGAGGGCTGAGCCATTAACCTTAAACAAAGGAAATACTTTGCAAAAACATGGTGTTTCATCAAGACTTTTCAGGGGTTTTCTACTGTCAGTTGCACCACTCTAAACAAATAGCAATGCCTGTATATTCCATTGTGTCCTCTTCTGGAAAAAGTTCTTGAAACACCTGGAATGATGAAAAACTTTGACATTGAGTATCAGAACACAGGGCATGATGCTGGAGTATTGCAAGACTTTAATGATGGAGATCTTTACAAATGCAACTTCTGTTTTCCAAAGACCTTTCCATATCATTTCTTTTGTCCATTTATCCCTTGGGCTCCAAATGCATTGCGCCCAAATTAGGACTGATATACATCCAATATACTGTCAAATGGTAGGTCCCCATGTCATTGTCTTCATTCTTTCTGTTAGCTGTCTCGTTTTGCTGAAACATATGGCATTGATTCTGTTCTGCATGGCTGAGTTTATGGTGAAAACTGAGGACTGAATTCACTCCTTGGCTACTCAGAAAATTTGAGTTTTTGAAGTCAAGTTGAGCTTGGCAATCTTTGTGGCTGAAGGGCATGTGAGTTTAGAATCTATAGGCTGGACTGAAAATGTTTAATTATGAATTCCCTGTTCTGCTGTACTGGGACAACATGAACTTTCATCACAGCAGAGGTCACCATATACCTGAAACTTCTCATTGTGGAACACCACACTGTATTCTTGCAGCTTTAAGCCAAACACTGCTTTCTCTTCCATCACCCAAGAGTCATGAGTGATGCTGAAATTCTCTGACCAATTTCTTTCTTTTCAGGGATCACCATGCAGCCACAGGGTTTTTGTAGGAACCATTCTACATCAGAATAAGATCACAGACCACAAATGAGCGATGAGCTGCTGTGACTGATCGCATCACTTTATGGCCAGGTAAGAAAAAAATAACCAAAGGTGCTGAAACATTATTGACTTCCTTTTCCCTTTATCTTTCTTACTACTATGTTTGTTCCTTAAATCCAAAATGTGCAGCGATCCAAGTAGTTCATTGTGAAACCACAGATTTCATTTTCCACGTTTTGAAAAATTTGCTTGTCTTCTGTAAAGATATGCCCTCAGTAATTGCACTTTGTGGCTTGACTACATTAAGTCTGTAGATAATAGAGGACAAAATAAAAAAGTAACAAAATGAGTGGCTAACACTGATCTTTATATAATGACTATAAATATCTATATATAATATAATAATGTTCTCTATTGTAGATCAGTGGTGGCTTAAGATAAATAAGCAACCACTTAGTCAATTTAAGGCATTTATAAAAGGAACCAAATGTCCACATTTTATTGTTATCGCACCATATGTGGTCATATCATATCCTAAGCAAGTAGTTTGGGGACATTCATCTCAAAAAATGTTTCACATTGCAAGACGGAGAAAAAGCCTTGGATCTTCAATTCGGCAATTCTTCCTCTTACCAAGAAGCAAAACAAGCATTTGTTGATTTGCTGCCTGTAGATACAAATGTATGACGACACATTTTGGGTACAATTCAATTAATGTGTTTATATTAACCATTTTAAAAATTGTAAAGGTTGGAACAAATATCATTCAGTATTTGGAGGAGCAGCAACACAGACAATTTCCTCACGTCCTACAGCTTGGAGATAAAGTCAATTGCTCTCAAGCCTTTGTAAGTGTGGGAGGAGACTTTTACAAGCTGTGGATGCATGATTTAAACTATTTTATGTTCTGGACATCGAGTATCTCAGGCCCGCTGGTGCTGTTTGGCAGTTTCTACAATGTACAATATATTCTGTGCCAGGAGGTGTCACCTGCTTAGGCAAATTATAATTGAATAAGCTGTACAAGCTTTGGTTTTGATTTGTTTTATATTATTTTGTGTTTTTTTTTTTTTATGTGTGTGTGTGCGTGCTACCTGTTTCATAAAACCTAAAACATAATCGCAAATAAATTTGTAACAGCATATTTCTGTGCCTGGCAGTGTTCCCTCAACACATTGTAGTCAATTCAATTCATAATTACATTTGTTGGACATATTTTGATTACTATGAAATAATTTCTATTTGAACCACAGATTTGCTCTCTGCACATCGATCTTCCCACCCCCACCGGGAATGCAAAATCCCAGACAATTTTTAAGAGACAGCTGAAAGTACATCTCTTTCGTCAAGACTGACTGATTAGGGAACAATGTCTGTATTACAAGCACTTCCTGTGCTTAGCTGCCTCTTTAGAATGAGTTTCAGAGGAGTCTCTGGCCAGAAAGGAGAAGATGACTTGGATAAGATGATCAGAAGAATGTTTGTTCGTAACTTTAGAGAACCTTTCCAGAATTCTCCATGTTAACTGTGTTTCAGTAGAACTTCAGGACCCACAGTGGAGTGCTGTGTTCATTTATAGGGCATGTTATCAGAAGGAGAGGGACATTTTGCTGTAAGGACAATGGTGCTGGGTCACCCAGCTATATTACGTTTTCCAAGGTGACAGTTACCTCATTGGTGTCACTTCACACTGAATCTGAATCAAGATGTGCAAACCTGCAAACTGAATCAAATGGTTCAAGCTCTGAAGTTTCAATATGAATAAAGGGGAGGTCATAACTGCACTTTTCCTTCCATTGACGTCATTCATAATCATGTAAATGCATTTTGCGTTTTGCTGTATTCCAAAGTTCTAGCTTGCTGAACTCTGATCTGCAAATTTGCGCCACGTAAAATGTGACCAATATCAGATTGATCCATTGCAGCATGAGCTCAGTTGAATTAAGAGAACACACGCTACAGAAATGTGTTGATCAATGTGACATCGTACTAAAACTTAAATCTTACCTCTCAAACTCTATTAACTTCCTATATTTTGAGCAAACATAAAAATTACTACATTTTGTTGTAGGTGTTATGATAAGTCTGCACACATCGTACAGAGTGTAGTAGAAGGCTAAAGCACTCCGAAGTCCCAGTTTTTATAAGGTTAACTGAAATAAGCGTGGGAAAAAGGTTGTTTACAAATAAAATATCTATAATCTGCTTTCCACGTCAAAGACTTCCAACACGGTACTAATAACTAGTGAAAACACTTAATACAGTTTGATGAGCTGCACCTCAAAATGTTAGACGGAAACATAATGCATTATATCGATGATTAGCTAAATTAAGTACATCTTGAAAAGTTGAAACCCATCCAGTCATCTTATATCATTGAAGTAAATGTTCAATTTATCAGTATAAATATTATTAAGTATAATTAAGTCCTTAATTATTATTAAGGAGTTCATTTGTTTCAACTGTTTTTTAAAAGTTGAATTTAGAAATCTAAATGTAAAAATGTAAACAACTGAGAAAGCAAACGCATATATAACAGTATATTAGATCCATGCATCCATTTATAAACCTGCTGCTGTTTGACATTAATGAAAGTATCTGATTTAGACCTACCTGAAAAATGCTGATTTGTCATCAGATGTAGCTTTGCACACCACTACCAGGTGTATATACTGTATATATATATATATATATATATATGTACAGTATACACACATACACACACTCCCAACATAGATGATACAGTTTCAAGAACAAGCAGAAGTGATGAGAAATCACAGTGTGGTTATTGATTTACCAATAATGCATTATTTTTGAAGTGCTAAAAGTGCCCATTTAAATTGTAGCTCTAAAACCAAATTAGTATCAATCCAGCAGGATAAACAGAATTTAATGTGTGTTAGATAGTGCAGCCCAGAGGCTTTATTTGTATGACATGCCCCATAAAGATTAATTTCTCCTAATAAACAGAACACATGGTGTCTAGTCTTGAATCTGGATCCTCAAGTCTTTTTAGCAAGTGCATTGATGTAGACCAAAACCAAAGCTTTACAAGCCTTTGATTTTCATTGCAATTCCCTTGATCCTAATTAGCACAAGCATGCAAGTTAAATTATTTTAAACAAAGGCCACTTTCAGTGTGTAACACTGGTGTACTGCACACTGCACAATATACTGCATATTTGCAACTATATACTGCATAACTACATATGATAGGGGGTTACATTGTTGTCATATGACCTCATTCTATTAATTCAGTGAGTGCCGTCCAGGTATAATCTCAGGAATACAGCAAACAGTACACAGTATTTATATTTAATTTTATGTAATAATGTTTTTACATTATGTGCTCCAATGAATAGTCAAGTCATGTTTTTGCTATATGATTTCGTCTTTTTTTAATGATTATTGGTTGTGTCAATA
>JAUYWG010000041.1:1569522-1589246 GCA_034779775.1 Enteromius afrohamiltoni
GTGTTTCCACCTGGGTAATTGTGTGCTAACTGAGCTCAAGCTGTGCAGAACTGAGTTAACAAAATTGAATGCTAGTGTTTTCTAAAAGAGCTTGTGCTGTAAGCACTGAAAAATGTAGGGATTTGTGTGTATTTTTGCAGCAATAGTTCACCAAATTTGACTCATGTGTTAAAGCATTGAATAGTGTTTCTAGTTCAGGGAAATTGGTGTGCTTTCAGAAAAGTAGCATTATGGTTTTGAAATTTTAGTTTAAAAGCTTGGTTATAGTGTTCTAGCAATGGAGAAAAACTGTAAAATAATAATAATAAAAAAACAGTATTTTGAGAATGTGAAGTTGACCAAGAAGAAACCACTTTTTTATCTTGTTATAAAGAGATCAATGAATGTTAATTAAAATACAATTCAAATATTTTAATTTGTGAACTGCTTTTTAAACAAAAGTTTTGTAAAAAATAGGCTTCATGTGCCTTTCCTCAAATGCAATGCATTTTGCGAGATTGGCTCAGCATTGACATTCTGTTAGTTGAAAGGGATTTCTGTGATCAAATCTTTTGAATCCATTTCCCCAAAATATCACACACAAGTTTCTGAGTCTTGTTCAGCTCCATTTGGTCAGAAAGTCCCTCAGAACGACATCCAGTGTTGACCAAGTCTTGTTTTTGCTTTCTCACAAATCATTGTATTTCCAATTGGCTACATGCAGTTAATAATTGTGTGGTCGTTAGTTAACTGTTCACATGTTTTTATTGCACTCATTTTTTTATTTTTATGTTTTAATTGGGAAACCTAATATTCTGTTTAATCAGAAATTTGCTTAAGTGAACATTTCACCCCAAATGTTACATTTGCTGACAATATATTTATATTTATATTTGCATTGCATCCCTTGTTCACCAAAGGATCCTCTTGAGTGAATGGGTGCCGTCAGAATGAGAGTCAGAAAAGCTGATAAAAGCATCACAATAATCCAAGTTTTCAAGTTTTTAGCTTTAGACCATCACTTCTGTCTGAAATAGTCTACCTGGGCTCATGGAATAAACGTACCTTTGTGAACTTTTGAGACACGAAATACATATCAACTAGTACATCCCACTGCATTTTCTAAAAGAAATGAACACTAGAGGCAGTAAAACTCAGACACCTTTTATTCCTTTTCACACAATTTTACAGAGCGTAATCTTTGCTCAGTTACTTGAGGAATATCATGTTATGACTTTAAAACAATATGCTGGTAGATTTAACAACTCATATTTCCAACATGTTAATGAACTGACTTTTAGTGACAATCCCCAGATATTTAACATTTAACATTATAACAGACTATCGGAAATAGTCCATAATCATAATGCTTCCTCCAGTGAAAACTTCCTTGCCTGTTTATCTCTCACATCAAAATCTGTTTTGGAAACTTTGCTTGTAAACATGTTTTGATCTGTGCATATTTCTCTCCTGATTCAGACAAGATGATTCACACTGGTGGAAGCTATATGCTACATGCACAGTCTGAAGTTAAAAATGATGGATTTATGTCTTACAGGCATGCAGCTTTTGCTTCACAAGACATTAACTGATGGACTGGCGTGCTGTGATGTTTCTATCAGCTTTTTGGACCCTCATTCTGACGGCACCCTTTCACTGCAGACGATCCATTGATAAGCAAGTGTTGCAATGCCTCACATCTGTTCCCGTGGAAAAAACAAACTAATCTACTTCTTGGATGTCCTGAGGAAAGAAAATGTGCAAACTGTAGTTTTTGAGCCACCTCAAATTATAAACCTGGCTTAATCGCTTGATCAAGGAGTCACTGTTAACGTTAGTCTACCTTCAGGCTATTTTCTTGTGGTGTAGTTCGTCTAATAGGTTGAGAAAGCAGATGCCTGCTCATCAGTCTGCTTTTAGTGATTTGTTTGGTCGCTTTCTCAAATGCCATCTTTGTTTTGGCTGTTAGTTAATTCAGCATTATTTTCCCTCATTAGAGGTTGAGCGCTGATGCTGGGTAAAATAGCACTCAAGTGTGTCTCTCAGGCACGTTAACACGAGTGTCTGCGCTTCGTATCATTTCTGCAGTGCCAGCACACTTCTTCATTCAACAACCTGAGCCACATGAAACATTATCTAGTCCTCTCTTGATTAATTAATAGCAGCAAGTATGAATAATAATTAAAATGCAATGTCCAAAGGGTCATTACAAACCCACGGATAGGCTTTAATTATACTGTGCAAACAACGTAAATTGCAAATGGCCTCTGATATAGCGAAGTGTATGTGTTGCGTATGAAGTTATGTTTGCTAATTACAAGCTGGACACTTCAAAATTAAATTCTGTCTGCTGAGACTGAGAAGAAACTTTTTATATCATGTTCCTATTCTTAATGTGAATAATTCAGTGCTTGTTATTCTAAAAAAAAACTTTTGTCTTCATAATTATTTATCAAGAGGTGGTAAACATGCTTGGCCTCCGGCTGTTACATAGAAACTCCTTCTACAATACAATATATCTCATGGAGAAAATAAGTAAAAAAAGGTGGTGCATGCTGTTTAATTTAACCCAGTAAAGCCTGACATAATTATAATAGTAATGCAATTTGTTTATTGAACCTTTAGACAAATGTTTTTTTTTTAAAGGCAGGGTAGATGATTTGGTTCATGAACATTTTTTTCGTTATGCTCGTTGAAAGTCTATTCATATCCTAAGTTAAGTGGTCGAAATGCATTTATTTGTATATATTTGCTGGTGAATGTGAAGGCCCTGTGAAACACATGTCATTTTTAATAAAGGTAATAATTGTTTTCTAAATTATGGTTTTAATGTTTTTTTTCAGTTAGAAATTTTGGATTCGGTTTTAATGGTTAAATTATATTCATGAAAAAGCATATCTAATTATTATTAAAAAATGTTTTGTCATAATTAAAAGATATATTGGTAAAACAATGGCATTATTGCATATATGTAGGGTGTGATTTCTCATTGTAAACAGTCAACAGTTATTTAAAAATGATATTATTTACACATTTATGAGCACGTAACCCAACCCCTGGCCCGAAACCTACCATTTGTCAATAAAACACAAGATACAGCAGGCAGATACAACCACCATCATCATGATAGATATAAAGACTTTGTATGGCTTAAGAAGACTTGGAATGTGACACGACTTGTTTTTTAATGTATTTATACTGCTTGTTTATGATTAGTTTGCGCAATAAATACTTGTACAGTAACTGCATTTGCCTGTGTGTGTGTTTATATTGTTCAGAGGTGGGTAGGTTTGAAGTAGGAGTGGGGTTTGGTGCTCCAATAAACTTAAAATATTATATAATTTATATATGAATGCAAACCCTTACATTAAGCCAAACAACTGAAAACATCAGAGGATCCCCTCACGTCGAAATGTGGCTGAAGAGGTAACAGTTACCTTGAGGATCAAAAAACACCGCAAAAGGGTCCTGACCAAACGTCAAAATGTGACGAGTTGGAGTGATGTGTTGGACAGAAAGTAGGCTACTTGCAAAAACTCTTCAATCAGCAATCAATCCTCATCCCTCTACAAAAGATGCCACCTCTGTATTGCTATTTGCAAGCATGGATCAAAGAGGCCATAGGCACGAAAGAGTAAGAGGCCATGGCAGAGGGGCCCACAGAAGAGGAGTTTGTATGCGTGGTGGAGGAGCCGCAGCAGCAAGAAGACAAAATTCAGCTCAAGTTCCAAATGAAATTCGGGAAACAATTATTGATCATGTCATCAATCACGGCTTGTCTAGCCCATTCTGAGTTGAAGCACTTCACAGTGTTACTGTAATGTATACCACTGTGTATTTCTGCTTCACTGCATTGCCCTGTTAGCAGAACAAACTGTGTCTACAGTAATGCAGATGTTTTATCAATCCCATTTATGTGACTGTCATACAGTAATGTCAATTTTGACATGCTTTTTTGCTCTTACGTTATATAATCCACACATTACCACACACTGGTGGCAGAGGAAAGATATTTGGTATAGAACAGGAGTTTGCCATTGTAGATACGGTAGTGGCAAACAATGCTATCTGACTGCGTAAAATCCTGGCAGCAGTAATTGCAGTTTGGCAACTGTAGATCGAGTCCCTAAACGAAACCATGTCAGAATGAAGCAGCTGTACAGCTGGAGTTCCATTTCAAAGAAACTGACATCGTAAAGGAGGCACGATTCCAGTATGTCCAGGTACAGATTTATTGTAATGCCTTGTTTACCATCGTTGCATGCGACTGGAATAATTTTCTTCATGAATTTACTCTTTTAATTTTTTTAAAGATAATAATAATAACGTAACATCACAAATTAATTTTTGTGGATGAAGCCGGCTTCAACCTCTGTAAAATGAGGAGACGCGGGTGGAACATCATTGGGCAGAGGGCCACTGTCCATTTCTTTCTTTTTTCTTTTTTTCTTCAGTATCCATTTGAGTTTGTAAAGTTATATTGCTGTTTTTTGTTCTCTATCGTGTAATGATTGATTGAAAGAATAAATTAACTTGACCATAAGTTGTGGTGTTTGATGGAAATGTTTGCTTATGTTGCATGTTTTTAATGTTTTGTGAGTGTTAAAACACGTTGCTAACAAAATAAATCATTTTGGTCATTGAGCTTCAGTTTTACCCTGTGTGTTAACCATTTTGAAAATGTGATGTCAGTGTGGGCAGATGTGTTTAAGCAAGAAAAACTGTAACTGAAATCATAAAACTTAGAATATTAAACAGCAATTAAAAAAAAAAAAAAACATTTTCTAGAGTTCATTGTAATGGTTTCATTGAGTAATAAAGAGCCTGTCTATTTAATCGATTTAATATATATAAAACAACATCAACATTATTTTATTCTTTTTGTCACAGGAATACTGTTACTAGTGCTGTCAAATGATTAATTGCATTCAGTATAAACTATACATAGGCTAATAAACATACACAGTAAATACAAACCCTTTATTTTGGATGCTCCCAAGACTGTCTTAGTAAGATGATTTTTAAAAAGACTGATCGCGTTTGTCATTTAGAGACGAATTTGTGCATTGTTAAATTTAAAAAGAAATGATTTAGTTTTTAGTCATTCTGACCACTTTTTTTGAACTACTGTACATCATATGACTTCCATATCTACTCCAAAATGGGAATTTTTTACATGCATTATAAAAATATAATAAAAACAAATGGATATTTTCATGTAGGCTGGTCAGACTGTTATATCTTCAATATAAAAACACAATCCAGACTCTGTTCTGTGTACTATATTATTTTTCCTTTATAATTTATGAACTAATTTCTAGAGGGCCTGAATAATGAAATATTTCTGCATGTATTACCCTCTTCTGCTGAGGCTTCAAGTCAAAATGAAAATGTTCTGTAATTTCTTATTCAGCAGACTCGAGGGTATATATTTAGAGGGATTCAGTCTTGGCTCTCCGTTCTCATTAAACACCAGTGAGACAGCTACACACACACACACTCTCACTCTCACTCTCCTCAATTACGATGAAATGCAGGACAGTGCATTGAGAAATGCCTTACATTTTATGTGTTCAGTGGTACATTTATGAGCCATCCATTTTAAATGCGTGAAATTACCCAAAATTGCATTATATGGGAATTCCTGTACATTTGTTGATTCTTGTAAATGATGTTTGCTTGAGTAAAACATTACTGTAAGTATTAAACTTCAGTGTGTACTCTATTCTGCAGCGTTCATCCAGTCCTTCATGAAAATCATGCTATAGTACTATTTAAGATATAATTCATAATTATTTTAGAATTGAGTGTGCTGACATTTTATGATTTTTTTTTTTTAAAAAGTGTTTATTTTTAAACTTAAAAAAATAAATAGTAATTTTAAAAACTAAAACTTAATAGAAACTATATATGCATAAAAAGGTAATAGAAATAAAACATAGTCAAAACAGAAAATATAAAATGAAGCCTAGCTGCTTGCCAAGGCAGCATTTATAATTTTCATTTAGTTCATCTAGTAGTACTAAAGTGACTGTTAACTTAAACAAAATAATTAAACCTAATACATAATATATAGACATTGCAAATAAAGACAAATACTAATAAAGACGATACTAATACAGAAAATGTAAAATAATTAACTTAATTAAACCTAATATAAATATAAAATGAAAAAATTAACCTAATGAATCGTATAAATTTATTTTATTTAAGCTGCTTGCAAAGCCAATATATATTTATAGGAATTATGCTTAAATAGAAGTACTAAAGTAAATATAACTAAAAACCAAAACATTTTTATATACACATGGTTGCAGCATATTGTTTCCCGCTGAACATCTGTTGTTTCCTAAAGCTTTCCGTAGCCAGGACATTGTGATAAAACAGCAGAAAACAACTTTTTACTTTAAATACTTAAGAACAATGATTTGCAGCCTTGCTTTGAGTAAGGCTAGATGCTTTTAATTGAGTAAAATGTTGACAGAGCGCAGGCGTGCAGCCAGGTTTGCATCAGTTTCCATCACATGCAAACATTTTTAGTTTGTCAAAAAATGTCAGAATCATTAAGAATTACCTTCCAGTGTTTTTTCTCTCTGTTCTTCTCCTCTTTCTCACACGCATGCAGTGTGAAAGCATCCGAGCATGAGCAGCACTCCCAGTCTAACTCTCTATTTTCCCTTCATTGTATGACTTTGAGAACTAAATAGCATCACTTGCTACGGGTCCCTGAACGCATCTCTGTTTATTTCCAGCCCCCTACCCTGTTATTACTCTCCCAATTTGGCATCGGCAATCCACAGAGCTAAAAGGCCTTGTGCGATGGACTTTATTCCCTGAGTCATTAAACAACACTATGTCGCGGGGGAATTTGGATTGATTGTAAAATTGCGCAAGAAGCCTCTCTCGAGCTCAACTTTCTCTCGACCAGAGTGTGAGGCTTTTTGTGCTTGACATGGGCTGATCTGATATAATGCATTCTGCGGTTCGTTTTGTGACAGATATTTTGTATGACACAATACTGCAGTCATTTCTTTTCTTTTACTGTTTTAAGAGAAGACATAAAACGTTTGATGCACTTCAGATGTAATTGTGCTGTTCGTATTGCTGTTTCGTTCATGTTGTTTCATCATTGTGATATTACAATCAGAAAGCAAAGACAAATAGATCTCTCAGGGAGAAAGAAAGTTTAGAGAAGCTTCTAGTGGATGAGGAATAATGTTGTACTTGGCTTTTTTCCTTCTGAGGTCTAAAATGTTATAATATTAAGTCATTAGAACAGTGAGGTATAGTGTAATGTATGAGTTTTGTCGCATGAAGATGCATTGCAAAAAAAAAACATTTTCTTTATTGGTATTTTTGTTGTGTTCTCTAGTACAAATGTACAAAAATACATTTGCTTCAGGGGCAAAATGATATGACAGATAAACTGCATCAAAATGTGGTGAGTTTTTGCTTAAAACTAGAAAATTAATATCTGATACTGGTTATGAAAAATAACTACACTTTTTTTTGTCCTGATCAAGGTGGTCCTGATCAAGAGTTCCAGGAACCTTGCACCGCGGCCGGCTTCACCCTCATCAAAAAGGGGCAACGGAGGTTGCGGGCGTCATTCCTTGGCCAGGTTATCTATGGCTGAACCCTGGCGCAGATGGCAGATGTAAATAAAGCTCACTTTCTTGATGCTTCCATCTCCCAGGTCGGCCTGTTTGGCAAAGCTGTTGAGGACTTAGCCCAGGAGTTCTCAGCAGTTCAAAGGCAGACCAAGGCGATGTCCCACATCCTGCCCCGGAGGGACTCCAGTCGGTCCCTGGGTGTCCCGCTTCCGCCTGCCCGTCTCCGAGGGTGTCCCCCCATGGCTCCAAGACCTTCTGCTCCGTCCCTTGCTGAAGGCACACAATGCCAGCAAAAAGGGCTGCCCGAAGTCGAGCTTGCAGCCGACAAGGGACGCCGCCCACAGCTCAGGGAAAACCCACATATTTGTGAAGCGTCCCTGACATGGGCAACACGGAGGTGATGGAGTTTGCTCTTCCGGGGATGACAACATTTCAGTCCCTAGGGCCGGGAGCTTCTGTGCATCCACTCAGCACTCAGCTGCACTCAGCTGCTGTCGACCCATGGGTCGGCGGTACCCAAAGTTTCCAAAACAGAAAGAGCACACCTCTGGGATCAGTGCCCCTAGCTCCCCATCTAACTTTTCTTTGTATCCTCTGGTGCGGATCCAGAGCACTGTGTCGCCAGCGTGGGAACCAGGGGAGCAGGTAGGCACTGCCCAGGTACAGAGGCATCTGCTACACCACTGTCCGCTCAGACAGGGATGCCGCTGTCCTGCGTACAGAGGTTGTTGTCGTACTAGCGAAGGACGCAATCGAGCCTGTCCCACTAGCCAGAGGTTAGGGTTTTACTGCCCTTACTTCGTCGTGACCAAAAAGAGCAGTGGTTTGAGACCCATCCTCGATCTACGAGCTTTAAAAATGCTCAACTAGCAAGCGCATCCTAAAAATTTGCATTCGGCCCCAGGATTGGTTCGCAGCCATTAACCTGAAGGACGTGTACTTTCATGTCTCGATTTTACCTCAACGCAAACCAAAAAAGGGCAATTTGCTCCTGGGGTCAACCGTGTCAGTGCGGCCAGTTGGTGGTAGGGACTTGGTGCTTCAGCACCTCAGCCATCTGGTCCTTCAAGGCAACCGGGGAAAGAGCAAACTCTCCCAAAGAAAAGCAGAGGATCTCTTTTCTCGGCATGGAGCTGGACTTGGTCAACATACTGGCTGCCCCACTGCACGTGCTGGTCCGTACGGACAATACTGCGATCGGTGCGTACATTAACAGACAAAGGTCAACGCCCCCATGGCATGTCTCAACTTGCCCGCCATATGCTCCTGTGGAGTGAAACGCAGCTGAAAACGCATGCTGTTCATTTCCCAGGGGACCTCAACCGTGCAGCCGACCAGCTCTCACCGCAGACAACTCCACCCTGGAGAATGGCGACTCCACCCCCAGGTAATCCAGTCGATTTTGAGCCGCTTCGGCAAGGCCAAGATAAATCTCTTAAACCTCTTTGCCTCCCCCGAGTCCTCCCACTGCCAGCTGTATTACTTCTTTCGACAAGGTGCCCCTCGGCAGGCATGCACTGGCACACAGCTGGCCTCTGGGGCCCCAAGTACGGCTTTTGGGGAAAGACCCTGTGCAAGATCAGGAAGGACGAGGAGCAGGTTCTGCTGGTTGCGCCAAACTGCCGCATGTGGACCTGGTTTGCATGCTCCTTGCAGTAGCCCCTCCCTGGAAAATCCATATGAGGAAGGACCTACTTCTCAGGGGATGGGCAAGATCTAGCACCTGCGCCCCATCTTTGGAACCTGCACGCCTAGTTTGGAACATCAAAACTTCAAGCTGCTCTAAAATAAAATTTTGTATAAAGTGCTAAAGAGATAAATGTGACATTTTAGTTTTAATTTTCTATTTTCATTATTTATTTTTCCACTAAGAATGAAAACAAGGAATGAAAAAGTGTGAGGCATGTAGTTTAATCTCTTTCTGTATTCCAGTCTCTCCTCCTGTGCTGTGGAGGTTTTATATATTCATTAGTCTTCATTACGCTAAAACACAAAGAGCACAAAGAATTAACAAATCCCTTACAATGCACCGCTGTAGCAGTCGCCTGCTCTTTTATTTGGAGAAGGAAGGGATAAAGTGAGAGAAAGACAGAGAGTGTGAGGGATTGAGTACAGGGGAGTATGAATGTGCTGACAGCACACGTGACAAGACTGTAATATTTCTTCATTCACTGACAGATATGAGACACTTACATTTACACTTCACCTGAGACTCACTCTCAAAAACATCACACTTTAATGCTGAAGTGTGTCATTTCTGTGCCAGTGTAGGTCTATAGTGACCAAAAACTTTGTGTTCATAATGCATTTGCAATAGAAAACATGGCATTTAATAACACAGTTTTAAATATTTTGTTTTTTAAAGACTCTTTTGCTCATTCACATTCAATTGGTCAAAGATGCAACAGAAACTGGAATACTGTGAACTATTATTACAATTTAAAATAATATTTGAATATATTTTAAAATGTAATTTATTTCTTTGATCAAAGCTTTATTTTTAGCAATCTTCAGAGTCACATGATACTTTAGAAATCATTCTGATATACTGATTTTAAGTGTATTTTAAATGTATATAAATGACTGATATATTCAGATGTATATATATGACTGATTTGGTTATTAATAAGTAGCATTTTGTACAATAAAAATGTCTTCAAAGCTGATTTACAGCAAATTAAAAGAAGAAATTTAATTAATTAAATTATTGTCTGTGATAATTGATAATTTGAAGCCATTGACATTTTTTTATCTTAACACAAACAGCTTAGATAAACATGTAATAATAACCATTAACTAAAACATATATAAAATATTGTAGAATGACTAGTTTAAACACGCAACCACTTTTCTACATCACAGAGTGAGTTTATTTTCAAACATTGAGCAAATGTTACGCAAAGAAAGAAGGTGGAGCTATTATTCTCGCTGCGGATACCATGCTCCGGAGTCGCTGTAGTGAAACTACTTTGTTTGTGCTTCCAAAAGAGGACATAACTAGAAATATGTGGTTAAGTTGTATTTACAACACTATTCCAGAACAGTTCAACACAAATATTAGAGTATGTTCAGCGCATTTACGGAGGTCGGGCTCCGAAAACCTGGGGAGCAGTTTATGTTGCCTGTGCACAGAGACTATAAAGTGGAACAATTTTACCTCTGCAAGAACAGTCTGGAGCTTCTGACTCACAATCTTAGTAAGTTACATTTTCTTATTAAAAGAACCTCAAATGTGAGTTTTGAGCAGTGAAGGATAGTGCTTGTTGTTTTTTGTTTCTCTGATCACAAATGCAGACATGGTGTTAGGTTTACGAGGTGTGAAGCAACGCAATGCGTGAAAAGACAGTACTAAGTCATTATAATCAGAAATGATGTATTTCATGGATGCAATAAATGACTCATTTGCAATATGTTTTATTGTTTTGGTGTCATAGTGCCGGTACGCGCCATCACGTTATGATAAGGGGCATAACATAGCTGGCAGAGCACACATAGCTTTTTAACATTATATGACCCCTTTAATAGTAACATCATAAATGCAACATAAACCAAAAATTAAAGTATACTGAAGATCTTAAGCCTAAAAGAAAATCCCATGTCTTTGAAAGATAATTTTGGTTCATTTAGTAACACTCTGAATCTGAAGTACTAATTACAAAAACATATGTTCAAACCCATTCATCACTCATTCTGCATCAGCGGTCCTGTCCAAAGTTAGAAGAAGTTCACAGAGTGAGAAAGTTACTGTACAGAAACTTCTTTGCATGTAAACAGATCCGACAGAAGTTCCCGTCATGCATCTCTCCCTTAATGAGGACAAGCAGAAGGTGTAGAATATCGACACGGAGATCTGGCATCTGTAGAAATTCATCTGCAATAACACACATCTGTCAACATGCAGAACATTTGTAAAGCATAGCTAGAATATAGTTGGTATGTTTGTCAGCCGTACACCAACTACTGAGGTAGAACTTCAGTCTACTGTGTTTGTTTGCATTGCATTTGGAAAACATGGCAATGTTTCTATTTTCATAACAGCACCAACATTATGCAGTAAAGCCCCAGTGACACTGACATTGACTTTGAGAGCCAAGCAACCACAGTCATTCATTTCAATGACAGCAGGTGATTTGAGCTTTGGGAATCTTGTTTGTGATGCGATGCATTAAAAATTATGTTTTTGCACTCAGAAAAAGGATAAATGATTACTTTAATGAAATATGTTTTGTGGCTTGTGTTTGTTTTTGCATGCCTGTAATTCATTTGCATTTATTTAACTATAAACCTTGCATATTTAAATTTTTTTTTTTTTAAATAAATCTAGCATAGTTTTCATTAATCCATTTTAAATAGTCGTTTTAAATAAGTATTTATGGAAAAAGGGGAAAGGACGTGACATGTGGCCAGGTATGGTTTCCCATACTAGGAATTTGTGCTCTGCGTCAAGGGTCTCACCTCAGACATGGTATTGAAGGTGGAAAGAGCTCTGGTTATTCACTCCCCCCACTTACAATCCCTGCCGGACCCGGGACTAACGTGAACAAGCAATGATCAATGCATTTGGGGGAAGGGGAGGGTACTGCTCCCAGAAGGATAAATGTCCTGGAGAAGAGTCTGGCTGCACCAGGCAGTGCTTACCTGCTCCCTGGTTCCTGCGCTGGTGATATAGGGCTTCGGGTCCAAATCCGAAGAGGCAAGGCGTCGCTCAGGAAGAGACCATGGGGCACTGGGCCTAGAGGTGAGGTGCCTGTGTCAGGGACGCTTCACAACTTTGTGGGGGGGCAGCGACGAGCAGGCAGTGGCTGAGCACAACATAGCATGCAGGGCAGTGGCAGCGAGGCCCGCAGCGACAAGCTTGGCCTGCGAAAGAGGACAAGAGCTCACACACTTTGGACCTCACTGTAGCCATGGTCATACATTCGCAATGAATTCATGCACAAACTCTGTCCCAGCGTGATCTCACCCAGACACGTGAGGCAGTCTTCATGTCCGTCCAGAAAGGAGAGGAAAATACCACACCAGAAAGCGTACAACCGGAAAGACATACATAGAGAATGTCTTCCGACAGCCGTGAGAAATTGTTCTTTTTCGATCCTGGTTTTCCCAGGGAGGACCTCGCGGCACAACTGTACACTCAGTGGCAGTCTTTGCTCACTAGTTGCAAAGGCTGAGCTGTTTTTAGATAAACAGCCAGCCCGCAGGATTTGCAGAAAGCTGGAATCTTCCCTGTCACCATAAGTAGAGTGCATGAACTCCACAGGAACTCTTTTGCTTGTCTCTTCAGGACTCGAAGGTGAAGCTCCGAAGCGAAAGTCTGAATATGCGCCCCATCAGCTGCTCAATTATACAGTACTCACGCTGTGAGCAGCTGCAGCTGGATGAGTCAGTGCATTGCAATTTTCATTGGCCTTTTTAATAAGGCTCAGAGGTGTTTGGTCTGTCATGCGAGTTCCCATATGTAACGTCGGAGTGACTCGACTGAAGGGGAACTGTATTCACCTGTAAAACAATCTTTCTTTATCTTTTTTTACACAACTTTGAAAACTCTCTTATACACAGTGAGAACAGTTTTTTCTTTGTTTTTTAATTTTAATTACACAACTGTGTTTTTCATGCCTCTATTTCTGAAGGTAAATGAGCAGCTTTGTGCATCAGCTGACAGGTTGCTAAAGGCATCATTTAAGTTTAACGAGAGCCGGTTAATTAGACCAACGCCACAGACCAACGAAAGGCCAGGAGGTTGATTATAAAGTGATTATCCTCGAAACATAAAGAAAAATCCTGTGTTTCTGTCTCTCACCTGTCTGAAGAAAAGCACACATTCGCTGCACGTCGCTAGCCTGGAGAAAAACAAATGAATCTCTGTTGTGACCTTTACACCAGCTCAGAGATAAAAGAGCCTCGTCTGCCCTGATTGAAAATTAGTGGAGCTCCAAAATGCTTTTTATGTTAAACTTGGGTGTACTGGCAGTAAATAATAAAAGTGAATCTGTTTCTTAATTTATGTCAATTTGGCTGTCCTCCAGTCTCAACAGATGATTGCGTTTGTCCGGACCGATTGATGACAATTACAAGCTGCCTGTTTTGGGATGAGTGTTGTAAACGATCGTCTGGCCTCTAAAAGGTTTATAGCAGCTAAAGTGTGTGTCCACAACATCGTCCAGACGCTCGGCTAGTGCCAAAAGGTCACAGCATGTCGAGATCACTGGATGTGGAGCATCTTCTCGTTTAAAGTGGGATGTGACAGTAATTACAGCGCTGATAGTCCTCCATCAGCCAGGCCTGGAGCTCACGTCTGAAACACACAGAGATGGGATTTCATCTGCACTCCTGACTAGGAGGAGCTTTCTGAAGGGCCAAGAGTAGTTCTGTTATCATTTACTCACATCATGTTGTAAATGTCAATGGGATCATTATTGTTAAAAAAACCATGAAATATATTTTTGTTACTTGAAATAAAATAAACTTTATCTAAAATATTTAAAAATTGTGTAGAAACAGAAACGCATATGTGTGTGTGTGTGTGTGTGTGTATAACTTTTACTATTATTTTACAGTGATAGCAACATCACGCCCCTATTATGA
The DNA here is from genome assembly GCA_034779775.1 of Enteromius afrohamiltoni. Taxonomy (NCBI): domain Eukaryota; kingdom Metazoa; phylum Chordata; class Actinopteri; order Cypriniformes; family Cyprinidae; genus Enteromius; species Enteromius afrohamiltoni. Next base: position 1,583,700 of record JAUYWG010000041.1, read on the forward strand.
GTTATGGAACGAGTCCCCAACAACAGGTTGGCAAGTATGCAAGGTTAAAAAAAAGCAGCACCTAGTGGCAAAGAATGAATTTGCATTTTCAATCAGACCAAAAAGTGGGCTGCAATATGCTATTGTTTCTTCATAAAATGGCTTGGGATTCATTTTTTTTTTTTTTTTATTACTAATTTTAACGATTCTGTAATGTTGTCTTTCTTTGTTTCCCTTGTGTAGTGATATGTCTGTTATGTCTGTTTCCATGACCACTCTGTTGTGTCTTCACACAGCCTGTTAGTTTTCTTGATGATTGATCAGCTCCGCCCCCTCGTTTATCCCTTTATCTTGGCTTTAAAAGTGTTTATGTTTGTAAGTCAAATTGCTGCATATTTAGTGTGTTCCTCGTAGCGTTTTTTCCCTTGTTTTAATTGTCTGCCTGATCTTAAGTGTACTGACATCTGCCTTGCCTTGGAAAATTGTTTTGGTTTTGCCCCGTTTGGACTATTTTTCCCCGATCGACCAAACACATAATGTGTGTGAGAGAGCGTGCGGGACGCTCTGCTGCGTGGTTCAGATTTGAAGAAACAGTTTACAGTTTCTGTAAAGTTTAGGCTTACAATCAGTGTTTAGTGCTTGTACATCAGTGTCAGTCATCTACCATTAAATATGATATTAGGCATTACTTGTGGGAAATGTTAGATTTCGGTGTAGAGATATGGTCAAGACTATATTTTTGCATTAAAATGTTGTCCCAGGGTCAGCAAAATAAGTTGATCTAGTGACACATAGCACTTATCAAAATCAGGACGTGTACCCCACACAAAAGGCTCAGCACAGGGCTCTGTGGGGGAAGGATATGTCCCAGAAATCTCTTTCCTCTCAGACTCATGCTGATCTCTGGGGGTTGCTGCTGCGTGTGGGCTTTGGAGCTCTTTAGCAGTCGTTTCTCTTGCTGAGGACAAACTCAACAAGCAGTGATGGAGAAGCAGAGACATCGGCCTGTGCCCTTTCACATGCAGCAGCTTACAACCTCTTTAAACTAGTTTTGTCCTTACAGCATTCCTGAATTACTGTGTGTTTATTAGAGAATATCACTTTTAGGACGCTTTTGAGTTTCTATTAAGCATAACAGCATACAGTGACCGTAAAATATGTATTAGGCATGGTTTTGATGCTGCTTTTCGGCCTTTTCGGCTTTTTGGCCGCTTGTCAAACACGAAAAACACATTTTATGTAAATTCTGAATATGGCCCATTATTGCACGGCCTCAGACTTAGGCCCTATACTGGCCCTGACCCAAGATGTTTAGGCCCTAGCCTGAAATTGTTCAGATTTGTGTGCAACAGCAAAATAATTACATTTCCTTTCTTAGTATAATTAATTTGGAAAAAAAAACAAAAAAGTTTAGAGCATTTTTTATTTGTTAAATATAAGTTTTTGTGTTTTAAAGTAACGACCAAGCAGCCAGCTGCAGACAGAGATGATCATAATACAGGCATACAAAAAAATAAGGGGCGCATACTACAGCGGGGGCCACATCCCTTGGGGGTCAAGACCACAGTGATCACAGGCCCAATGGCATGCCAGTGGTAGTAAATCGCAACTTAAAATATGTTTTCTGGAAAGTATGAACACTTGGACACTAAAATAAACTGTCTTTTATTGAAATGCAGTCAATCTTTTTCTTTTACAACTCAACAGATGTCTCAGATGATAATCGTAGCTTAATAATTAACATTGGCCAAAATAGGTCAAACAAAGTGTGACAGTAACCACAAAAAAAGGCTTTTAATGACCTTCTAATGACCTTATTATCTCTAAGTTAAATATTTATAATTATTTATAATTATTAAATTATTTATTATAACTCTAAGAAAAATATAGAGAGTGCACAAAACTGCAAAGGAACCTTTCTTGAACACCAGTAGACCAGAACTGTAAGTGTGCAGTACTGGAGCATGTCAGGCCTACTTTCTTTTGTATGTGTACTTCTTGTCGTTCCGTGCAGCACTGAGTCGCTCTTTGTCTTTTAAACAGCTAGAGTAAAACTCTGTACAGGACTGTTTCAACTTGAGCGTGATCAAGAGCTCACTCCTAATGAGCTCCACAGAGCACCTGTTTCTGCTGTCACTCCATTTATTGGTCATTATGGAAAAGATTCTTTCCACATAGCCAGTTGATGCTGGGATGCATGAGATGTGAATGATTATGTACAGCATGTTAGGCAGGTCAGCCATTTGAAAGAGAGCCACCCACCTGGCAGCCACATCTTTGGACTTCCATTCATCCTCTGCATCATCTTTGAGCCTCTTCAGAATGGTATTTGCTGTGGTGCATTCATCGTAGAGGTCAGCCATGTTCACATTTTGGATAAGGTTGAGTTTACTAGTGATCCTCTCAGTGTCACTGTGGGAAAGCATGCCATGTTGCAGAAAGAGAGGTTGCAGGAAGAACAGCCAGTTGTCCTAAGAAAAGTCAAACCATTTCTCAATGTATGAGATTGTTGAAAAATGATGTAAAATCTGCCCTTGGCCTGTCGGCTTCATGTGGGAGAATATTTTGCAGCTTTACTTTTGTTAACTAGCTATAAAATTAGTCATCTCTTCTCTGTGTGAGTTTTTGCTTGAAGGTAGACATAATGGAATATATCTCAACACAGGTAGTTGAATCACTTACAAGTTTCTTGACCACTTCCTCAAATAGGGAGAGGATGTTATTGGAGAACAGGAGATACATTTCCACATCATCCAGATCTTCCTCAGTCCTTCCTCAGTTACGATTTTGGAGTCATGCAGAATCTTTTGGTTGAGCTTGTGTCTACAGTCAGCACTGATATAGCTGATGTTGTGTTTAATAGTGTGGTACATCTGCATCAACTCTGCTGCTGTAACCTAGAGGAGAGGAGAAAAAACTAATGAACCTAATTTTAAAGGGTGGTATTGATAACAGATTTTGACTAAAATATTTGTCATTATTTGCAGTAACACCTATCCAAACATGGAAACAGCACATACATAAACTAGCTACAATCATACAAACAAGTTTTTATATAGCCTATTTCTCATTTTCAAATATGGAAAGTTGCAGTTTACTAGTTTATTTTCTTTACATGGACATTAGGCTGTTTATTAATGTATTAAATGTAATGTTTCATATAATAAATTAATGCTTATGTGTCTGACTTAACCTTAACAAACAAACCAGGCCAAATCTAATTATGAGATAAAGTTTGACTTTAGCTATTAATTTCACTGTGATTTCAGTTGTTGAGATGGTTTTACTCAGTTAATATTAAATGCATATGTTTTTATTATTTTCACAGACTGTTCTTTATTTCAAATGGAAAACAGTAAATTACAAAAAAAAAAGACCCCAGCTAGGTTTTCACAGACTGGGTCACATTTTTAACATTATTTAGTAATTAATTAATTAATTAATTAATTAATTAATAAATATTGTTGATAATAATTACACTGTCATTACCATGTCTGCTTCGGGAGAGACTTGGGGTACAGAGAATTGTCTGACTGTGCTTTGATTTTTGTGAGCTCTGTCATTGCGGGAATGCTGCTCTCCGGAGGCATGTTGTCGCACGTCTGACAGACCACCATGAGCCACAGAGAACGCTCTCCGACAAATTGTGCAGTTGGCTTGATAACAATTTCCGCTAACACTCTGCAGCCAAGTATTTGTTTCCTCCCACTCTCTGTGGTATTTTTGCAGCCGCTTGCGTTTAAGCTCTGAAACTTTAAGGGTTACCTGGAGAAGCATCTGCCATTTTTTTATATTACTCTCTGCCAACACTGCAGACTCTACTCGTACTCACTGGACAGTTAAAAAGACCAATCAAACTAACGATGACATCAAGTATTACCCAATCAAAAGTAGGAAAGGAGGCATCTTCATAAAATGCGTGTGGGATGATTTGAATGAGACGCTACTTTAAAAAAATGATAGAAAATACAGGACAAAACACTTCCTGTATTGATTCAAAGCGGGACGTGCAATTTCATTCTCAAATACGGGACGATTTCGTATTTTAAAGGATGGGTGGCAGAGTTATCCGTTTTCTACCCGTCAACAAAAAAAACTACAATTGAGCTTAAATCTAATTTTTCCGTTTTTTTGAACAAAAGAAAAAACAAAAAAACAACAGTTTTCTCATTTCAAATTGAAAAACAAATGATCACAACATACACGGACCTCCTGTCAAGCTACTATTTTTATATTTGATACTATGATATTTACCTTGATACCTTGATAAATATATTAAATATATATTTTCAAAAATTTTATATTTTATTTGATTAGTACTTTTTAAAAAATTATCTAGCACAAAAATAATATCTAATAATATCTTATAATATAATGAAAATGCTCTTTATTATTATATTTATTTTATTTGTTACATATAAAGTAGTCAGTCTACTAAAGCTAATGTTTTGCCATGTCATTTAATGTATCATGATGAATATATTAATTGTACTATACTATTTTTGATAAATGATTTATTAGATTATTTTATGTAGCACAAAATTAAATTGAACCAAATGTAAAATCTCACATTTTCAGTTTAGACTATTGCAATAGGATGCTCTTCACGGGTACTAGTAAAAACACATAAAAACTGAAGTGGTTTACTGATTTCAGAGAGAAATCCTCATGAGAGCAGAACATTTGCCATCGCCGCCAGCAGACAAGATCTCGTTTCATGGCAGCGCTGCGTTGACAAGTAAATGTTTATGAATACACGGTTTTCCATGATAGATGGTTTCCTTCTGCGCTTTTTCATACGGTAGCGTCACCTGCGTATGACTAAAGGGTTCATCAATGTTATGTAAACTGACAGAGATAGATGAACCCCTCACAACACTAACGGAGGTGCTTTGGCATAATCCATCAAAATTAAGTTTGCACTTTCCTTTTTAAATGGACCAAAGGTGTCTCGTGTGTTCGGTCTATTTTGTCACTTAATCTGGCGGACACTGAAGACTTCACAGCATACACTTAACAATTTACATGACAAAACCTGACCCATTTGCATTTTGCATCTAAACGCTTATAAAAACCATATCTTATTCCTTAAACGGTCTCTGTAAAATGCATTTGTCGAAATGAAGTGCTGCTGTCGCGCTTGAGGCAGGAGGGAGCGAACAAGCAGTGGCGCAAGGGGGAAGAGACTCAAATCTGCATTTCATTTCTGGACGACCTCCAAAACATGCAACATGCCATCGCCCCGAAGAGAAAGAGAAGAGCCAGATGAAGATGGGATTGTAACTGGCCTGAGGGACAGAGGAAAAAACACTTTATACTCGTTTTCTTCCCACTAAACCTGTGAGAAATGTTACCAGTGAAATGATCAAACATTCATTGTCATGCGAATCATCTTAATGATTTCATATGTTCTTGGGACTGCTGATTTGAACCTTATCCAGAGGAATGCTCAGGGGTTTCTCTTTCATTGCTTATACTGCTTATCAATGTTTTATATATATATATATAAATAGAAAAAGAAAAAGTAACTTTAATAACCAGGGTTATATATTATAGATAAATAACTAA
>JAUYWG010000041.1:1604188-1616221 GCA_034779775.1 Enteromius afrohamiltoni
TGTGTGCACTTGGATGGGTTAAATGCAGAGCACCAATTCCTAGTATGGGAAACCATACCTGGCCACTTGTCACATCCCTCCTTTTTTAACCTACTTCTTGACGAAACCGGCTGGATTTCTATTAAAGGCGAACTGTCACTTCTGATTTCAGGTTGTGTGTGTGTGCTCTCAAGCTCACATGTGGGCCTCTCAACACCTCCTCTGTGGACTCTTTGGATAAATCTCCACCACCTGCTGGCTGGTTCTCAGTAATGGGTGGATATTCTCTGGTGTGGTCTCTCCTGTAATCCCCAGCCCTTCCTCTGGGGCAGATCCGGTCGTCGCTTCACCCCTGGGATCTGGATCAACACCCTCAGGATCACTGGAGAAACATTAGATTAATTGTGAAGCTCCAAAAAGTGGGACAGCTGCATATTTCATGTGCTGCCACGATGACGTGAAGAATATCTGGCTTTTCTCTCTCTGTCTGATTTCCTCTCTCGCTGTACGCTCCTGGGAACAGCAGGCGTTTCTGAGGGAGGGAATGAGCGAAGGAAAGGTTAGTGTGAAGGAGAGGAAAAGGCTGGAAAGGGTTGATAAAATGATAGCGTTCTCTCCTCGCTGTAGTAGTCTCTGTGAATGGGTGCCGTTTCCTGCTATTTCTTGTCCTGCCTCTTTACTCTTTATCATTTCTGACTTGTGCAATCTATATCTGTGTCAGACTCAAGTGTGTGTGTGTGTGTGTGTGTATGAGAGAGAGAGAGACACTGTGTTTGTGTGCAAAAAAAATAAAAATAAAAATGGGATTTTCTTACAATAAACCATGTCAAGTATTTCCACCCAACGGGGTAAAGTAGCTCCTACAACCTATAATTAAACTAAAATAAAACAAAGGCTCTTTAAGTAAAAACAGTAGGGAATTTGAGTACGTATTGATTACATGTTCATTTTACTTGATTTTATGCTGAACTGTCAGACGATCAATAGGGTTAAGTATTTACAGCAGTTCAAGTACCATAAAAAAAGAAAAGAAAAAAGAAATGCCTGCATTGTTTGGTGGAGTGGAAAAAAAGTACTTTTGGCAAAATTGATCACAGAAAATCACTTAAAGGGATGGTCTGTCCAAAAATTAGTTACACATTCTCAAGAAACCCTCAAGTTTGAACACAAAAGATTAAATTCTGAAAAGTGATGGTAGCCATTGACTTTGATAGTATTTTTATTCTGAAAGCCAGTGGCTACCGTCAACCATTTGGTTATCAATATACAATACAGTAGATAGATAGATAGATAGATAGATGGATGGACAAACCAACAGAAGGATAGACAGAATGATTGAATAATTAAATAGAACTACAGATAAAACGATTGGTTTCCAATATACAATAAAATATAGATAGAGAAAACAACAGAATGATAGATGGATAGAAATAATGATACATAGAACAATAGATAAATACAATGATATAACACTGACAAAACAATAGAACAATAGAAAGATAGATAATATTATAGATAGAACAATAAATAGATACAGCAATAAAAAGATAGAACAATAGCACAATGGAATGATAGACAGAATGACAGAACGTAAGATAGATAGATAGATAGATAGATAGATAGATAGATAGATAGATAGATAGATAGAGCATTCACATCTGTGTACTCAAGTATGTTTCTTTATTTTCTCCTGCACACAGTATGTGCTGAAGTGCCAGTCAGGTGTGTGTGAAGGTGTGTGTTGGTGGCATCAATGATCCTCAGCAGCTGCGTGTGTCTTGCGTGTCGTCCCACAGCAGGTGTGAGATTACGGCACGATCTCTGAACAGATGTGAGGGGTAGTAGATGCGTGTTGTCCACACAGACACACACACACACACACCTCCGCCTGCATGACGATCTTCCACTGACCCTGGATCAGAGTCCCCAGCGACGGCTCCCTGTACAGAACACTCATCACATCACCTTTGACCCCGCGCTGTGAGAGCGATACAGATACAGCCGCTCCGCCACACTCCCCAGAACATCCCTGCTGGCTGTCATGCTCACTGCTTAGGGGCCTTCACGGGTGGCCCGTCTACTTCAGATTCTGTGTGCAGCACATTCAATTCAGCTTTTTTTCACATCATCAAATAGTCGAGTCAAGGAAAGAGAAGAGAAACAATTCACTACTGTTCAATAGTTAGGGGTCCATTATATCTATAAGTCTCTTTGGCTCACAAAGCTGTGTATTTAAGGAAAACACTGCCTATAGTAAAAACAAATTTAGTGAAATACTGTTACAATATTACAAAATAACTGCGTGAATATATTGTAAAGTGTGATTTATTCCTGTGATCAAAGCTGAATTTTCAGTATCATTACTCCAGTCTAAAGTGTCACATGATCTTTCAGAAATCATTTGAATTTGAAAAAATCCTGAAAGGATATTCAAAATGATATTTTGTCATGTGGCCATATACAGTAAGATGATGAATCAAATCCTCTACAAAGTACGGTATCAAACATTTACAAAGATTTAAAAAGAAATGTCTGCTTTGAAAGTATATCTGTGGACTGACGTTAAAAGATGGCGGCGTGTCAGAAGTGTGATGTGGGCCATGAGGGAAACTCTCACTTACAAATGGAAACGGAGACCTATTTTTCAACTTCTGTCAAAAAAAAGAAGGGAGAGGGAATAAAAAGTTGATGTTATAGTGCATGTCTCAACAGCGGAAAATGAATGTGTGTGAGCTGTCAGGGCAGCATGAAGAAAACGGTTTGCCTGAAAAAAAGACTTTGATGCTTTTTTTCTACTGGTTTATTTACACAAACAACAGCAGAGGCACTGCTAGACTACAGGACTGCACAAGACTTCACAACTCTGTTTCTAAAGGTCTTTGTCTTTTACATTCACCTCTAGAATCTCAAACAGGTCTCAATAGAGTGTCCTTGACAGCTGATGATGTGGTATACATTTTTATGAAATTAGAATCTTTTTATGGAACTTATGAGCGTAGCAACCATTAAGTCCAATTTAGTGTTTTTCAAGTTTTTAAGTAACCGGGTAAGCGTTCTTATTCATTTAGGTTTTGCCATGATGTAATCACTATTGGAAAACACCCCTTGGTGTGATTATGTCATCACAGCATCTCGTTCCTATTTTTTTTTCTAATTAAAATCTGAATACAAAATTAAATGTAAATTACAAATATAGATAATTAAATAAATTATATAAGTTGAAAAAGTTAACTGAAACTTTATAGTTATTTTTTTTTTACAGGTATTTTTCCTGTATTTTGAACTTCATTGCACTGCTTTTTAGGTGCTTAGTGTTAATGGATAATGCCCCTTTACAGTAATTAATTAATTCCATAATAGTAATCAATAAATCATACTAAAATAACGCTAATTATTACACTTTAAGGCCTTTGTTTTGGCCATAGTATTAAAAAATATAATGACGACGTAAAAATAGTTTAAAATCTAAAGGTATTTATTTTATTTATACACTGTATTTATGAACATTATACATTGTTCATAGAATTTCTTTTCCAAAATATTTTAGTTGGAAGTTCAATAGTAACATTCCTGTCAAATTCACAAAATTATGCAATATAATGTTTCTTATATTACTTATACATTATATTATTAATAACCAAAAAAGTTTGTAAAGCATTTAGGAAAAACCTAAAGCTGAACGTTCAGAGAATGAAATGATGAAAATGAATAAAAAAAAACAAAAACCATTTGTTTGGTAGGATTGTAATGCATCACTCCCAACACTGGTGTTCCTATCACTTGCTATTTTCATCACTAGTCTCCAGGGGGCTGTAGTGAGTGTGTTAAGCGTTCCCTACTTATCATTACCTGTATTTTAAATATACACTCTCTGGTTCTGGCCTCGAGTTGCAGTGCTGCTATTGTTGTCGTATATCTTCCGTGGGCGGGCTGCCGTAATTAATGGCATCACCTAAAGTTACAATCGCCATTCACCTCAAATATATGTACCTGTCCTTCTGCAGCCAGAGCCGTAAAATGATTAAAGAGACTTAAGAAGCACTTCCACAACATGCGGCCCAAACATATGAGGGGCGAGAAATTGCATCGAATAATATAAATAAAAGACATTGCTCTCTGTCCAGGAGAAGAGTGCTTAAGTTAATGCCTTTTTCTATGCCGAGATGGGCTCGAATCCAACAACAGCAGCAGGTAAAATGAAATTGGACACCTTTTACAGATGGAGAGCAGAAGCAAACAGCAGTTTTCTCTGCTCACGGATACATTAGGAGACTGCGGCGCTCCGGTTTGGCCACGCTCTCCCGGAGAGCCGAGACAGATGCGACGTTCTGTGACGATGCTAGCATGCGGTCTCAATATCCAAAGTCACCAAACAACATAAACATGCCAACAACAGGAACTTCTGAAAAGGCGACAGGCTGCACATTGTTCTTTATTGTGTGTGTGTGTGTGGAAAAAGATGTTTAGAAAGGCCACAAATGAATCTCGACAGCATGTGCATAATAGTATCTGCAGCCATTTCTAACAAAAGATTCTGTCTGGCATTGTTGGTGTGTTTACTAACAGAGCTATTAAAGGAAATGACGTGATTGTCATCATTTACTCGCCCTCGTGTTGTTCTGATGCTGTGTTATTCACTTTCTTTGACTGAAACACAAAAGGAGATCTGACCGACCGTCTGTTTACAACAAAACGGATGAGGATTTATACCATCAATTTGTGAGAAAGACCATTAAGATGTAATAAAAAATCTGACTAGTTTATTGTGCTCCTTCATGCTTTTCTGGGTGGATGTGTTTTGGAGAATGGATGGATGTGGTTTAAGGAATAGATAGATAAATGTATGTGTTGAATGATTTGTAGAATAGATGCATGTATGTGGATCTGATTAATAAATAACATAACAGCAACACTACAGATGACAAGTAGTTTGAAGAATAGATGGATAGATCAATTCATCAATTAATTAATCTAAAGAGAGAGACAAGTTCAGCAGATAAATAAATAACCCTGTATGTGTACCCTCTTAAAAAATAAGAGGGTAGGAAAATAACTCATTGCATAAACTAAACATACTCCAACAAAACCAGTTGAATTTAACCTACATTGGAGCAGTGGATGTGTGTAGAGCAGCAGCAGCAGCAGCAGCAGCAGCAGCGGTAACTCAGGGAGAGTTTGGGCTTTCACAGCTGTTGGTCTGGAGGAGAGATGGCTGTGTTGAGGACGAGGTGAGACTGGGGTGGGTTTCAGCGGCGCCTCCAGGCCTGTACTCCACTCATTTGTTCAGCACCACTGGCTTAATAATTACACCTGGGAAGGGCAGGTAATGGGTCGTATCCACGCAATTACGGCTCCCCGCCAAAACACTCATTTATCTTTGTCACGTCGGACCGCCTTAATTGGAGTCATCGGGGGCAGTGTTGGGTGGTGACTGGGGGTCTTTGGCTGACTATCCTATTGGAGCCTTTGACAGAGGTCACGTCAGGGTCGCGCCTGTGCTACTGTACTCACGACTGAAGTGCTGGAGTTCAGCTGAAGGTCGCTGGAAACAATACAGTAACATGAGGGCATAACTCTAACATATAAAAAGTTACTGTGCTTACGGTCAAATAGGCTAACATGTTAAAAAAAAGAAAGAAAGAAAAAAAAAAAACATGTATGACTTAACATTTGTTGCTGTCTATCATAAAATGGGTGAAATATTAATTATCCATGAGACGAGAACATGTTAATTGGTAATAAATAAATAAATATATTTCACAAAAGATCTGTAATGTAATGTCTTGTGAGACATAAAACGGTCAAAATAAAGTAAACAAAAAAAAAAGTGGATGAAATGAAAAATCTTTAGATAAAGAATAAAAAATAATAATGAATTGCCTTGTTTACTTCACATTCAATTTCTGAAAAGGAGTCTTTAAGGAAACTTTAAGTAAATACACTAGTTCAAAAGATTGGGGTTATTATTTCAATGTTTAAGAAATTTTTATTGTAAAATATAATAATATTTTTTTTTACTGAAAATACATATACTGAAATCAGTGATGCAAATCTGATATTTTAGCATCATTACTTCAGTAATTGTCACATGAGCCTTCAGAAATGGTAATATGCTGATTTGCAGCTCAAGAAACATTTATTATAATTAGCACGGAAAACAGTTTTGCTGCTTCATATTTCTGTAGAAATCATGATGCATGATGTATAGAAAGTGCAAAGGAACAGCACATACTATAAATAGAAATCTTTTGCAGCATATAAATGTCTTTACTGTCACATTTCCCGATTTTAATGCATCCTTGCTGAAAGTAATAATTAATACTGACCCCAAACTCTGGGGTTCAGCTGCTCTAGATAAATAAGTGCAAAAGATATTACAGATGTTACAAGCTGTTATACCAGCCATTATTCTCTCCAGCATCGCTGCTTTGATTCACACGACCTGTTTATTAAATTGGAGATATTCTTCATATATGCTATGGTGATTATTCTGGCTGGTGCGCTAACAGTGATACATGGACCGTACACGCTTTCTAAAAACGAATGGAGCCGTGGTAATGTACAGCATTGTATTTACAAGGCGATTGGCAGGACTTCATATTTTTTCCATAAAGCCTGCTCTGGGCTGACAAATGCTCGTACGCAGACACAACACCAGCAAACGCTGACCTGAGGTGATGATGCTCTTTTTCTGAAAATGAACTTTCCAGAGCAGGTGAGCTCTGTTGTCCATCAGAGAAGATGAAACGAAGCAGAAGAGATTGTTTTCAAACTAGATCTGACCATGTCTGTCTGCTGTCGTGGTGTAAACATAACAGGAGTACTATTGATTTTTGCCAGCAGGAAATCACTTTGTTGAGGATGTGTGGTTTACAGAAACTATAACCCAACATGGGGTCTATCTCCGAGGAGGTTTGTGCTTCCGCATACAGAGATCACTCATTGGATCTTTGGATGCTTTAAAGTGGTCACATCATATATTTTTATTTGGCTTTATTTATTTATGTTTCCCCCTCAGGTCCACTTGGACTATTAGGCAAGGTTTATAACATCAAAACAGTCCAGAAACAGATCATTTCCTGACCCTAAGGGCTCATATCAAGGGGAATCATATTTTCCTCACTCTCAAAGTGTTCCTGAGGGTATGAAATACTATAAAACATGCTGTAACTTCCTCAGAACTGTAACCTCAGTCCAGAATAATAATTTATTGAAGCTAACCTGCAAAAATGACTTGTTTCTGACATTGAATTCATAAATTTATGTTGTTCCAAATTTGTTTGCTGTTTTTGTATTTTTTGGTGGAATACAAAATAATCTATTTCATGATAAAAATATTGTTGCTATTTTAACTTTTAGTCCAAAATGTATATATTTTTTTATTTTATTTAATTTTAATAGAAAAAATAAAGTCGTCTAATACTCCAATGGCAACTAATTAATCCAATTTGATTATTATTGCAGAAACGTTCAGAGCTAGTAAGACTTTTTTAATGTTTTGAAAGGTTTTATAATTATATTACAAATTATTATCATTTACAATATCTTTTTCCATTTAAATATATGTTTATATATAAAATATATATTTTTTCTTTATCATTTTCCTTTTTTTTTTTATTATTTATTCTTGTGACCCAATTCTTTTCAGTTACTCCAGTCTTCAGTGTCACACAATTATTCAGAAATCTTTTTAATACACTGTTTTACTGCTCATGAAACATTTTTGGTTATTATCAATATCTATATTATATAAAATTATTTGGTGAATATACCTCATTTTAAAATGATAATTTACTAAGGAAAAACTGCAAAAATCGCTAGTTCATGTGAAACCCAAATTCAAGAATGCATGTCATTGGAAACCCATATGCTCTTATTTTTTAGCAGAACTCAAAATAAGATGCATCTTCATGCAGCTGTTTTCTCCACTGAAAACATCTGTCAAGCTGCAAAAAAGACAAAGAAGCAGCAAAAAACAATCTGGGATCTTATTGCATGGTGGTTACATCATCATCAACATTTCTAGATGTTCACCTCAGTGTTAACATACCATCGTTCTTCATGCGCCGGTTCTGTCACTTCAGGGCAAAAACTTCCTTCCAGGTGACGGCTCAACTCTTTCTTTTCTCGGCTAAAGTCACCTTTCCTGTCGCGGCAGCACCGAGTCATCCAGTAACACGCTGCCAGGTATTAAGCAGTTTTAATCTCTCTTAATCTCCCTCGCGTTCGGACCAGCCCTTCAACTTCCAAGAGTTTAAACTTCCATGATTTCTGATTTCTGATGACAATTTCATTCTGAATGTACGCCATGGTCATAAAAATGCTCACCTTGTTCACTGAAGGAATAGTTTACGCAAATGGTCAGTTTGCTGAAAATGTCCTCACCCTAAGGCCATTGAAGATGTGAATGAGTTTGTTTCTTCAGGGGAATGGATTTGGAGAAATGTGGCATTGCATCACTTGTTCAAATGCGCTGGGGTGAATGGGTGCCATCAGATTGAGAATTCAAACAGCTGATAAAAACATCACAGTAATCCTCATCCCTCCAGTCCATCGGTTAATGTGAAGCGCAAAGCTGTGCGTTTCTAAATAATCATAAAGTTAAATAATTTCAGAATCCATAACAATGCTTCCTCCAGTGAAAGGGTGCACATTTTCTTGCTCCTGTTATCATTTCACATGAAAATCCACACACATATTTCCTTAGAGACTGTTTTCACTTGTAAATGGGCATTTACCTGTGCATTATTCTTTTTTGATTCAGACTATGTGACTTTTTGGATTTTTGCTTTGTTTTTATCAGATGTTTGAACTTTCATACTGATGGCACCCATTCACTGCAGAGTTTCTATTGATGAGCAAGTGATGTAATGCTACATTTCCCATGAAGTACTGGGTGACCTGAAGGTGAGTACATATTAATTTTTTTGGTTTCACGTTATCTTGATGGTCCCTTTAACACATTCTGTTGACAATAAGTAACACTGCACCTACATATTTACTAACTAATTTAGTAGACTGGTAGGGTAAGGGTTAGAATAAGTTGACATGTTTTTGCAAAGTTACTTATAGTCAGTCTGTTGGGAGTTGGGAGACTATCACGATAATGAGTTAGCAGATATTTATCAGACATTGTACTAATATTCTAATAAAAGTTAGTTGACTTGTAGGTGCAAAGCTACTTTACTGTCAACAGGCTGTTCAAACCAATTTTTTAAAGATGAACTATTACATTAGGACAAGGAGGATGCTGTAAAGAGATTCATCTCCACGCTGCTTTGACCTCAGGACACTTTGGTTTGTCGGTGCTGGAATTCACATCTGTTTGGCACATGAATAAAATACAGCACTCACAAGTATATCCTTCAATTACAGCCCACTCTCTTGTCGACCTCAGTCGTTTCATGTGCTTTTGTCAATCGGATCGCTGTCTAATTGGAATTGCACACTGCTGTCCGATCAGTAAAAACACATGAAGTGGAAATACGTGGAAGTGTTAAAAACATGATAAAAAAAATTTAATTATATCTGGGAAATTTTGCTAGGAAACTAGGGATGTTGCTGTATATTAAAGCTCTGGATGGTGTATCTCCTTATAAACCTAATTTTAAGGTCACAACCTTTGACTTTTGCTTCAATTGTTTATTCTGTGATTATTTTCTAAGACTGAAATGCGAGAAAATATAGCCCATTGCGATATTTGCGATATGTTTACTAGACATATCGTTACTCAAAAAAAAAAAAAGAAAGAAAGATAACCTTTATTTTAAATAGGTGGATCAGTGCAAATCACAATATGCTTATAAATCTTATTAAATCATGCTGAACAAATAAATTCGTCAGAATAGAATGCTTGATAAAAAAGATTAAGATTTAAGATTAAATACGTTATGTTTCATTTATATGTTTAATTTGTTGATTAAATACTTATTTGACACAGTGATTCCCAAATAAATTGTTAAAAAATCATACAATGTGATTTCCGGATTTTTCTTTTTAGAATCTGTCTGCTGAAAATTGTAGACCCCTCCATGATTTCTAAGTAAGAGAACTTGCAAAATCACAGGGTGATCAAATACTTTTTAACTTCACTGTATATGTATACATTTCCGGAGGCCCCCCAACATCTCGTCTTGGAGTCTCAACTAATGAGCTGAATCAGTTGATTAAGGACACATGGAAAACATGCAATGTTCAGGGGCCTACTGGAGAAAGTGGTTGGGAAACACTAGTATATATCAAAGTGTAATCAACTTCTTGTTAAGGGCAACACAATAGAAAAATAAATAAATAATATTTGAAAATAAGATGTTAAGAAAATGTAGGTTAAATGTACACGGTTCAGTGATTATCTGGGATGATCTGTGTAATGAAGGCTTAAGGCTGCCAGCTGGTGTTTCTTAATCAGGGATCTGATTAAACACTGTTTTTTCCTGCTTGTATATAATCATATAGTTACTTTAAAATCAAACAATCATCAAGCCAAAGTCGACCTGCCAGATTATGACATCCATGACATCATTCAATGGAAAGACAAGTCTCTTTTTGTGTAGCTTCAGCCATCTTCACTTCTGAACTCCTGAAGTGTTCAATGTTCCACAGTCAAAGACACTAAACATTCAACCAAACATCCACTCTGAGTTTAAAAGTGTTTGGTTTGATCAATGATTGCTGGCCTGTCTGATGGTCTGCAGTCATAAGTCATATTTGCAGAAGATCTACTATTTTTTTTTCAATTGGTGAGAGGAAGAGGGAACGAAAGGGTCTCAATCTTTCACCTTGTCAATATTTCACGAGTAAACAGTCACAAACAAGAAGTGACTTCCATTCAGAGCTTGGCTGCCTCCCCAGAAAACATTGCTTCTTTAGGAATGCTGAATCAACCTTTTCACGGCTTCCTTATTTTCCACCGGTGACGCAGCATCAATGGAAACTGTGTGATTAAATACTATCTTGCTTTATTTCTTTCTTTCATTGATCAATTGGAGGCCTTCAGGAAACCTGTTTGTAAGCAGCAATGATGCACTTTTTTTAAATAATACAGTTGATTAATTAATTAATCACATTTTTCTCCCATTTCTCATTACCTTAAGACATAAAAAAAAAAAAAAAGAATATTTCATTTAGAATATGCCTGATTATTGTAGACTATTGTATTTCATTCAGGGCTGGGATTGAGAAGGAATGTGTTCAGCAGGGCACTCAGACACACATTTTACAGCATTTTATAAATAAATTCTTATTTTAATACAAAGACACACAGAAAGAGAAAGAGAGACACACACACATTACTAATTGTTTACATACACTGTAAAAGAAAAATCTGTAAAATATACGTTAAAAACGGTGTGGTTACTGGAATGTGAAGTTAAATTTACAGTTAAATACCATAATTTCATTGTCACTGATAGCCTTGTGGGCAGTGCACTGTCTTTCATCTAGTGACTCCACTGAGTCCATCCAGACTGCTTTTAAATGTGAATATGTATGGAAGGAGCTCAGTGTCATTCACACAAACACTAAGCAACTGTTTTGACAATAACAGCATTTCGAGAGGAGCGGCGGCTGAATTTATCACAACTGCATCTCATCTCCTCATTACCTCTCCATTACGATTGCCCAATCATATGCTGCCTTCCCACTATAAATGCTCCCGCTTCCCTTCCTTCCTTATCTCGCTTTATGCAAACGAACGCTCGTTCTAAGCAAAGCATCTTCCGACTACCTCCGTGAGGAGCCCGCTCCTCGCCCTAAACCAAATTAAGCTCCGGCCGCGCAGCAAGCCGCCGCTCCGCCCTCGCCACTACCAGAGGCTGCGGCGTCTTGCAGAGGCCACCGGCCTACCAGGCCTGTTAGCTCCCCAGCTAGGAGAGCTTGCTCCCGCTCTCCACCACCTGCAAGACCTCCACCATCATCTCCTGCATCGTCCTACACCACTGCTCGCTCCGCTTCAGGAAAATGGACAATCATTTCTCTCCGCCAGACCCTCTCAGCAGCAAAAATACAATTTTCCCGGAAAGCCAACAAACAGGACTTGCTAAACCTCCTCCAAAA
>JAUYWG010000041.1:1616747-1634791 GCA_034779775.1 Enteromius afrohamiltoni
TGTAAGTCCTACTCCAAAGCACCTGGCAGCAAATTGGAAAAGGGCTTTAAGATGTATGCCTCCTCATATATCCATGGGTATAAAGGTAAGCCTATTCTTTCAAACTTTGTGACTTGAAATAAGGATTGCTAATAAACAATGACGGTATGTGACCGAATGTGTGTGTGGTAATGTTCTACTGTTAAAGTTAGTATACACGTTACTAGTTTTTTAAGCAGAATATGTGTAACATTGTGTCTATACATGCGTGTGCCTAACTTCTTATTGTTTCAATATGTGTTTGGCATTAGTGTCAAATAAAGACTGAAGTTGCTGTGCAGGCTTCTCGCTTTTACAGAAAATCAAACAAGAAACTAGTTTTACCCTTCTGGGTCCACTTAAATGTAGAAAAGCCCTTTTGTTAGCATGCAATCTATTAAGTATGTTGTGACAGCATTAGTTCCAAGAGCACATGAATATTCATGAAACCAAAATCTGGTGTTCTGGCACTGCAGGAAACAACCCAGAGGTTTCATTTGGATTACAAACTGATTCTACATTCAAAGCAACATAATTTGCTGTTAATTTTTTTTTTCTCTCAGTAACAAGTGGTTTAATATAATTTGTGCATTATGTTGCAATTCAATCCAATGAGTGAAATATGCACAAGTGCCCTGTAGATAATGTTATTTAATCTATATTTTATTAAATGTCGGCTTCAGATTATTTCACAATAAAAACCTCATTCTTGAATGCTTCTCAGAGACGCCATCTAGCAGCAGTGAATCGCGTCTCGAGTGATTATCAGATGAGTGTCTTTGAGCCTGTGTGTGTCCTGACGCCCGCCTTGCTGATTTCTCTTTGCCCATTACAAGAGCCCTTCCTGATTCTAATTGTGACGCTGTCGTATTTGTTAGCATGGCGAACCTGATAAGGGACAAGGGTAAATAAATGAAAAAGAAGTGACAACAGCAATCTATCTGGCCTTTCTCCTTCAGCATTCATTGGGCGATAACTCTTCCCGCTCTGTGCGTATTTCCTCGCCTGTCTTCAGCTGCAGTGAGCTGGAAACACAAGGTGCCAGAGCCCTTGATAAGCAAAATGCCACAAACGTGAGCCGGCTGATCAGCAGGAAAACATCAAGACTGTACCTACACCTGATGGGCTGCTGCGGGGCTCCTGAGGGCCCAGTGAGGAGCTGCGGGGGCCCTCGGGTGCTGTGACAGGTGGCTCTCGCTCCTTTCCTGTCTCGAGGCGTTAGCTTCATTTCTAAAGGAGAGCCTGGAAGTGACACAAATTTCAGATCATCAGTGTACAAAACAATGCAGTGGCATGAAGCTTTAATGAACTTGACATACACATTGCAGATTAATTCAGCTGTAAATTTTTTATTGAATGAATATATTAAATTATATTATTCCATGCCATGGAATAAAAAATTAGGAAGGCTAATTGTGACTTTTTAGTCTTTTTACTTTTTTTCTGAGTGTATATCTTACAATCAGAATCACATGATATAAACAGAATTGTGAGATATAAAGAAAACATTTCTCAGAAATGCAATAAACGTCTTTCTCACAATTCTGAAATAACAACTTTTTATCTTACAAATCTTTAGTGAAAATGTTTTAATTATTTTAAAAATAATAAATAAATGCGTGTTTATTTATTATGTATATATTAAAACAACCCACATATGGCATATATTTTGGAGGTATTTACAGTTATCGGTTATATCGGTTATCCCGTTGTCGCGCAGTAAAAAGAAATTTGCTGTTAATCTATTCACAAAGTTGGGTTGGGAGCTGGGTCTATACTACACAAGCTATGATGACTTTCACCTTAATATGTTAGTGTGGATGTATACCTAGCCGAATTGCACTGTAGCCCTATTAAACCATGTTAATGTGTGGTTACTTTAGTTCAACTATTTTGTTTTTTATTACAGTAAACACGTTAAATTTTGATAATTAAAACATATGTAACCGAGTGCAGAATTTAATATGATTAATCTTGCCTGATATTGATATTACAATAGTTAGTCTTTACAGTTTACGTGAGCTGGCTCTTTATTTGTATTTATTTATTTATTTATTTTATATATCAAAATATATTAAATGTGCGTGTGGTAAGAGCATCTAAGGCAAACACACAAGGAAACGTGTTGTGGAAAAGAATCTGTGAAAAATCATTCTCTAATGACCCCCTGTAAAACTAGTCCCATCCGGGCTTTACTTTTAGTCATTAGTATTTGGGTAGCACACATATTCTGAAGGGCTTTGGCAGAATGTAAATGTAGATTAATAATTAATCTAGATTAAAAAAAAAAATCTATGCCCACCTCTAATATATACAGTATATATATATATATATATATATATATATATACACACACACACACACACACACACACACACTGTATAAAGTTAATTGCCCAAGGTAACATTTCTCATTTTCATTTATACATTGACTAAAATTATAAAACAAATTCAAAAAAATTATGAAATAAATATTTTTATTACTTAAGCTAAAATTAATGTTGACTTAAATTGACATAAACCTAAACAATTGTTAAAATAAAAAAATAGAGTAATAATTAAAAAAAACTATGCAGACAATAAAAACTAAAAACTAAAAAATGACAAAAACTAAATTGTAATTAAAATAAAAACAGACATTACAAAAACACATATTCAAAATTTGATTTAGAAAACCTACACTGTCAGAAAACAAAGTAAGATGCTGTCTCTGGGGCAGTACCCTAAAGCTAAAAGGTGCATCTTTGAACTTTATTTATCCCTAAGTGGTCTATATTAATACCTTAAAAGTATACATATATTAGGGCACTGCCGCAGTGACGTACCTTTTTTTTCCCAGAGAGTGCATAATAGCATCTCAGTGATACTAAAATAACACAGCTAGGGAGATGTACACCGTTAATGATAAACATTCAGCTGTACACAAATAAAATGCATCACAGTTCTCACATTACTGGAGAATAAAATCCGTTCAGCAGATTTGTGCGGTGACAGGTGTGTAAATGATCCTCTCTGTGTTTAATCATACATGTGGGATTGTACCCATTCTGTTAGGAGAGATTTACGAGAGAACAGAAGCAGAGCTAAGAGCCGCAGTAAACAGAGAACACAACAGGAACGAGTCTTACAACCCTGATCTCCGCTCAGACCCTGATCCCTGCAGGACCAGTCCCAGTCAGCAAACTTCTCTGAGCTGCTTGCTGCTGTAATATGCTTTTATAAGCCCACTGATGTTAGAAAATACAGGCGAACTGGTGTGTGTGTGTGTGTGTGTGTTTTAGATCAGTGGATCTTAACTGCTGGGATGCAAAAACTGATTTTGTGATTAATAATAATAATAATAATAATAATTATTATTATTATTATAATTCATTCATTTAACTTAATGTATTGTAGGCATTAGAAATGTATTGTTACCATAACATTATATGAACCAATTTAAATTTTATAGAATAATATAGCAAAAATAAAATGTAGCTAAATAATCAATACATGAATAAAAATATGAATTGTCTTGTAGTTTGTGACAATAAAATAAAACATGCAAAAATGTATTTGTAATTGTGTAATATTAAATGTTTATGAAAAATAGAAATACATTGTATTGTAAATGTCCTTTTGTATTGAATATTTGTGCATATATAACAATAATAATAATTAGTAGTGCTGTTCTCACCATGATTAATCACATACAAAATGAAATATTTTGTTTACAGGGGATCCCGATGACTCTGAACACCTGCATTGGTTGAGGGAAGGCCACCAGAAGAGTTTTTTTGTCAACTCAAGGGTTGCGGTAATTCTAGGATGACCGGCCCTGGGGTATCATGAATCCAATGCAGCAGGCATTAGCAGAAATTCTCTGGAATGTGTTCTCGATCTTGAGGACAGTTTGGAGATGGAGGATCTATGGCCTGAGCTTCTTTGAGTTCGGTCATGATGTCCCACTGGATGGGTGCGAGGAAAATAAATAGAGGTATTATGGGTTCAGGTGTTTGAGGCTGTTGCTTGGCGTCATGGAGGCATGAGAGGGCGTCGGCTTTACAGTCCTTCGATCCCGGACGATAGGTTATTTTAAAATCAAATCTTGCAAAGAACAAAGACCATCGAGCTTGGCGAGAGTTTAGACGTTGAGATGGAGTGCCTCCATTCTTCCAATGCCTCCTTTAAAGCTAGCAGTTTGCAGTCCCCGACATCATAATTACGATTTGCAGATGTTAGTTTTCATGAGAAGTATGCGCAAGGAAACATCTTGCGTGGTTGTCCATGACGTTGGGATAACATCGCGACCACTCCACTATTTGAGGCATCCACTTTGCCAATGAATTCTAGTTCATGATTAGGGTGGCTCAATATTGGACTTGTGAAGCGTTCCTTCAACCTCTTAAAACCTTGGTCGCATTCGGGGTTCCAGTGAAGTATCTTGGCTCCTTTTCGGGTCATGGAGGTCAGAGGAGCAGCTACCTGACTGAAGTTTCTGATAAACCTCCAGTAAAAGTTGGCGAATCCTAGAAATCTCTGCAGTTCTTTGACGGTTCGAGGTTTAGGCCAGTTGATCACTGATGACACCTTCTGGCAATCTTAGTTTGATGAAACTTGCATTTGGGAAGTTTGGCATACAATTTGTGATCGATGACTCGCTCAAGTCTGCATTCTTCTTGTCTGATGTAACGTTAATCCGAAGTTTATTCCTCTGAGTGTCTCTTCTTGAGGTATTTATTTCTCACAGCGTGTCTTTTTCTGAGGTGGATTCGGTCTTATTCCTCTCAGCATGAGAGCAGCTTTGTTTGTGCTGATGTGGGTGTTTACATGTGGCGCGCGGTCTGCGTGGATGATTATCATACCTATTGTTCGCGCGGGGGCATGGTTACATTAAGAGAAAATGAAGGAGACGCGAGAGACTGGACATTGTTCTGGTTTCATATGAATTACTTTATCACAGAATATTTGTTTTCGATTAGACTGTTTTAGTGTAATAGTAGACATATCAAGCTTTCTACAGATATAACTCCCATGTCTCTTTGTGGAGTTTTTGAATGTGGGTACCCAATCCTCTGAGTAGATCAGTATATCATCTATATAAAAAAGATGAGGAACTTGTGCAACATATCCCCGAATATCTCATTAACGAAGGCATGAAAGACGAAGGGATTATTTAACAGCCCGAAAGGCATCACCAGATATTTGTAGTGGCCATTAATGGTTGAGAACGCACTTCCTAATCCGTATCAGGTTGTAAGCACTCCTGAGGTCAAGTTTGGTGAAGAACCTGGCTGAGCGAAGTTGTTCCAGGGCTGAGGGTACCAGTGGAAGGGGATATCTGTATTTGATGGTGATGTCGTTAAGACTGCGATAATCGATACATGGTTTCAGGCTGCCATCTTTTTTCTTTAAGAAGAAGAAGCCCTCTGAGGCGGGTGGTGTTGAGGGTCTAATGAAGCCTTTGGCCAATTTCTCCTCTAGGCCTCAGTTTCTGGTTGTGAGAGAGGGAACACACGCCCCCTGGTGGGTATGTTTCCAGTTAGTAAATCGATTGCGCAGTCATATGGACGATGCGGAGGTAGCTGTGTTGCTTTGACTTGACCATAAGCTACCCTTAAATCGTGATAGCAGGTGGGTGGTGCTTCGGCCGTGGTGGGTGTAGAGAGATCTAACTTGAGTTCAGGAAGACTGCGGGTGATGTTCTGGAGACATTGGTTGTGACATTCAGGAGACCATTGCAGAATCTAATGATGAGTCCATGAAATGACGGAGTTATGCTGTCTCAGGGCAGTCCTAGGATGATAGGATGATTGGGTGATGTCATGGTGAAGAAACGCAGTTGTTTGGTGTGAAGCAAGCTAGCCTGCATCTCCAGCTCATCTGTGACTGCCTGTATTTTTCCTGAACCAAGAGGCTGCCCATCTAGCGCTGCCACTGCCATGTCTGTACATGAAACAAGAGGAATACAGTGACATTTAGCAAATGATTTGTCCATAAAATTCAATAAATGCTACCGTCTGGATGCTCAAATCATTGCAAGTCAGTTTACCATTTATCTCAAAAGCATCATGGTTGGAAACATCACTCTCCCAGAGAGAATCTGGTCGTGACGGCCTGGTGGGACAGCTGGTTTTTGATCCACCGGTCCTTCTCCTCCTGAGTGATGTAGGTCACGCCAATCTGCATAGGTTCAGATTCTTGAAAATCAGCGCAAAAATCAGCTAAACGACTACGCCTGTAGTGCTAATCAGTTCCGGTACGTGAGTCAAAAAGGGTCCGGGTAGGAACATTAATATTCAGGCAAAGGTTCCCACTGGTGACGAGCGGGGAGGGCCACGCAGAACCTGATTTTGCTGAGTTCGGCATGTCCCTGGGTCAACAACTTTGTTGACCCTGGAACAACATTGTGATTAGCCAAATCAGATTTGAAGAACCAGTTTATAGTTTTTGTGAAGTTTAGGCTTGCAATCAGTGTTTGGTGCTTGTACAGCAGTGTCTGTCATCTATTATTTCCTCTGATTTCAGGCAATACTCATGGGTAGGGTTAGGTTTAGGTTTAGAGATATAGTCAAAACTAAAAATTTGAAATAAAATGTTCCAGGGTCAACAATATATGTTGACCCAGGAACATGCCTAACTCAGCAAAATCAGGACGTGCGGAGGGCCACAGAGGTGCGGCTAGTGACAACTGTGTGTGTATATTATATATATTATACAAACAACACACACATATTATGCAAACTTAAACTTTTATTTTGGATCCAATTAATTACAATTAATCGCTTGACAGCACTAATAATAACAATTGTTATTATTAATTTAATTCATCCATATATGCCACTGTCCTTGTTGACACAGTTGGGTCACCACATGTGTAGGTTTTAATTTCTACATTCTTTTCTGTATACTGCAGTAGAGGTGTATGCTGTAAACGTGTGCTCATACACTTCTGTGCTTGTCCTCACTGCTACATCCTGTTGTAATATTTTGCTCGGTGGATACGCCGTGCCAGACGACAGTACCCAGGTTTTTTTTAGTAATGTCAGGGAAATTTGCAGCCGTGGCAAGGAGAGTTGTTTAATAAATCAAAAGTTTGTGGCAAGCCCTGCTGCCTCTGCCGTGCAGCTCAGCACATAAACAACATGTCGCAGCATCTGAATTTTGTCACTTACGGATGAGACAACAGCGCAGGGTTGGACGAATGCCTGTCCTGGACAACTCTTATGGAAATTTCTCTGCACGCTACCTCTTCTGTAGGGATGAGAATCACAAGGATTTTGAGTTCCAATATAATACATAAATAATAATACATACCATTTTTCAGCAAACATGAATTAAATTGATCAAAAGCGTCAAAAGATTTCCATTTCAAATAAATGCTGTTCTTTTGTCATTTCTATGGATTAAAGGGTTAGGTTCAAAAATCTGTCAGTTATTACCTTCGTTCATCTTCAGAACACAAATTGAGATCTTTTTGGTTAACCCTCTGGGGTCTGAGGTGATTTTGGGGCCCCTGAGATGTTTGGACATGCTCTGATATTTGTACTTTTTTCAGCTACTTATAACATATTATTGACCAACCTGTATTTTTCTTGTAACCAGCACAAACTACAATAATATGTGACCAAAGTGAATTTACATGTTTGCATGTTTAGGAAAAAAATATAAGGCAGGGTTAGTAAGTTTTGTGAACATAAAAGTAGCTGAAATAAGGCCATTTATCTCAAACTTAATAGTCCTGCACAGTGCTGTAAGTAAGTAATGTATTAGGCTAGAATATTTACTTCAGAATGATGTGAAAATCATTCCACTTAGTTTTTCAGAGAAAACAATACAGTGTTTTAAATTTTTAAAGACATGTTTTGAGGCTGAAAGCTTGTATGCGAGGGGGTGAGAATGGTCATCTCTGAAGGGACAAAGACCCCTCCCCTAATGGCCCATTAATGACTGTCACTGAGGCAGGTAAGAAATTATGTTAGGAGATGTGAGAAAAAACAGTTTTTTGAAATGATTTGTATTTTATTTAAAACACAGTATAATTAAAATATACATAATGAAGGTCGAAGACACATTATTGAGTACACAAGTCAATCCAGAAAACAGATTCTGTTCAACAAGTGAAACCTCTACATAATACCTGATATTTAAGTGTTTGCTGCTTCTTTTCAAGAAAAATAAAAGCTTGTTTTACCAGAGAATATCAGTGTAGGCAAACATAATCAAAGGTCATCAGTGTGAAGATGCTCAGTGCTGAGGAGACAGGACTCTGATTCTGCTGCTGATTCTGATCACTAAAAAACAAACAAAACATCTGTGAACATGCTAATATCCGTTTATGTACACACACACACACACACACATATATAAACATCTACAGATATATATTTATAAAATAGATTTGTGAATAGAGTATTAATAATATGGTCTACACATTCTTAGACTCGTAGCATTCATCATGCACTATATCATACAGTATTGTTTTATGGTCTTAGAAACAACATCGCGTCCAAAGAAAAAACATTTCACTCGATTTTAAACATTGCATTCAGGAATTATAGTTTGGGAAAACTAAAGCCAATAAATTTGTTCAAGTTGATCCCACAATAACAAGCAAACGAATGCAAAAAAATACACATTATTCACTCATTATGATGATCACTCCATGACTCGCTGGAGTCTGCATTCTTCTTGTCTGATATGTAATCTGAAGTTTATTGCTCTGAGCGTGTCTTCTTGAGGTATTTATTTATCACAGTGCGTCTTTTTCTGAAGTGAATTCGGTCTTATTCCTCTTAGCACGAAGCGTACAGTATCCGGGATGAACTTCATGTAAACTCTTGCTGCTTTGTTGGTGCTGATGTGTGTGTACATGCTGCGCATGGATGATTGTCATATCAAATGATCATAGTGTATAATGAAGGAGACGCAAAAGACTGGAGATCACTCTGGTTTCATATGAATTATTGCTCTTATCTGTACGATCAAAACTCCATGTGTAATTTAAGTTCTTATTGGCGTCATCAGGAGATGACGTCTCAAAACACATTTATGCATTTGCGGGCCCTATGGGTTAAATCAGAGAGGCATCTGACCCTCCATAGACAGCAACACAACTGAAATGATCCAGATCCAGAAACTTAGTAGAAACACAAGTCCATGTGACATCAGTGGATCAACTACAGTTTTGCGACAATAGGAGAATACTTTTTTAGAAATAACATCATATTCATAACCATTCTTCTCCTATGACTTACGTCTTCCACCATTTTAGAGAATATTACTGCGTAAGCGTACACTTCAAATATTCAAATACTCTACTTCAAATATGTTAAAGCTTGCATATGCGGTGCGTTAAGCATGGCGGAAGTCGTAAGTCACAGGAGAAGAGTAAATTATGTTATTTTTGGTTTATTTGCACAAAAATTATTCTCCTATCATCGCAAAAGTGAGGTTAAGCCACTGATGTCACATGGGTTTCTACAATGTTTTTATGTTTCTGGATCTGGGATCATTTCAGTTGTGTTGCTGTCTATGGAGGGACAGATGCCTCTCTGATTTCACCAAAAATATCTTAATTTGTGTATGAAGATGAACAATGGTAATTAATGACAGAATTTTCATTTTTGGGTGAACATAGCCATTTAAAGTATTCTGAAAATAAAATGCATCAGTTTTCTCAACGCAGCACAACTGCTTTCAACATCATCATTTAGTAATTATAATTCAGCATATTAGAATGATTTATGAAGGATCATGTGACACTGAAGACTGAAGTAATGCTGCTGAAGATTCAGCTTTGTTCACAGGAATAAAATCTATAAATATAAATACAAAACAGTTTTTGTAATATTGCACATTTGTGTTTTTAATAAAAAAAATAAGCATTGGTGAGCAGAAGAGAGATTTTACAGACCCCAAACTATTTCGAGTTGACAAAACAAATTATTTAGGATTCAAATAAATAAGAAGCACTCTAACTGATTCAGTGAGTGACTTGACCCAATCAAACAACTAATTCATTACATGGTTTGTGATTTTTTTTTTCTGATCTACTTAATCAAAGACAGACTGTATATCTTTTTCAGAAGGTCAAGAACGACATTTCATTCAAGTTTTTTTCTGGCTAAATCTTTATTTCTTACCTTAAACCAACCATCTTTATGTTCACTATAGGTCCAAATACACGTGTTATGTTCTCCCACCTCTAAACGCCTAATTAATATTCCTTGTCTCATCAACGCAATAAGACAAAATTAATTCCCTTGTCATTAATGTAATAAAAGCAGGCAAGAACAAGTGACTGGCTAATCAGCGATTTAATCTAGCAGTGGTCTGCAGGGGAAAATTAATTCCTGTTTATATTTGTCATACAGTAATAGTGGCCTGGAAACTAACCACGGTATATTAAGAACGGCAGCTTGCAGAGATAACAGTTTACTTGAAAAGAGGAAACAATGAGGAATCCATATAATGCTGGGACAATCGAATGTTCTTAGATGTCCCGCAAGGAGATTCATCACGTGTGCAATATGTATGCTAGACTTTACGTATGTGAGGCTCACAGCACATCCGCCTGGTATTTATTTTTATATTAGAAATAGAAAAAGCAAATCAAAAGCTCTGCTTTCCTTTTGTGGTGATCGCTATGGCAACGGCATGGTACATGCAAAATCAATTTTGATTCGTGGAAATGTAGCCGGCTGAACAAGTGCTTTTGACATTGAGCAGAAAAAGCTGATGACAGAGTATATTGTAAGAGCATTTGCTTTCACAAAGACTGCTCCAGACAGCACAGGCTCGCGTTATACTTACAAACCACTATAGCTCTCAAGGCCTCTGCATTTTCCATGGGATGTCAAGTGGAAGAAACAAAACAAGAACAAAAAAGAAAACACTTTGTATTGTTTAGGCCTGCTAAATAATGCAGTGTAACATACAGTCCTCATGAGCCTCAAAGCCGGCTTGGTCAGAGCACTGGCTGCTAGTTTTATTATTGTCATTAATGATTTTCATGCCATGAAATGATAATATTCTTTATGGGTGTGTAGAAAGAGCATACACTGTGCATGCTATACACTACAGTCCTGTGTTATATACACTATGCACAGAATGCAAGTGCTCTGAATGCATTTTTGGGATGCAGAACTAGCCTACTGCTCACTGCATACTGCACAGCATAAATTAATGCAGAGATATTTAGCATTTTTAATACAAGGTGGTGTGAAAATGAGCAGTCTTTGGAAGTCAAGTCAAATAATGCATCAATTACATACACTATATATAACTGCATATATAGCATTGAATATGTTTTATTTTTTGCAAGCAAGTTTAAATGCAATTACAGTCCATTTGCAAAGATGAATTATTTTTATTTGTACATTTTTAAGTTGTAACTTTAGTATTGTCTAGTTTAATATATTACATTAGTTATATTTTAATATTTGAGTGGTTTGAATAAAATACTAACCTACAGTTCCCTGCATACCACTGCATAACATACAGTATGTGACTCTGGACCACAAAAACATTTGTCATTTTATTAAACAAATAGGCAGCACAAGAGCAGTATGTAGTAAGCAGTATGCATGCTAGTATTCATTCTGAACACATTCAGTGTCTCCCTCATTTAACCTAGAAGGACAGACTGTGTGGACTGTCGAAGGTGCTTTGAATTCTCTCTCACCCACCTTGATGCCAGATGCGTAGTGAAGTCGTGTCAGTCTGCATCTACGGCCCGACACAATGACACTGCGTGTGTGTGCGAGGCCAACTGTCAGCAGGCGACACAAATATCAGCTTGACCACAGAAGCCAGCATGTCCTCTACAACCTCCGAGTCCACATGCCACGATGGCAACATGTGGGACAGACCCCAGGGAACAAGTAGGATGCATATGGCAACAGGCTGGGACAAATCGCCTGGAGGAGTTTGAGTCTTATCCGAGTTGGTGCCATGACCCGGTGTAGCTGGGACCAGTCCAGCCGACACACACACACACACACTTAACACATGTGTGCTGCTACTGCTATGAATCCTTGCTGCTTGCTGTGTACGGTTCAGACTATGCTTCATGCCTCCGTGGTGGAGAAAGATCGTTATGAAGGTGATTCCTGGTTGTTCTGACCGGAGTCCAAAATAAGGAAACTGCATGGAATACCTCACTCAAAAATGAAAATTTTCTGAAATTGTAATCCCTCTTAGGGCATCCAAGATGAGTAGATGAGTTATTATATTCATGGGAACAGATTTGCAGAAATGTATACAGCACTTCCTGTATAGTGAATGAGTGCCACCAGAATGAAAGTCCTGATAAAATAATCACAAGTACTGATGGTGCACTGACTGACTGGTCCAGTCCATCAGTTAATGTCTTTTGTGGGAAGATGGGAAGATGCATGTTTCTAAGAAACAAATAAAGATGCACTAACTTTAAATTGATTTCACCACTAAAAACTCCAGCTCACTCAGGGTAAGCACATTTTTCACCAGATTTCCATGAAACGTTTGTTGTAATACTCATCTGCAAATTGTTCTGGAAAAGGCATTTGCTAAATAAATGATGGAAAAATTACATAATTTAGAGATATGTTTTAATGAAGCAATTAAAAAAACACAATTACACAAAATTGTATTTTCTATATGCAAAATTTCATAACATATTGAAGAAATATGTGATCTTTAAGTTTCATTCTTGGAATGACATTAGGATGAGCAAATGATGACAGAATTTATATTTATAGGTGAGTGATCTCTTTAAGACTTAGTATATTTTGTCTGGCTCTTTTTGGTGAAAGTTAGGTTATTTTTTTCCTCTTACATTTAACAACATTTCTGTTTAAAGAAGAGACCAAATCTTTAAACATGATGTAAACGACGATGTATTTTAACTGCAAAAGCAGACAAATGGTGATTAAGAAGCAGTAGCACAGAGTTTTTCTCATATGAGCTCAGCTCTGATTTTCCCCCCAGTAGGGGGTCCAGATCTTTTTTTTTTTTTTGGTGGAACGGTGAAAGCAATTGTCCTCTCATAAATTCTTTCCAACGTGGGTGACTAAACCACCGGCTATTTGCTGAGCAGCTCTGAGCAGTTGTCGACCCAAAACCCGAAAACGTATTTCTTACATGTCACTGTGATTCGTGGAAAGCCCAGCCATTCTATTACGATGGCCCAGGAGGACCACAATGCATAAATCAAATGACTCAATTGAAACAAGTGTCTTTCTAGCTTGTGCCGCATTGTTGCATTGTGCATAATATTGTACAGTGCAAAGAACTGGATAGTGTTGTGTTCTGACCTGAGGGTCACATCGAATGAGAGAGTCCTTCGGTTTGATTTGTTATATACAATGTTGGCCTGAAAGTCATTAAACATGGCCCGGTAATCGAATTAATTAAGATAATGGCAATATAACACATGATTTCCAGAATGGTCAATCTAATCTAAATAACGTGTTTTTTTGGAATTCTGTATTTCTTTCCAAATATTATTGTTTATATTCATGTGCAAATGCAATTATTGTGATTACTGTTTTTAAATTGCTTCACTTGCAAAATATCTAGTATAATAGTTGAAATGTAATATATACTATATAGTCTTTAAGTTGTTTGCTGAAATTTTTATACATTTTATTATATATTCATGTTTTTAAATGCAATTATTTTTTAATAAAATTTTTAAATAAAAATATCCTTACATATATTTATTTATTCAAGACTTGACTCTTGCCATATCATAAAAAAAAAAAAAAACTAATTATGTAATATTTTGGATGCTCTTTTTTGAACTCTTACACATTCCTCATAGAAAAATAAATCTTTTTTATTGTATGTATTCCAACACAGTCTCACGACCAATTCATACATATTTGTATGAAGTCCCAAATTCATACTAATTTGTACGACTTCACTTGCACCATTTGTCTAAAACCCGGTGACGGGTAGTTTTAGGGGCGGGGTTAATTTTAGGTCATTCGTACAAATTCATACGAATTGGCAACTCGTACGAAATTGTATGAATTAGCCACCTCGTAAACTTATGTACAAATTGGCATGAGATCAGGTTTGTGTATTCTGCACAAATTAAAAGATTTAAATTAAACATTTAAATTACATTACTGCCCAGAACTCTTGTGCAAAGCTCACTAAAGTGACGTCAACAAAGCAAAAGCATGAAACAGTCCTAAGAAATACTGTATGAAACCAAAGATTAAAAATAGCATTAAAAGCCATAGTAATTACATAAGAGCTCTGACAGCAGGCGGTTTTGACTATCATGATAATAACTGGATAAGCAGCAGTTAACTATGTTTCCACCTGCAGACAGCAGGAGGGCTGTTTCCATTACATGGGGTTTAGGAGGACAAATCCCGCTGTGTTTAGGATGGCATGGGCGTTTTATACATGAGTTCCACTCCTTTTCAGAGAATTTCGCCCTTTTTCTGTGTGTCCTGATGCTCCAAAACCACAGAGCTGACAATAGAAAACAGAGAGTGGAGATGTGCTCATAAATGTTGAAATATTCAATGGCTCTGAGAAGTTCTGCTTGGGCTGTGAATTCAGTTGTTCTCGTATTTCAAATGTCAGAATTCGTCTTTCAAACTCATTTAAATATGGATAGTTTCTTAGAGGCCTGTATTAATGAAATCCAACACACATTTGTTGGGTTTTGGACACTGTACATCATTAAGGAATATTGATTTCCCCACGTTCATAGGAGCACAACCAAAAGGATATACATGAGGTATGTAAAAATTGGTATCTTTAATCTTGAACCAAAAGAGATCTCAAAGTCACACACTGTGCTCAGATTTGCCAAAACATCAAAAGTCTGAGTTCATCAAAAGTTTTCAAAATAAGCTCATTTCTCATTCAACTTTTTGATCAAACATGACCCTGGACAAAATGTCATTTTTGATTAGTAAAATGCAAATTGATAAAATATTAATTCGGATAAATTTAAAAGTGATTTGCTCAGTATTTAGATTTTTTGCACCCTCAGATTCCAGATTTTCAAATAGATGTATTTCGGCCAAATATTGTCTTCTGATGGAGGAGCTGCTGCGGTACAGGAGAGGGTTGGCTAGGGTTTGCGGAGTGTTTCTGTTGACTAACTAGTCTGAGCGGATATAGCTTTTAAAGGCACTTGAGGACCATCGGCCGAGGGTTTGGATCTGGTTTTGGGACAGGCCTTTCTCGGCTGCTGATGTGGGTGGATAAATCTTGGAATCGTCGGTAAACAATGGGTTTGAAGGGGATGTGAGTTGGGAGCTCCTGTAGAGGAGAAAAGCCTGCAGGGTTTGATAGGGTTGAATGGGGGATTGTACCTTGAAAATATAATGAAAAAAGCCAGTGTTTCATCATTGAGGATGGATAGGTCAGAGATGGTGGGGTGGATTTTTGGGTAGAATTTGGAGTTAATGGTGAATTCTGAGCTTCTGAGGAACCTTAAAAAAGGCTAGTGTGAACATTGCATTGAGGGGGCTGGGCTGTGTGAATGGAAAGTAAACTGTGGAGGGTGTAAATGCAGAGGGTTAAAATTTTGAGGTTTAGGGGTAGCCTTGTGTCGGGATGAGGAGGGTTTGCTCTTGGGATGCCTTTTAGTTAACAAGGTGGTCTGGGTGTTGGAAATAGTGGTTGATGCAGAGCTGAACGGAGCTTGTGAAAAAATTGGACTCTGCTTAATTACCTCTTGGTAGAGCTGATTTGGAGTTTTTTGTACAAATTTAGAAATGAAAAGAAGGAGGTGATGGACAATAAGGAGAAATCAGGGAACTGGAGGTTGTAACTGAGGTGGAATGCTTTGAATGATCTCCAGGCGGTGAGGTAAGGCTGGAGGGTTCTGGGGGAAACGGCTTTGGGAGTCCAGGGATGCTTCAAGGAGGGGTCTTAGGGTTTAATTTAAGGAAATATCAGCTGAGAATAGGGAGGAACCGGGGTTGGCTGGGGCTCTGCTTCTGGGACCAGTGTCCTGAATTTCTGTAAGAGAAAACGAGAAAGGGAGTCAGCCATCATATTTTCTTTATCTGGGATATGTTTAGCAGTAAGGATAAATAGGTCGCAGTTAAAACCCAAATAAGGCCTCTAAGTGGCATGATGGCAGGGGAGTGGGTGCTGTGTTTGTAGATACACTGGACGGTAGCTGGAGCTTAATTAATGGTGGCGGTGACAGAGAGAACAGGTGGGAAGGAAGAAAAGGAAGGAAAAGGGTTGGGGGGAGCTGCAGTAGTAGGGATGGTTGTAGCAGATATCCGGTTCACTCAGAATGGAGAGTTGGAAAGAAAGGGAGGCCAGGCAAAGGAATGTTGATCCGTGTAGAGCTGGTACAAGCATGCAGGCAGGGGAAGAGAGAAAGGACCTGGCAGACCGGTTGTGGCTAACGGTGCGGTGGTGGTTGGCTGTTGCCGGACTGGAGGGAAAGAGCTGTGGACGGCTGCATCCGGGGCTCTGAAGAGGCTGGCGGAAGGCTTGCTGCTGTGGCCGGCATGGTGGTGAGCAGGAGCAGATGAGGTGAGTAGTCCGGTTCTTTCTTTGATTGTCCTTTCTTTTTGCTGGAGAAGAGTTAGAGGGAGGAGCGGTGCTTGGTTGGTGGGAGTTGTAGAGAGTTCTGCTTTGGTTGAGCATTGGGGAAAAAGTGGTCCTTGCTGTGGCTAATGTGTGACGGCGGGCTAGGATGGTCTATTTTTTGGTGGTGAGAGCAGGTGATCTGGCTGAGGTGTAGGATGAGGCTGGTGAGGCTTGAGGTTCGTTTGTCAGTGGAGGAGAGCAAGAGCGGAGGTGTCTGGGAGAGTGAGAGATCAGAGGGCACACTAGCTTGTGGCCTCTTGAGGAAGCTGCGGGCTATTGTGGAGATTCCTGTGGGGCTGTTGCTTGTTTGGCGGAGGGTGTGGAAGGAGGAACAGGGTGCTCGTGGTCGTAATCTCTGGAAGAGAAATCTGACTCTGACATCATGAAGTTAGATTCAAAGAACGAGATACCAGACAAGGGGAAGTTTACTCTATTTAAAGGAAAACCTCTTAGCTCTGATAGGGTAATCAGGCTGATTGGGGAATGAGGAATCAGCCATTTTGTTAGGATATGATTTGGTGAAGATACAGTGGGTAAGGAAAGTATTCAGACCCCCTTAAATTTTTCACTCTTGTTATATTGCAGCCATTTGCTAAAATCATTTAAGTTCATTTTTTTCCTCATTAATGTACACAGCACCCCATAAAACACAGAACTGTTTACATTTTTGCAGATATATTAAAAAAGAAAAACTGAAAAATCACATGGTTATAAGTATTCAGACCCTTTGCTATGACACTGATATATTTCACTGTACAGTGTTTGATTATACTGATTGGACTTGATTAGGAAAGCCACACACCTGTCTATATAAGACCTTAAAGCTTACAATGCATGTCAGAGCAAATCAGAATCATGAGGTCAAAGAAACTGCCTGAAGAGCTCAGAGACAGATCTGTAGCCTGGGCCCGCCCACACTTCCTTTGATGCTACATTCATTTTGTGAACAAAGTTAGTCTGGCCAAGCTGCCGTTTTAGAGCATTTCAGATTCCCAAAAAAGTGGGAACCAATGAGAAACGAGCATAAGAAACGAGAATAAGCTCCTATGAGCTTTATAGTTGCG
This sequence comes from Enteromius afrohamiltoni, assembly GCA_034779775.1. Lineage (NCBI taxonomy): Eukaryota > Metazoa > Chordata > Actinopteri > Cypriniformes > Cyprinidae > Enteromius > Enteromius afrohamiltoni. The sequence goes on from JAUYWG010000041.1 coordinate 1,634,374, forward strand.
GAAGCCTGGCTAACAGATCTGGCCAAGGTTACAAAACAATTTCTACTGCACTTAAGGTTTCTAAGAGCACAGTGGTCTCGATAATCATTAAATGGAAGGCATTTGGGATGACCAGAACCTTTCCGAGAGCTGGCTGTCTGGCCAAACTGAGCTATCTGGGAAGAAGAGCCTTGATACAACCCAAAGATCTCTGTGGCTGAGCTGGAGATGAGCGGGAGATGGGAGAAAGTTGTAGAAAGTCAACCATCACTGCAGCCCTCCACCAGTGGGGGGCTTTATGGCAGAGTGGCCCAACGGAAGCCTCTCCTCACTGCAATACACATGAAAGACACAAAACCTGGTCCAGAGTGCTCAGGACCTCAGACTGGGCCGAAGGTTTACCTTCCAACAAGACAATGACCCTAAGCACACAGCTAAA
>JAUYWG010000041.1:1668313-1688313 GCA_034779775.1 Enteromius afrohamiltoni
AAGTTAAAACAATATTTCACAATTTTGTCAATGCAACACTTATTGCTTATGTTCAAAGATGTCTTGTATTTTGGGGAAACATGCAGGTACTTATATACTATATATATACAGGTATATATACTATATATATATATATATTTTTTTTTTTTATTTAATTTTATTTTTTAATTAAGTACTGCCATATATGTGTGTGTGTGTGTGTATATATATATATATATATATATATTTAGACAACAACAACAAAAAAAAAGTTGCACATCTTCATCCTGTTCAAAAGTTTTCACAAGTCCCTCAGTTGTCCCCACTGTGAAAAGATGGATCTCAAAATCATACAGTCACTGCTGGAAAGGGTTCAAATATGCAAAAGATGCAGAAAAACGAAAGTCATTTCACTGCATTATCTAAAAGCAACATTACACGTTAATTCAGTTGTGAAAGAAAAACTAAGGATAAATGCCTCCTGCGGTGAACAGGGACTGATATAATGCTTTTGTCAATTACACCCTTAAATGTCTCAAATGACATCATGGGAACAGGTTTCTCTGAGCGATTAAGACCAAGGAGCGTCTTGCCAGAGCTAAGAGAACCGAAACGCAATCTTCTGCGATTGATTAGCAGCACCGCGGCCATCTGTGAACTCTCTAAACCGATTGCGTTAAACCAGCGGACGCAAAGCCATGCAAACACTGCAGAGCCAAGACGCAATGTCCAGAGACATGCTGCATGTTCCATCAGCCCGCAATTGGATTGTGCTGCATTACCCAGCAGAAGACGGATCGATTTACGATGAACGCTTGTCAGATTAAATACGGCCCTGCCGCCCAGTCGCAGTGACGGCCACTGAGATATGTTTATGAAATTGACTTTAGGAAGCGGGCAGAGGAGTGTGTGTGTGTCTGTAATGGCACTCCATTTGTGTTTTTGTTTCCGTTTCCAATCCTGATTCATACAGCATCTGGCATTTGTAAGTGGAGCGGGCCCAAAAAGTGTTTACAGACAGATATTGTTGGGTGTGTTGTCAGGTCATTTTTAAATAAATTATATTTGTATAAAATATTAAAATGAGGGCATGAAGTGCCTACAAGATCAAAAGCACACTTATCAGGATTTCACATAAAGACACTAAAGTTTTAAATGACAGAAAAAACGAAAAATTGAAGGCAAGGTATATTTGTTGAAGCCTTTTCGCTAATTTTCACTTTTCTTCATCGTCTTTGCATCAGCAGGTGCTTTGAAGTCAGAGGAAGCACAGGTGCACAAAATCACATTAACTATCCACTAACCACCAATTCACTCAATGCTTTTTGTTCTAATTTTGACCTGATTTATTGTTTTAGCCTTTCCAACTTCCAAAAAAAAAGAAAAAAATCTTGTGAACACCTGGATGTTTGTGGTCAGGTGCGTAGGCCACAGTCAATTAAAACTAAACAAAGCAAAACAAACAGCAAAAGTCTCTTATGATGTAATATACAAGACATATATTTTATTTAAGATGAATATTATTATTGTTGCAGTTGCTATTATTATTATTAATGGAATATAATATTAAATCAAATATTTGTATCTTTAATATGTGAGAGTAAACCTCGAAAGCGTGACTGTGTTACTGTGTCTTTAAAAATATATGCCACATGGGTTAATGTTTGGTTTAGTTTTTTTTTGTATCTAATTCAATGACAGTCATGCCCCCCCACACTTTTTTTATTTGTAACTTACGTGTCCAAATACCTTTCAGGGCCACTGTATACTGTAAATGAAGAGAACGATTATGCAAATATGCTAAGCAGGGGGTCCACATAAAGGGCCTGTAGAACGACTTCAAGGCTCAGTTTGCCTAATTACTTAGATGGAAATAAAAAAGGGAAAATGTTGTTTTAGAAGCATTTAAATAAGCGCATGGCTCTATTGTATCGAACAAATTGCCACTTTTTGCATGTTTACAACCGCGTTGAGAGAAGAGGCCTTTAGACTTCAAGCAGCGTTTCTAAAACGCGTAATCTCTTGCTAATTTCCTTGTTTTGCACGTCCTTTTATACGCCCCAATTACGACTGCATTCTGGCAATTTAACAAAAGTGTTTTTTACTATGTTCTTTAGGGCTTTCGTTTTAAATGCATCTAATGGCGTCTGATTGTTTACATAGGTGCACATCAGTGAAATCCACAAGGTTAGATTCATCTTCATGCAGTGGAGTCCCATTCATCTGGGAGCAAGGACTCGGAGTTAGCGATCATCGACCTTTGCTGGATACAATCCCCATTTGTACAGCCTTGTCAATCCTATTTCTCTGTTTAATGGACTGCTCGAGCGATCATTCGGTATCCAGCTAAGCAATCAATTATCTATAAATGTAAATGGGATTAAAGTTTAACCGTTCCCTTTCCTTTTTAAAGTGCGAAGGGAATAACAGCTGACAAAAGAAACGTGCAAACTGTACATAAAACAGCATTTCTGATCTGAGCACTTGACTGTGGTGTTGTTTCCTTCACAAACACCCTTCTGCTCCCTTTTCCTTCTGAAAACAGGATTAAAGATGCTTGGGAGTGATGAATATTTTAAAAATAAAAGGCTTTTTGGCTTCGCCGACCCGTTGTCCATCCCGGTTTAATCACAAATATTGGGAGCTTTTACTTTTGGCTGCTGCGGTCGGAGCTTTTAAAGATGTGACTCATAGCGGTTTGCATCTGGGCTCCTGCCAGCTCTCTGTGTTAAGAGCTAAGTGCAGTTGATGCACAGGATCGCACGCTTTAGAAACTCCTCGTCTTCACAATACACAGCTTGGGAGTGCATATCCGCTGTGCTTTCTTTTGCATTTCTATTTACGAGCTGAACACACAACAAATAAAGGTTATGTTTGGATTGAATCCTATCGTTTAAAACTAGGAGTGATATGCCTACAAGCATATACCATGGCAATGGATATTTCTGCTGGAAAACGTTTTATATACTGTATAATATCAGGGTTGTTATCGCTAAGAAAATGTGTGATGCCACATGCACAGAAACTCAAAAAGGTCTGGTCACGATTGTTAAGCAGATGATTGCCAATAGTGAGGCATTTCTGAATAGTTTAATTGGGTTTTCTTGGAAAATGTCTCATGAAAAATGAATTGATTAATTCAAAGATTTTCAGTAATTATTTTCTTTCTCTAATGCCGCCCCTATTAGGCTGCCATGTTCAGCTTTTCAGCATTGCAAATGATCAACGTTACTATTTCAGCTCTCTTCAAATATCATTGGGCGCTCTCTAATTACACAATGCAACCATTAACCAACATTACAGTACTGTAAACATGTGGTTGTGTTAAATTAATTGAAATATTTACTTCGTCTGAGATATTTCGAGCAAATAATTTATTTAAAGATGTTTGGCTGACACAAAAAAAACTTTTGGGAATCCCTGCATTACATAACAAACATTAAAGTGCTGCTATTATGGATTTTTAAAATGAGCTTTTGTGCAGTGTGTAACACAGCACTAATGAATGAAAATGTCCTGCAAACTTTTAAATCTAAAAGTTAGTGTCTCCAAAAAGAAAGAGTCGACTCTGAATCATTGAAATTAATCTTTTTTAAAACAAATCCCAAGCCGTTTCTTGTTGACAAAACGTGAAACATTAGCATATTGCCTCTGCCCACTTGTTGGTCATTTTGTGTTACTGAAATCAATGAGGTAAAAAATAAATGCATATTATAAGAAAATTAGGCTGCGTTCACACAGCAGCAGAATATGGTTGTCAGTCCTATTTTTGAGTCCTTAATACGGTTACGTTCTCACACAGGTCAGTTATTTATTGGTTTGACAACAGCATTCTGTAACCAAACTCACACTTGTAAATTTTCAGGACTCACAACCACATTCTCGGAAAGACACGCGCTGTGTGAACGGAAAAGGACTGTACAAATAGTTGTCTGTCACGTCATTTGCTGCGAGGCAGGAGAGAGAGCAGCTCTGCCACACAATCGCTAGTCTACCGTGTAGTGCGAGTTACCATGTGTGTTTTCGGTAACTTACAGTAAAAGAGAAATAAGCTGCATGTGATATGATCCAGTCAGATTTCCACTGGAGCTGCTCCCCCGCCAGTTTTGTCAGATGCTCTGCTCAATTGGACTCTTGTTGTGTCAGAAAGTGATAAGACTTTCAGTTTTACGGACGTCCACTTTTTAATAATACTTCGGTCACTGTCGTTATGGTTACTGGTAAGGATTATGGACCCGACTCCCATTGCACGTTAATTCTACACAACTGTAGGCTGCTGTGTGAACGAGACATTTCGAGACTCACACCGGTAAAGAAAATACTGTTGTCAATGCCAAATACAAGATTGACAAACGTATTCTGATATATCCCATAATAGGGGCACTTTAATAAACATGAAAAGAGCATTGACATTACATGCCTGAAGTCTTTTTTTTTTTTTTTATTTCAAGAATCAACAGTTACTGAAGATAACTAGAATCATTTAGAAAAGAAACTTTAAAACAGAAAACAAAAGTCGTTTTGTGAATTAATGCCATTGTGTAAATTATAATCCATAAAAAGTAATCTGTAAACTGAGTATTATTTGTGAGAGTAAATTTAAAATATACTCTCATTAGCACCTGATTCTGATCTCCAGATTACATGTAATCAGTTCCTACCCAGCACTGCACACCTCTCTTAGCAAGCCCTACTAAAAAATAGCATTCAGTAGGCCACAGAGTACAGAATAAGCAGAGCGCTATTTCCATTTCAAATGCATGTGTACTCTCTCTCAAATATTTGATATGTCTAAGCAGATGTCCGTGTTTTTGCTAATACTCCCTTTCAGACAACACCAGCTTCACCCTGGAAGCACCTTCATTCATTCAGATCGCTCTTCTCACAGTGTCAGGCGTTTCTGTCTGAGTCATTAGTATGCCACGCTGCATGCTGGGACACATGATGGCCAGCGATTCTAATAGCAGACTGTCCAAGTTTCCTTGCTGCTGCAGCGGACACTGAATTCTCCCACCGACAAAGGGACGCCATGGCAGACCGTTAAAATGCCAGTGTGGAGAACTCAGATTCCTTTCTGCCTTTTTAGCCCGTCCTTTATTACTGACGTCTTCTTCCTTTAACATTTCTCTTAATCACTCTCTCTCTCTCTCTCTCTCTCTCTCTCTACCTTCCTTCAGCTGAGGACTGACCCTTGATACAGCGCAGAGTGAAACGATCTGAATGAGCAGTTTGATAAGCAATCTAAAACTAATAGCTCAGAAAATGGAATTAATTGTGTTGCACAATGACATTAAAGTGTTGATCGCCTGTGGTCTCTAGGGTCCACATGCACAATCTACACAGTGGGTTTTTTCTTTCCCGCTATATTGATACATTGACAAATCTCTCTCTTTTGTGGAAATGTGATGTAAATTATTCTGAAAATTCATCTTTGCACCACAGAAATTAATTACATTTTACAGTATATTTAAATATAAAACAGTTTTTTGAAACTGCAATAATATTTTACTTTACTTTTTTTTTTTACATTTAAATACAGCTTTGGTGCGCATTAGAGACTTCCTTCAAAAACATACAATTTCTTGATTGTTCTAAAGTTTTGACCAGTATCATGTTGTTCTAAATCTGTATGATTTTCTTCCTTTCATGGAATATAAAAGGCTGATGTTGGGTATTTGTACTCAAATGTATATATTGCATATAATATGAATACAATTGTAATGAATCAGGTCTTCAAAAAGACTCAAAAGCATCACAAAATAGTCAATTATATGAATCCAAATAATAGCTTTTGAATCGTCTTTTAAGCCTTTTTCTAAAACCAATTTTCCTAACAATGGCTTGAGAAAAAAAAAGGACCTACTGTACACTTCTCTTGTCTCAAACAGAGCATTCTGTTCTTGTCTCTAATGTGCGTTTTCCACACACTAAAGAACAGATGGGCAAAAATTTGTGTACAGATACATCAACCCTCCACTGGGCTCATGCCGGATCTGATAGTGGGACTGTACACTAGCTGATATCTACATATAGCCCCATCACCGCAGGTTTCTGGAGGGAACCTCCAACATCTTCAGTAAGAAATATTACAATTGGAAAATAAATTTATGTTTTTTTTAATTTCGAAGTCCTGGTCGCTATAGAAACAGTAAGCATTCTGAGACACAGGCTTAGAACTTTAAAGACGCCTTGGCTGGTATAGTCTGAAAAATAAACTTTTTTTTTACCATATTTGAGCAAAAATAACCAACATTACTGAGACAGTTTTCCAATTTAATTGGCGGAATTTACAAGTGCTCCACTTGAGAGGATTCCAGAGAACGCAGTTTGGTTCAGGCCACATTAGTTTCCAAGCATTTTCACGTCGAAACGTTTATTTTTCAGGAATACAATTCATTTGCTCAAAACAACAGCGATTTGAGGCTACACCTCGACCAGGGGCCCATTTCAGAAAGGAGGTTAAGTGAAAACTCAGAGTATGTTAACGCTGAGATAAGAGAAACTCTGGGTTTTCCGTTTCAAAAAGGCAGGTTTGTCAAACTCGGGAAGTAGGGGAACTCAAGCCTGTTTCTGAAAGAGAGGTAACTTTTACTCAGAGTCAGGTACAGTGGTAACTTACTCTGTGAACATAACCTGGCCAGGAGCGAGTTTCTGTCGGTCTCCTCCCCTTTTTAAAAGACGAAGAGTCAGAGTTGATTAACCCTACTCAGATCAGCTGTTCTGAAAGCGAAAAGTTTTTAATCTCTGGGTTGATCAACTCAGAGTTCAAGTTTAAACTTAGAGTTGTTTGAACCTCCTTACTGAATCAGGCCCCAGGAGAGTTTATAATGAAGGCAGTGCACAAACATTTTGATTTTGATATTTGAGAGTTTCTTCAAGCTTGGGTTTTTTTGAAGTCTCTTTAAATACAAAACCATTAAGTCATCAAAGCATCCAAGAATCTTTCTAAAGTGTTGTTTTTAGGGCATCCAGTGTAAAATTGTGATGCTCTCGCTGGCAGAGGTGTGAACATAATGATCACAGTGTTGTTGTTTTTTTTTAACAAATGCATAAAGTTACAATTCAAAATGTGCACAGCTGCTTCATGCACTATATATGTTTTTGAAGTAATATATTGGACCCACTGAAAATCATGTCTTGTGTGTGGAAGAAAGCAGCATGAACATGCATTAAAATATTTCATTTTGTGTTTGACATAAAAAAGAAAGTCATGTGGGTTTGGAACATGATTTTTGTTTCAAATAGATGACAGAAAAGCATTGCTTTGAAAGTACCCAGCAGTGGCTGCATCAATGTTCCCACCATGCTTAAATATTCAGGCAGTGAATGAGTAAGTCTGTGAAACCAAACAAAGAAGTGCCCACATTTGCCAAAGCTCCAGAGAGAGCATGTCATGTATACACACGGCATGCCAGCAGAATGAAAATGCGGGTCTGAAAGCTGTTTTTTGTGTTTGTTTGCTTTATTCTTTACTGACAGTCTCCTTATTTTGCTCCTTATATTAATCAGGCAGATGGTTCAATATCTTAAAGTGGCTTTTTGTTATTTCCTAAGTAGATAAAGAGAAATATATTCCAATACATCAGAAATCTCAGTAGAATACACAAAGATAGCAAGACAAATTTCATCGGAAAACATCTTTATTTGTTCTTGCGACATGCATCGCTGTACCTGGAGATCTTGTTATAAAGTTTATTAGCCAAGTTGCAAGCGGCAGTGTATATACACCTTGTTTTTTTCCTCTATGGTAGTTATGAAAGTCGATTTTATTTTGCTCTCAGATGAATTTGTCCTAAAATGATATGAAGGCAGAGGAAAAAAGTACATCAACTGAACATTGTTTGACTTGACTGCTCGGATTTGTCAATATCAAAGTTATTGTCTATTTTTTATTTTTATTTTTTTGCACGATAATATTCATATAACTGGAAGCCATACTGGTCTAACTTAGAGTTTTCATCTAAAATCACTATTTTATTTGAAGTTCTGAAATGATCACACATTTTGTGTGATAGAAATGCATGATGGCTCAAAAATAAGGCTTTGTGTGTGTTTAGAATAAAGTGAGAAGAAGTGGATGAAGAAAAAAAAAAAGAAACATTTCTTGCTTGTCACATGACCTCATTATTCTTTAGTAGTACTAGTATGTTAGTATGCCTTTCAGAATACAGTCACTATATGAGCGCAATGCTGACCATTAAACACATGCGGCAATGGCCCCCTTGTTGCTAGGCAATAACATGAGATAATGAGAAGATAAATAACTTATACCTAAAATGTAAAGCAGGGCTGCTGGGGGCCTCATTAATATGATGAATAAATACAGCACGCCCTTGGGTTCACTGAATATTAGAGGAACAGCAATCGATTGTAAAGCACTGAATGATGAAACTCAATATCTGTTAGGATTTGAACATTAATGCAAAATAAATGACTATTTATTACTATAGAAAATGCATACATATGATCTGTACTAGTTTAGTCATATTTTACGGGGTCACTGGTTTTTAATATATGCAATATGCAAGTAATTACAACAGGGCTATCAATGAATAGAATGTATAAGAGAATTTATGTAAAAATTATAATATAAATATATATAATATAGAATATAAAATTATACTAAGTTTATAAATATAACATAAAAAAATAAATAAATATATATAAAAATTATATAAATGTTTAAAATACATATTCATTTATTGTATAATTAATACAGTTACTGTAATTAATTCAAATAAATAAATGTAATACTATTTGTATATTTTTTTCTTTATATAATCATTAAAGTAATAAAAGATAAAATGGTTAACACACACACACACACACACACACACATATACATATATACAGTATATAATATACATATATATTAAAAAATGTAATTACCACTGCATTAACAACATCTGTTAACCCTGTCCTCCTTCATTTAAAAGCAGTTATTGAACTTCACTCCATAATGGCAGCATGTTATCACACATAAAAAGATCTTTTGATGGCAGCTGACAGCAACAAGTTTCTGACAAGCCTTCAGCCTCTGGCAAAATCACATTTAACGATCATTTAAAATGTATTATTCAACACAGACAGATACAGTCTCCTCCTATACCAAAACTTTTAAGTAAGCTTTTCCTTTCATTCACTGCCAGATTACACGAAACATCTATGTTTTTTCTGTCTTTCTGCTTTTATATTGCATCGGATTGAATGTGATGAATGGCAAACTCTATAAAATCAAAAACATGTGCCAGATAACACCATCCGTTGACCGCTAACCGCAACAAATATTGTTTTAAATTGTGCAGTTTATGTGTTTGCTTCATCTGGCGGTGCAGAAAAGCCGCCTTTAGGAAATTCATGGAGGTAAACAGCTGAGTCCTGCTACAGCATGCGCTGCATTATTGCTGACATCGCTGCTTTTTTAATTCAGAATTTGATTTGAAATGTCAAAGTGGCTTTAATCCATCAGATGGGCAGGTTTATCTCCCTGTAATGCCGTTCATCCCATTTACAGCTCGCCAATGTCACCAAAGCACAGCCCTGCTTGACCGTGCATGCTGTTCCCACCGACACAGCCTGTCATCCTCATATTTCAGCATCCCTTCAAATTAAATAATCCATTTCAAAAAGCCAAACGCTCATCCAGGCAGAATCTGCATAGTGTTAGTGAATAAGAGAAATACTTCACATCAGACTGGATGCTTTTAGATTAAACTCAAATATTCAACTGGGTTTACCTTTTTAATTAGAGAACCAGATTTGTTTTCAAAAAATCCGTCCATCCACCCATCCCTCCATTCACCCACCCATCCATAAATCCTTCAAACCACCCATCCACCCATCCATTCACCCATCCAACTACATTTCTACAATTCCTACAAGTCCATTATAATTAATGTTTTTCTAACAATTTTTTTATAAATACATAAAATTGTAAAAATAAATAAATACATAAAAAAAATTACACTTAAATATTTGTAATTTTTTAATGAATTGTTAATTACTTATATATTTTTTAGAATTAATTCATTTAAATAAATGTAATGATGTAACAAAGAATTTTATAATCTCACAAAAAGGCTTTTGTCAGCTGTGTTACAAACCAAATTACATTGTTGTCTTGTATCAGCTATCTATCTACATTCAAATCCAAACTGCAATTCTGCATTCAACTTTATACCTCAATTAAAATTCATGAACTGAATAGTAATTTAAATGCCATTCTCAGTTCATTCTGAATGTTGCACAGCACTTACACACACACACATACACTTCAGTGTTTACGTCACACGTGGACACACACCCGCCGCAAATGACACCGGCAAACGCTGACTGGCAAGATGCAGCCATTTCATAAATCTACAGAGATGCCTCTTTAGCGAATGGTAATTAAAATAGCCTCAATCCACAAATCCCTGATAAATATTTCATTAAGCTGCTCTTGGTGGCTGTTATTGTTATGGTGCAACTATATTTCAAAGGCTCTCTCTTTAAAATAATTCCAAACGCTGGGTGGGCTAGAGGGGAATTAACTTTTGGGTGTATCGAGGGTGGGCGGCTGTGATTTATTCGGTGCTGGAGATGGGAAAAATTCAGTTCGACCTCTTACAAAATAATGAATGCATACACAGACCCTGGCAATATATTACAGACAGCCTAAAACCAATGAACAGAGCAAAGACCTTTATATATAAAAAGCACTTGTGCATTATTTATTAAACATCTTGCCTTCAGCCCGACTCATGCGGTGGGCAGGTTTGCGGGGTCTGACTGATGCAAGAACTTTTTATCTGCATAAAACATGACAAATATAATACCATTTGTCCAGAGCATAACATTGTCCTCCTATCAAATAAGTTCTTCTGTGTGTCTCTTATATTGTTCAGCACTAAGAATGTGCTTTTTTGTAATTCATAAAACTACCCACTCATGACATTTTGCACACACACTAATATTTTATGGACACGCATACACACACACAAAACAAAGAGATGGTTTGAGCTTCGTCCTGACATTCAAAGCAGTTCTGGTTAATGAAAGCCTCCATGTCCTAAACTTTTAAAATATGCTCAAATACTATCACGCATGAAGAATAAAAGCTTTTTGTTGAAAAACAGTTGCATATTCTGTGATATTCTGGCCTTCAAGACAAGTGCTGGGTAGATTACCTACAAATTGTAATCCATTACAGATTATTGATAAGTTACTGATTATTATACTGAAATTACATGAAAGAAATTGTAGTAAGTAACTTTCTAGACTAAAAATATTAGGTAATGCAGTCTGACTACTGAACTCACTTATTACATAGAATTGAATGCTATTATTTTGTACCATACTGATTAAAAAACAAGGAAAGAAAATACATTTCGTTCTCTGTTATTCAGTTCACACGCTCTCATGCCACACCTTGTATTTCTCACGCTGAAAAGTAAGAGATAATTATATCTTGTATATACAATTAATAGACGAGGCGCAAGCATATGATGTTAAGTTCTCTGCCGAGTTCATAACTACCAGCCAATCAGAAATGAGAATTTGTGGTTTCAGGTCAAATATTTATATGCGATTAAAATGTGATAAATTTTAATTAATTAACTACAAAGCTTTTAAATAATTAGATCATTTTTTTAATCAAGTCCCAGCCCTAGTTAGAAGATATTAGGCAGACAGTCTACACAGTTACAAAAGTTAGTAGGTCTAAAGTGGACTATCGCTTATGCCAAATGCTACCCAAATAAAACCTGTTCTCTGATTATGAGCATACTATAATCTAAGGACAAGTGCTTCATTTGTGGAATCTGATTACTTTGGATCCAGATTACATATATTCAGTTACTAGTCAGCACTCTATATGACTAACTGAACGGCTGTTTTATTGTCTGCCAGGTGAACATCAAGTTCAACTGCTTAGAAAAGTAATAGCACACACATGATTTGAGGTATCATTCAAGTTCATAGCGAAAATGGTATGGGAAGTTCAACAGGGTTTCATTGAAAACTGCATTAGTTCCTCAGCTACACTGCTTCAGTTTCTGCACCGTTAGGAGCGATAAAACCCATGAATTACCCGGTGAGAACAGTGTTTATGGTAATGTTTGGATTCTCAAGCAAATATGCTACAAAACAAAGTACAAACTCCCAACAGAATGTTTAGTTCTTTGTTTTTTGTTGCATTTCACATTCAGCTGGATTCTTTGATGCTTTTTCTCCATAGAGACGTGAACGCTTTCTGGAATGTTTCAACTTGTTGTGGGAAACTGCATCTGTAGATCAACCTCTTCCTATCGCAGTCAAAAACTAAAATAATGCATAATATACGATTTCGCAAACACCGTATGTCAACACTACAAATCTATTCAGGTTATGACAGATACAAACTTTGTGACAAACATGAAATGCACATTTTTAGGTTCTGTCACAGACAAAGAATGAAAAATTCCTTACTAAGCCAAAAAGTGACATTAAAGAACCTGTCAGATTATTTTCTTTCCATACAGATGGTCTAAAGCTACCAAAAGCCAGAAAACTTCATTTTTAATTTCAAAGGATCTTTAGGATAACAAAAACAAGATGTGTAAACTAAACTATGCATGCTTATTTATTTATTTATTAATTACCCAACAGGCATATCTCTTGAAAAAAATGATTTGCTTTCAGTACTAATATAAGATCGGTTTACACCAGTTATGAAAGCTGGAAAATCTTCCATTGGCACACACTGTAAAAAAGGGCCGTGAATTTAACTGTAAAAAACAGTGAAAATGCTACAGTTAAAAACCCATGAAATGGTTAATGGTAAATTCCAGTTAAATTTACAGAGAAACACCATTCCCAGAATTCCCTGCATTGCATTTTAAATTCTGTTTGAATTTGAGGCTGTCACAAATTTGTTAGTTATAAATGTAATTTAATTTGTTAATAACTGTTAATCAAACAGTTATTATGAAAAATGTCGGTAACTAAAAAAGATATTTTGAAGAATGTTGGTGGCAAAATAATATTCAGAACAATCTTACGACCAATTTGTACATATTCATAAAAGATGGAAAGGTCAATTCGTACAAAATCATACGACCTCACTTGTTTGATTTTGTACGATTTATCTAAACTCCAGTGACAGGTAGGTTTAGGGGCTGGGTTAGCTGTAGGTCATTCATACAAATTCATATGAATAGGCAAATCATAAAATACGTTCGATTTAGCAAAAAATGTACAAATTTGTATGAATTAGCCATCTTGTAAAATATGTACGAATTGCTGTGAGATTGGGTTGTATTATTCGAAAAATGTTGGTAACTAAATACATTTTAAAAGAAGATATTTTAAAGGATGTTGGTAACCAAAGAACACAATTTGAAGATATTTTGAAATAATATTTTCTGAAGGACCATTGACTTGACCATTGATGGAAAAATACTATGGAAGACATTGACTACAGCCAACTCTTTTGTTTGTATTTAGCAGAAAGAAATTGAACCTCTCGCCTTATTAGCTTATCCTGCTAGTTGTGGTGATTAATTCAGGACCATAATAAACACACTGTTTCATTACACAAAAGGCTTATTTAAGGTTTTGAAATGTCATGCTAGACTGATTAGTCTCCTTGCACTAACGTCATACCATTTATTTTGAAGCTGTTGTGTTTTATTTGGTTCTAAACCTCCAGCACTAAAGCTAGGCACCACCTATGCATTTCAATTAGACAACATGAGGAAGAATAACCAGTCTCCTCGGACAAGGCCAATGAATAACGCTCAGCATTCAGGCAATCGGAGTAGCTGTCCGTCATGTCTGTTTTATCTTTGAAGGGCCCTTGTGAAGCAAATCGATAAATCTCGAAACCAATTTTGCGGGGATAATAATGTTGTACTCGAGTGCGCCTCGTTTTCCACAAACACACATTATCCTTTTTCGAGTAACTCTTTCACCGCAGGATCTTTGCATGCATGTCCCAAAAAGTTACTGCTTGAAGTTTCTGACATGATCAAAACAAGGTTCTTGGCACAAGTAAAACCACAAACCCCAGGCGAGCAGAAAACACAAGGCAGGTTTTCTTCATAGGCATTTCCGCGCAGACGGGACAATGGCAGTTCTGTAACTTTGTGCCGTTACTCAGAGCGAGACGTCCTGGTTGATATCACATTACAAACTGCTAAAAAACGGCAATGGTGAGAACCTTTGACTCTGCTTAAACGCTGTTAAAGTGCTGATGCATATGAAGGCGGTTGATTGCAGAAAAAAACTAGCATAAGGAGACACAGCGGGAAGCATCGGATCTCCCCAGACTCAATAAGCAGCTCAAGGGTAATAGAGAAATCACTCTGACACCATTATTTGCACTCAGACTGCAGATTTTAGTGTTTACGTGGCCTCTAATGCTATAAATGATAGATATATGACATTTAAAATACATTAATATTAAGGAATCAATAGTATATTAGTATAGGGAGGAGGCTCCGGGGATGACCTAGGACACGCTGGAGGGACTATGTCTCGGAAGAGCGAAGTCTGGGTGTCCCTGCTTAGACTGCTGCCTCCGCGACCCGGTCCCGGATAAGCGGAAGAAGATGGATGTATAGTATATTAATTTACTAGTACATGTTTCGGTCTCAAGTTAACTATTTCAATAATTGTGTGAAAATTATTAATATAAATTTCCAGTCAATGGGTGCCATTAGAATGAGAGTATAAATAGCTGGTGAAAATATCACAATAATCCACAAGCAATGCACAGTACTCCAGTCTATCAATTAACATATTGTGAAGTGAAAAGCTTCAAAAAACTGTGTGTTTTTTGAAAAACAAATCACTAATTGATATGCTTCAACTTAAATCGTAGATTCCTGCCAAAAATAGTCCAAAATCATCTAAACCCTGTCTGGATAAATATAGTAGTGGATTTTGGTGCTAGAGGACAATAGAGGATGGACGTTTTCTTGAACTCTTATTTTGACGGCACCCATTTACAGCAGAGGATCCATTGGTAAGAGAGTGATGTAATACTACATTTCTCTGATTAACAAACTCAAAAACATCTGGTCTGAGGGAGAGTACATTTTCTGCTACACTGATTTTTGAATGAACTAAACTTTGTTGGTTTAGAAAAATAAGAGATTTTAGAAAATTGCATGCATGTACACTGTTAGAGATAATTACGGAAATGAAATAAAAACTAAAATAGTGTGGTTACTTTTTCTAAAAGCACACAGAGCCTAACAGCCAATTAATGAAGCTTTTATGTGAGTGGACCCAGTAAGATAATTGCAGGTTATGCTAAAATGCTCAACATATACTATTCTTCATCTGCACAAAGTTTAGAAAGCTAACTGAAATGACATTATCTTAATTTGATTACTGTAAATACTAATGCTCACATTGTGTAATTTCATGGCAAGCTTTTAGCTTTGAAATGTATCATTTGCATTTATGAATGGTTCATTATTATGCAGTTTATATGAATGTTAAAAGCAAGTGAAGCAAACAGAGTAAGTATTTGGAAATAAAATAAAAAATTTAAATTGCCCATATACATTTAACATAATCAACACTTAAAAGAGTGTTTGCTACTACTTTTAAAATAATTTAAATTATTTATGATATTTAATTAAAACTCTAAACACTAAAATTAAAACCAGAACAATGTTACTTAAAATATTAAACCTAAAATAAATTATGCAACAAACTGGAATAAAAGCAAATCTTCTGGAATCTGGAATATATATACAATAAATGTTTTGTAAATGTAAAAAAAAAAAAACCTATAAGTAAAAAAAAAACAAAAAACTATTATACTACATACTTCTATAACTATATACATGTACAGATATGATAATAATTGAACACAATTATGTGTTTAAAAGAATTAAAAGAACACAGCAAATTATGTTTTTTCTTTTATTTTTTTGTTTTTAGATTTTTTTTTAATTTTAGATTTTTGCACAGCTTCACTCAAATGGAGGCCATTCCATTTCCGATGCATTAGCAATTAGCTTTAGCATGTCAAATTGCAACCTAATACAGCATAAGTGTCCTCTGAGCAGAAGGCACAGAAATCCAGCCAACAGAATCCCCATTAATGTCAAAGCAACACTGATAACGCAATAGGCCCAGTTCCATCTGAAAGAGCACTGACTGTTACTACACTTCACATTCATACATAAAATGAAAAGGAAAAGCCACGTTTCCAACATCAAAGCTTACAATGGTGCAGCAGAAGAGTACAAGGAACACGCTTTCCTCCGATACCTTTCATCCCTAGATATCTTTTTTATTACCCCCTATTTTTTAAATATAGTAAGTGAGGACAAATATATTTGCCTGTTCTATAGTCGACACTTGGTTTTGAAGTACTTTCAGCTGGGCAACGCTTTAGAAATGAGGGGGAAAAAAGGGCTTCCGCCATTTGCTTGCTAAATGCTCGATCGCTGCGTTACAGATAAGACGTGACTTCCTTTGAAAAGGGCATTTTGTATTGAATCATGTTAAACAGCCCTTTGGAGCTGGTGATTATAGTACTTTAAAATGATGGCCGGGGTTGAAAGGCTGCTTTACACGTGTAATTCAGCACAGAAGCACTTTACAAATGCCGTTTTCACAAAACTATTTCATATCTGTAGTGTCACTGGAGCAGCATTGTGGACAGACTGATTTGTTTTCTTTACGTTCCAGCCGTCTGGTTTTCACAACTCTTGAAGAAGCGCTCACAATCTCTGTTCTAGCTTAGATAATAGCATTGAATACAACACAAATACAATGTACAGAGATCATGTAAGATGTACTTCATAACATGTTTTCAAGATATTTTAAAATGTGTTCTTGTCTGCGAAATGCCAACGGTGACTATTCTGATGTCAGATTGAGTGAGTGACAATGTAATGCTTATAATTTAGAGGTGTTTTTTTTGTGCTTGTTGTGGCGAAAAAAAATTTAAATATACTTTTTTTTGCTATTTACGCACTTTTTATGCATTTACCCAAAATATTAGCATTTACATTAGTTAACAACATTTATTGTGATCTTAAAATTATATTTAAAGAAAAATAAAATTTCACTCCACAGTGGCCCTCCCCCCACTTGGGGCCCTGGTAATTTAGTCCCACTTGGCATACATTTGCTTTTTTTAAAATATCAGTCATTTAGGATGAAACTGGTATAGAGCTGTATCATTTATGAGACGCCATAAGAGTCTTTGAATGATTTCCAACCTTTTAACATCAACGTAAATAATTTAGGCCTGCATCTTTAATAACTGCAAAGCAAACCTCCCCTACGCCAGCGCCACCGCTTCATCCCGCAGAGCATCGTATTAAAGTGATGGAACATCCCAGGTATACAGTGGGCTGAAATCAACTGGTTATGTTCCAGAACACAAACATTCAGTTTACATTGGCAGAAGCACGCGTAGGAGAAACACATGTAGGAGGCTTGAACGTGGTGCTTTGAAGAAGCACGCAGATTCACCTCATGCTGCTAGTTTAAGTGCTTCTGTGTTTTTGAGCTGTCAGAAATGTCTTTTGGCTATATTCATGCCTATGAAGTGTTCACAGGACATCTGATGCTGACAACCTTTGCATAAACTGCTTTAGTAAAACAGGTTCTCACAGAAATAACACACACCAACACATGCATAAATAGCCTAGAATTTGTGTTATGAGCTGTATAATGTCAGCTTGTGATATGATGCCGTTTCAGTCCAAAACGTACAACTTTTTTAAAGCACGTTCTTGTATTTTGCCATGAGTCTTCATAATACTTCAGCATATACTTTTTATTGAGCAAGAACGCATTAAAGGCAGGGACCGAGTACCTAAACAAACTACAGCAGCAATCAGCAGCAAGGGGTGTGTCTACTAATGATGTGGAGGAGAGTGCGTTCAGTAAACAGCCGAGCTGAGCGACAGAAATATAAAAAACAAGAGAAAAATGTCTGTGGAGCGATAAGGCAAGAAGTAGGACCCTTGTAAATATCGAATCAGATTTCCAGCACTGGAGAGAACTCAATAAACGGAAGGCCTGCGATCAGACGCCGGGATTTACTTTAGTTCTTCTCTACAGGTAAGTATAAACCAGAAGCCTTGCCATGACAGCTTAAAATCTGCCTACACTGGACAAGATAAACCGACTACTGAAAATCATTTCTGAATTGAAATTTGTGTCAGTAAGTCAAAAATAGAACGTGGCAGAATGTCTAGTGTAAACAGCATCACTGATTATAATGACTTCTATTTTGTTGCTCCTTTCGCAGCCTGTGTAGATGGTATAACATTGGTTCTGCTTTGTTTCACAGAGCTAATCATTGCCTGGGTTGCGTAGGCTACGTGTGTGTGGGGCAGAGCTATCAAAGTAGAAGACGAAATCCTTTTGGGGTAGGGACATCTTTGTTTTGGTAATTTCAAATATCAACATTGGCTTCCAGAAATCGCTTACCTTGCCTTTAAATAGATCAAAAGTGTCAGTAAATGCTGTTCTTTTGAACATACTATTAATCGAATACTCCAGAAATTAAAACTGTATCTTGGTTCCCACAAAAAAAAAAAAATGAAGCAGAATAATTTCAAAAGATGTTTACTGAAGGATAATTTGACACTGAAGACTGGAGTAATGATGTTGAAAATTCAGATTTATCATGACAGGAATAAATGACATTTTCATAAAAAATGTAACTTTTATTGACAATATGAGCCTTTAAAAAATGTAGATATATATTACTGTCCACCAACTAATCAATTAAAGGGGTCATATGATGTGATTTCAATATAAGATCTAAACCAACGTCCCCAAAAGATGGCTTGTTTAAACAGTCCCCACTTTTCTACATCACAGAGTGGATTCATTTTCATAACACCACACAAATTTTTATGCAAAGAAAGAAGGCTATTATTCTTGCTGTAGTGTTGCTGCGGGCGCCATGTTCTGGAGACACTGTGTGTCGTTGCGAAAGTAAAACGATTTATTTGTTCTTCAAAAAAGAGGACATAACTAGAAATCTGTAGTTAAGTTGTGTTTACACCAATGTTCCAGAACAGTTCAATGCAAATATTCATATAAATTCAAAACAACCGCGTGTGAAAATTGTATGATTTCATTCGCTTCAGGGATCCAACAGTCGAAACCTGCACATTAACCTGGTCACACTTACATCTCTGAAGTGACGGAAGATCTAAACAAGCTTCAGGCTTTCTGCTGCGAGCCTAAGCCTCTGAGTCAATATCAATACCTCTCTAATATTGAAGTGTTTTTATGAAATTCCTCTCACAGTTCAGCAGCTGGAAATGAATTTTGCGACGGGCTGAGATCAGCTCAGGGCTCAAGGAGGAATTGCAGCTCTCTCATCCTGTCTAAGGCCTGTTTCGATGGGTTCCTCTCCTCTGAAATAGTGCTCCCTGAACCAGAACGCAGATCCAAAATTGAACTCTGAACATTTCCAATAACCCCTGCCATATTTAATCAGTCTACAGCGACCTGACGCCACCTGAGGAGGAATGGTCTGTCTCTCACGTCAAAGGGTTGCTTATTGTCCTTTGGGACGACGTGGTAAATGACTAATCTAAATGTTGTTGACTTTTCTTGTGCTGGGAGCATATCAAGTGCTGGATGGAAGTATGATAACTGATAACAGACAACACCATCAGCCACCCAATCAGTTTAAAAACTACATTATTACTCCTATTCTCCACATTTTACATCTTTTCTGTTGGTTAACAACAACATATACAACCATTCAAAGTTTAAGGTTTGTGAGGGTTTTTTTTTTATGTTTTTGATGTTTTTGAAAGAAGAATCTAGTGCATTTGTTGGATTTAACAAAAAAAAAAATCTAGTGAAAAATGTTAAATATTAAAAAATGTAAAATATTTATTGTAAAGTGTAATTTATTCCTGTGATCAAAGCTCAGCACTTCAGCATCATTACTCCAGTCTTCAGTGTCACATGATCCCGAAAACATGTTTAATAACCGATGCTTAATAATTTACTGGAATATATATATATATACAAGATTCACTGATAAATAGAAAGTT
>JAUYWG010000041.1:1709038-1719802 GCA_034779775.1 Enteromius afrohamiltoni
TATATAATGAATTCAAAATTTGGTTATAATATAGAATTTTTTTGAAATTTGCAAGCACTTTTTTGTAGGTCAGTCATTTTTGAGAACACCACCTCTGGAAGGTTGCTATACCCTGTGTGAGCAAAGTCAGTAAATCTTAGCCCAATTTGATAATATTAACTAGCATTTTGGCAAAAAGAAAATCCTCTCCAGGTCAAAATGTCCAGAACACAACATGAGGGTTAATGAGAAACTGCGCACAGCGTACTGCTTTTTACCTCATTAGACTGAAATGGCACATTTCAGTCTAAAAAAATGATTAGCGGTAGTAAAGACATCTCAGAGAGATATTTCATGCTGCGGTCTCATTTTCCCCAACTTTTTGCAAGGACATGGTAAGAAACTCCAAAATGTTAAAATTTAAAATGACCCATTTTCTACTTGTGAACAGCAGAAGCGCTGTAAAAGCCAACAATGCACGACAGGCTGATGTACCGTCTGCATAATTTGCGACTCTAATTAAAATGATTTCAAAATGAATTTCACAGTTGGGAGAATGGACAACAGTAGTTTCTGGAACATTACCTCTCGGGATGCATATTCCTCCTACGGACACGCTGCATTGGGAGACGTTCAAATACAAACACGAGTACGGTTACATCATAAAACGCTCAGAATCCACCTACTCAAGAACACACACCCATCCACCTCCTCACTCCGGCAGGGATTCGCCCAAGGCCAAGCGTCTACTAAGAGCCCTAATCAGTTAAGTTAGCGCGCCGCTGCCAACGCTGCAGCACATCTGACATGACAGCACTCGCGACCGGTCATAAATCAAACCGTTCTTTCGCCCAAAGCTCAAGTGGCTCCGGTAAAGAATCTGAATGTGTACATCAACCTGCATTAGAAGTGAAGCGCTCAGAGTGTGATACCCCAGAGAACCTCTGCTGAAACTTCTCGCTACGTTTCGGGAGCTAAAAGCTGCTGCTTTCTCAACGCCCTAAGCCCAGTGCCACATCCAGACACAGCCCTCCAGCGCTGTGGTGATATACACGGATTGTGACTGACAAATCCAACGTACCACGTCACAATATGTTTCACAGCCTTAGCTGCAGTACTATTATAATACCAATGCATAGGTGTTCTTGCAATACATGTCAGTCACTGATTTACTGCTTTATATGTTCATTGAGTTTATATGAAAATACACCTTTTGACTAAAAAATGGAAGTTTTGTCATCATTTATATACCCTTGTGTCATTCCAATGCTGTTTTCTTTTTTTACCATATGCAAAATGATATCACATGTTATCATATGGCTTGAAATTCAGTGCAAGTCACGTGGACTACTGTAAAGTTCCTCTTTGCTTGTCCTTTTGGAGTTTAAGGCTAATCATTTTTGGTTCAACCAAACTTTTAGTGCATAATTCATCCTACTTTACATATTCAGCAAACATATATACATATATATATAATATATATATATAATAATCATATATATAATCATATATATATAATATACAAATGCACCAACTGATAGTTTTAAAGGACATGTTACACCCCAAAAAAAATGAAAGTTTTGTCATCATTTACATGCCATTGTGTGGTTCTAATGCTGTTTTCTTTCTTCCCGCAAAACACATAATGAGGAGTGAAACATTTCTGAGCTTTGATGTAGATTATAAGTGAAAATGATTTTAATTTGTTCTTGTTTTCCTTACAGAATGCTTTCATATGACTTTAATTCAGTGCACAGAAAGTCATGTAGACTATTGTAATGTTTCTTTTTAGTCCTTTTGGATCTTACAGCTATTAGTTTTTGGTGTAACTTTTGGTGCATAACTCATCCAACTTTACATATTCAGCAAGCATATAATGTGCAAGTTTATCCTTTAACTTTATAAGGAATTTCTTACCCCAAAATGAAAGTATTGTCATCATTTACTTTCTTCTGTTAAACAAAGCTTTGATATAGATTTTAAACGGAAAATGACTTCAAATTGTGATTTTCCTCACCCAATGCTATCATTTGATTCGAAATTCAGTGCTCAAGCCATTTGGACTACTGTGATGTTGCTTTTTTGTCCTTTTGAAGCTTGGCAAAAACACACTGAAGCTCAGCTACAGCACACTATTAGTAGGTCTGGTGTTCTTGCAATGCTTGTCAATGCACATCGCCATTTTATCAATGGGAATGCATATCAACTTTTTCTGGTGTGACCTGAACTTTGGCCTATAACTCGTCCTACTTTTATATATTCATTGAATTTCTAATATGCAAATGTACCCTTTCACTGTTCACAAAATGAAAGTTTTGTCTTTAAGTACACTTTTTTCCTCTCACACACTGCTATATAAAAAAATTAAAATTCAGTGCACAAGTCATGTGGACTACTGTTATATATATATATGGACTACTGCTAATTTGTCCTTTTGGAGCTTAGCAAAAGAAACACTGAGAATGTTTTGCAGACTTTGCAGCTCAACACTACTATTATTATTATTATATATACATAACTGATATACAGTACATATCTTTGCAGTTGGTTTAGTGATTTTGCAAAGCGCTTAATGCCATTTGCTTAACACCATATGGCAATGGTTTATACAGCTTTTGGTGCAACCCAAACTGTGGTGCACAACGTGCAAATGTGTCGTTTGAGTGTTTTAAAATAATGTTTCATCCCAAAATGAAACTAAGTACTGTCATCATTTATGTACAGTACCTACACCATTTTGTTTCTCCTGTTAAACAAAAGTTTCTGAGCTTTGTGGTAGATTATAACTGAAAAATTACTTACTACAATTTGTGCTTTTTCCTTAAAGGGGTAATCCGGTGCCACATGCACTTACTTATTCAAGCTGTTAGGACTGAAATGTGTGTTGGGAAGGTGTGTACACAACCACCCTACAATGATAAAGATCCAGCTGTAGTTTTCTTTTAATTTAATAAAAATAAGTTGCCCCTTCTAAAATCAAGCCATTCTCAAATGCATGTCGGTGTGGGAAGATTTCTAAAGAGCTGGTTTGGACAGGGACATCTTTAGCTGCAGCACACTGTTATTCTACATAACATACAATGGCATTGTATTCATTATTATTACATTATACTTCATGTTCTAAGAGTTTATCCTTTCTTTCTTTCTTTCTTCAGTTAAACACATAATAAGAAGTTTCTGAGCTCTGATGCAGATGATAGGTGAAAAATGGCTTAAATTGAGCTTCTCTTCACATAAACCCATCATATAGATTAAAACTAGTCATCATGCGGTGTTTCTTGTCCTTGGTTTAAAAAAAAAAAAAAAAAAAAACCTTCCACCTTTCATTGCATTGCAAAAACCTCTGAATATTGCTCATAAGATTTCTGTTGTGCTTCACAGAAGTAAGACATTCACTTAGATTTAGAATGACAAGAGAGCGATGCTCATTTTTGGCTCATCTCTTTAACTAGCAGTCAGTCGTGTGAGTCATGTCAACTCCTTGACAAATGACCACTAAACATCTGGAATTGTGAATCCCCACATGCACCTGAACTGAAATACTACCTGCAGTCATGCATATCGGTGTCAGATGTGTCCGCTGGCATGAAAAGGGAAGGACAGGTGTTTGGAGAAACAAAGAAAGAGAGAGAGAGACAGACATGGGGATTTAGTTTAGGGAATCCAAGTTCTCCCTGATGAATTCGTAATTTTCTAGAGAATAAATTATTCATACATTGTGATTGAAACAATTACATCCAAATCAGAGGCTGCAGGAGCAGAATTACACTGTCAAAAATGGGATTGAGAGATGGGGGAGAGGCGGAGGATTTGTTATGTAAGAAATTACATAAGATGACATCAGAAGAGGACATGGCTGAAAGCACAGAAATGGCAGAAAGAAGGTGTAGGTGAGCAGAGATACAGAAAGTCTCAGTTATAAAGTCGGCACTGCAGCAGAAAACCGTTCGTTTTCTCTGAAGACTTTTCAAAACATTCTGCAGTGAAGAATTCTAAACCTTAAACCGAACCAAAATAAGCTCCAACATGACTCACGGCATTCACAGAAAAAAAATATATAAGAAAAAAATACACAAAATCGGGGAAAAAGGTGACATAAAAGTGACAAAATCCACATTTCAAATCTCAATGACCTCTGCCACGGACATATTAGATAGAGTTGTTAACATCATGAAAACAACACTAAACCTGCAAGTTTAATAAACAGAACTTTAACACTGTTTAAACAACGACTACATTTCCTCAGAATTTTGGCATGAAAAAAAGAAAGAAAGAAACTCATGGGAAGTATTTTATAAAGTACAAAATGGAGATTTTACGTAATAGATTGGTTAACCTCTGGTAAGATACAGTCACTGTTCTTAAATTATTATTATTACCAACGGTATAATAAAAACAATCTTTAAGTACAGACAGACTTCAAGAAGTTTTAAATGCATAGTTTTATAATAATACATTTTTCAATATTTTCTACATTTTAGGACTTGCATAGTTACAGAACATCTGTATAAACTTAATTAAATAATGTTTCTAAGCAATATCAGTTCAACTACTTTTTTAATTACAATGGTTGCCAGTGTAAAGTCAGCAGCACTTCTATGGTAACTATAGAATATCGTGGAAGCTGTGGTTACCATGTTACATTTTGGGAAGCTCCTGGAAGTTTCAGACGGCTTGTTCTCAGATTGTTTTCTATGTGACTTTTGTGCAAACCGCTATCCTCGCTGGCTGCTGTAATGTGAGAAATCTCCTCACAGAGCGACTTTGCTTTTGCTTTCCGCTAGTTATCTTCTGAGCTCCGCGGTAGCCGAGACGGGAGACTTGGCTTTGATTCGGTGTTTGTCTACAGCGTACCTGGCTGCTGGCTTACTCCCCGCTATTACTATGAGCCCTATGGCATGCTATGCCAATATCCATGGGAACAGGAGGCTCTGGTTCTTCCTCGATTGTCTAACCGGCGTCTAGCTGTCGGTTCACCATCTGTTACAGCACAAGCCACTCCGAATCCTCACTGATCTGGATGGGAAAAGGTGACTCAGCCTAGCATAGAATCTAGTGGTTTGTTTCATCTCTGTGAACTCTGCTCTCCCAAACTCATTTCAAGAAGCAAAAAATAGACACAAAGGATAAAAACAACAACTGTTGACATGTAGGATAACGGTTTTCAGGTCTAAAATTCTTAAACTGAAAAAAAAAAGAACATTGACAGTGCTTTAACAAAAAAAAAAAAAAAAAGACGTGGAAAATCTTTACAGAAATGTACAAAATGCAGTATTAACTTCAAGAAAGATAAAGTTAGTTCTTTCATTGTTTATTTATTTATTTTGTGGTATTTACATAAATATTATGCGATAAGCTTTTAAACTTTTGGGGATACCTTGGATACTTCAAAATTAAATATTTATTTAATGTCACTTGCTATTTCTTTGTATGTAATTGTGAGGTGTTCACCAATGGTTTTAATGATTCATAGGTAACAAAACTTTTCAGGTTCAGGATGTACCCAAATCATAATCCCCAGCTCATGCATAATAATCCTGCATCCTGCAATAAATCCTGCATCCAGAACTCTTGATTGGCAGAAGGCTGAGGTTATCTATAAAGCATTAAATGACATGTGATCATACATGCACTGATCTACATTCAGCTGCACTGCAGTTTTTTTTTTTCTTCTTCTTCTTAATATTAGTAAAAGTACATTTGACTGTTTTTTTCTTTTAAATTTGAGTCAAGGTTTAAATCATTTTGTTTTTGTTGTGTGTGTGTTTTCATACATTATGTATATATGTTTTATATTCATTTCATTTATATCTTTTAGATAGATCTATCTCAGTATGACAATGAGCAGCTAAACTATCACAACGTGATGATCAGGCTTGTTTACATTCGGGGGAAAGCACAGTTGGTTACACCTAGAAGAAAGCATGTGCACACGTTGTGATACTCTCTAAAATGACAGAAGACAGAAGTCACGGGAGAAGAATGGTACAGTAAATGATGTAAATGATGACGCAAAAAAGTATGTTTGAAGTTTAGCCTTGTTTAGACTTGTGAGTTACTGACGGCAGCAAAAAAAGTTTTTCTGTCCCTGCTCTCCCCTAATTTGTGTTTCGAAGATAATCGAAGGTCTTATGGGTTTGGAAAAACACAAGGGTGAGTAATTAATGACGGAATCATTTTTGGGTGCACACAAAATAATGCATTACTCAGTAAATATTTATCCATTGCATTTATAATTTTGTCTGCATCTCCATACACATTTAACTTCCTTCAGAATATTTTTTTGCGCCTGTGAAGCTTTAAATAATTATACTGCCTAGCAGTTCTCCACTTCATATTACATAGCTGCGCAGTATTTCTCTCAGATGTCTTTTCCCCAGACTCCCACCGCTGTTTTTCAAGCTCTTGCTGTTTACATCTCACTCTTAAATATTTCAATCCAAATGCCACAAAATCCTGAATCATACATGAAGCTTTGGAGCTGACCAATATGAACACGTCTTTAAATCACTCTGGCACAAGCTCACCATTTGACCATCTGATATTAAATCACATGTACTGTAATTGTATTTATCGGTGTCGAAAAGTGCTGAATATGATAGTTTCCGCCACTGAAGATTTATTCTTGAAATGGGTTTTGGAGCAGGATTATTATATCCATTATAAAGGGTTAATCGTGGCGTAAAGTATGACGACAGTTTGATTACTTGGAATCTGGCTTTGATCGAGTGTCGGCGCGGCTGAGAAGCAAATGAGAAAACACACACACACAACCCCTCACATTTATCAGACCGGTGGTATTGTAGACCGCACACTATCGCCATCGCACGCTTTGATTAGTGCTTAATGACACTCCGCAAAAGAGAGCAAAGATTACACAGACCGTTTAGCCCATAGCAGACGTCTAATGAATGATTTTTGAACGACTGTCGAATGGCTTTAATATGTCCACGATAAAATACAACCGTGGCCTTAACAAGCTCAAGACAAGAAGACTTGATGGGAAAAGCGCGTCAGAATAATCAATGACTCTTTTCCTCTGTGAAAACAAATTACCCCGCGCAGTTTCTTTGGCTGATTAAACACCATCCCGAATGTCATCTTTCTTCTTTCGTTCCCTCTCCAGTGGTCATAAATAGCATTTATAAGAGATTTCTCTCGCGCGTCGCATGTTTCCAGGTGCGAGTAGCCTATAAAAGCGCTCGAAGCTCACCCGGTAACCTGCGGCCCGCGCTCAATGTCATTAAGAGCTGACCTTTGAGGGCGAACAACAAACATAAAACATGAGTTAGAGAGCATGTCACATCTTTAATCATATCTTAAATGAATTTCAGCTGGGGATTTATGTGGCAGAGGCTTTATAGGGTTTTAAATTCATTTTAAGAGGACACATCTGAATTTGTAAAAGCGGGATTTGTCAAGGGCTTTACAAACTCGTAAAGAAAGCTTAAAAATGCTGTAAGTGGTAAATTTTGGACGTTAAATAACCCAGTGCCTCTGAGGATGGGTGCTTTAAAAGACCGCCTCAGAATTTAAATGAGATTTATAATGTCTCAGCCAGTGTATAAAGCTTTAGTGGGATTCTTGAGATTAGTTTAAAAGGCAACAGAATTAAGATGTTAAACACAAGCAAGAGTTTTGCATCTTATGAGGAAAATGTGTCAGACGGGATAAAGACCGAACTCGGAAACACCTTGAACAGCTGGAGTCATTGTTGGGGTTTAAGGGCATAAAATGCTGCTGGATGAATTACAGGTTGGGCTATGTGTCAACATTTACTCGGATCACTAACCCAAATATGTGCAATAGCAATACTGATACCACAAGGGGTTATTATCAGTCACTAAAACCATTAAACATTTTAATTCACATTTAAAAAATAAAAAACACAAATGATAATAATAATAATAATAATAATAATAATAATAATAAATATAACAATAGAAATCCTAGATTTAAAAAAAAAAAATCCTTCCTAAAATAAGTTTAAAATTTAAAACTGACATAAAACTTAAACAAAAAAAATAAGTAAATAAATAAGTTACAAAAATGACATAAGCACATAAAAATAATTAACACTGAAACCCCCAAAAGAATAAAAGGATAAAAAGCACATAGCAAAGTTACTACTAAACTAAAACTAAAAAACACACATAAATTATAATAATAATAATAATAATAATAATAATGACAAAAGCACATGAAACTGAACTCAACTGTAATAAAATAGGCTAAACATAATATATTTAGGTTTTAAATATTGTTATATTTATATATGAAAAAGAAAAGAAAAAAGAAAAATTACAAAAGAGCACATAACAAAATTTCTAAAACCTTAACTCAATATAATAATAATAATATTGATGATAATAATAATGATGATAACGTAATTTAGAAAAACAATTAAGCAACTAAAATAAAATTGAAAATATAAATAAATGAATAAATATAACAACAAAATATAATAACAAAATAACAAAAGTTATTTTTACTGTAATTGTGTTGTTTATTGTTATTTTGTATTGTAAATATATCTCTTACATGTTTGCTCTGAGTAGTGAGATACTCTTAATCTCGCTCTACATCTATATCATACAGTGACAATAAAAGGCATTCTATTCTATTCTATTCTATTCTATTCTATTCTATTCTATTCTATTCTATTCTATACATATATAAATTACAGTACTTAAAAATGTACTACATGCAGAAAAAAACTGCCACTAACAAAAGAAGAAAAAATATCCAAATAAGCTCGGCTGACATCCTAAAAATGCAACTCAAAGACACTTCTTAACCGAATGAAATTCAACAGACTCGGTTGTAATTCCTACAGTGATATAAAATGTATAAAATCTTATAAAAGGTAAAATAAGGAGTCATTACAGCAGCGGGGACTACGAGAGCCACCCACATCTCTCCAGTGGCTTCTGATTCATATTTACACCATATTTACTGATGGATTACATTAATTCTCTGATTATGAAAAGTCATACAGTGGGCCGTGTTTCATTTCCATACGCATTAACATCTGACTAAATTACAGGAAGTAAAACACTTTCCAGGTCTATAAATGATCTAATAACAATCTTAAACAGCTAATGTGTTAACTCAGTCCTGGCCAGGAAAGGCAATATACAGAGAAACCCTCACATCTGGACCCGGCCACAGAAAACAAAGGGTGAAGAAGTTATTTGCGTAAAATGAACGCTCTATTTGCCCTTGCCACGGGTCTGCACCATGGGACACGGGAAATAATCTAACAGTCCGAAATCACACACAAAGCCCTCCAAATGAAGGAGGAGGTGAAATTGATTGTGTGCTCGGGGCATCTCCCTCCGGACCACACAGCAGAGTCGCTTTTTCCAGCTAGTCTGAGAATCAGAGCTCAGGAAAACACCCATATCATGATAATAATAGTGGTGTGTCAAGTTTTGCATGGAAATAAGAGTAATTCTGGTTTATTTCCCGTACAATGGAAGAGACAAGGTAATACTATGGTATCTCTGAATTGCATTATACTGCCGTGAAAAACAGTAATCAAAAAGTGCCATAGAGAAGCAGGTAAAGGTTCATGGGAAATATCTGCATCGTCTCCAAATGGCTCTCAAAGGACTTTTGAATTTTATATATATTTTTGCATATTTAAGTTATATCTGTAGTTAGCAAATTAGAATGGCCTTGTGTGTTTGTCACATTACAGAACAAGTCAATATTGAATCATATCAACATTGGAGCAGTGACAATTAGTTACTACTATACTGTACGTCTTAGACCAAACTTTACTAAAGCCATTTCCACCAGGGTTATTATAAGGAACTAAAACTATAAAACCATAAAATAGAATTAAATATAAAAATAATACCCGTATTTCAGCTACATGCCTAGGCATCTTTTCTTTATTTTTTTTTTACTTGAAACTAATACAAATGACAAAAGCATGATGCAATACCTAAAACTAAAAATCTAAATTGTATTTAATAAATAAAAAATTAAATAAATAGTGTTTTTCTTTAGAGATTTATGGTTTGGATCAGCTTTCTGAGGTCTTTAAAGCGTCATATGATTTTCTGAAGAAACAAAGAATAAAAAGTGCTTGGTTCTTCTAACAAATACCATACTTAACGCTTTCGTAAGTAAATGTACACTGTTTTTAAATCAAGTTTTCTTTTTATGTTTTTATAGTACAATACATCTAAATCTGAATATTAATACCCCTATCTGCCATATGTGGGTCAAAAATGCTTTACCATCTGTTATCCATATATCTAATTACATATAAGCACTGTTAAATATGTTCATGCTCAGATTTAGTAAAAAAAAATTATCAAGCTGTCATTTAGCAGATGCTTTCACACAAAGCCATTTATAGTAAACACATTATAGTGACAGTGACCTGAGGTTAGGCACACACACACGCACACACACACACACACACACACACGACGGCTTCATGTCCAGCATGCAGTCAGGGGGTGGTGTTGGTTTAGCGGATGCGTTCTCAGTGGGATTGTGTTGGAGACCTCAGCGTGGCCGAGCGTTCATGTCTTTGGCCGTATCTCTCACTGTTTGAAAACATTTGTACCAGCCATGCACAGTGACCCTCTGGATGCGGTGATGCCCTTGGGCATGTGCCCAAATGTCCATATGGTCAGCTGTTTTCCACAATGCTAGAAAGCTTGATTCACACAACACAGCTACAATATGATTCAAGTGGGTTTTCACTGACAAAACGAAAGAATAGGCATCTACTTACAAACTGCTTTTTATATCATTGAAATACTA
>JAUYWG010000041.1:1719902-1735615 GCA_034779775.1 Enteromius afrohamiltoni
TACTTATCATTTATTAAAATCCATAAACTTGACATAAAATAAATCTTTAAGGACACATTTAATGATAATAATTATAGCAAATAACAAAAATGACTAAAGTGTAATCTGAAATTTAAATTAAAAAGGAAAAAAGTAACAATTAGAGCATCAGTGATACTAATAGTTCATTCAACATATACACACATGCAGAAAAAGTTTGTGGTATTATGTACAAACACATACCTAGATGCAGCTGAGAGAAAATATGAGAAAAATCTACTAATTAGCAGACAAATCAATCATAAAAAGCATGTTTTTATGGCATAAACACATACCCAACACAATCCGATAAACAGCATTGCTATAATTCTCACCCAAACACAGACGAGGATGAGCTACAAAGCGATCGATGTTTAGAACAAACACAACGCAGAAGAAGCAACAACAACAGCACTTAACCTGGGGGACTTGTTAATAAATGACAGTCGATTGCGAGATAGAAAAAAAAAAGCTAAAAAATTCATCAAAACCAGCCGCTCCACGAGAATCCCACAGGCGCTGGTTCTACACCATGTTAAAGCCGTCGCTATCGGAGGTGAGGGATGGGATGTCTTCAGCGAGGATCAGCTTTGCCAGAAG
This sequence comes from Enteromius afrohamiltoni, assembly GCA_034779775.1. Classification (NCBI taxonomy): domain Eukaryota; kingdom Metazoa; phylum Chordata; class Actinopteri; order Cypriniformes; family Cyprinidae; genus Enteromius; species Enteromius afrohamiltoni. The sequence continues at coordinate 1,720,521 of JAUYWG010000041.1, forward strand.
CTCTCTCAGGACCATCTACTTCGCTCTATCACCAGACATACGCAACTCTCCCTTGGAGCCAAAATTGATTATGAGGCCTTAGCTACAGACAGCTTATTGTGCATTGTTCTCCATCACTCTCAACATGATAGTCGCTGGATTCTACGCTTCTGTCACTTTGGTTTTTTTCTCAGCCGTTGGTTTTTTGAGGGATGCTTTCTCTTTATGCGCTTTTTACTGTTTGGATACTGGAAAGCCCTTCCAAAATGCATTATACTTTTGAAAAGTTTTGGTTCGGCGAGGTTTGTCAAAGAAGACGTCTGTGTACCAAAGCTGCATTTATTTGGGTAACACTTTATTTTCGATAGTCTACTTTAGATGTTCAACTTACAGTAAAATTAAAAAGACTGCAGCATTTCTATCGCAAAAAGGTGGCCAAAATTGGATATTTTAATTAAATGTTTGGTCAATAAACAAAGATTTGATCATCCTGTAAGTGTAACAACAGCAATTATAAGCCCTTTGGTGCCCTTCACAGGCATTTAATGTAAATTATTTATTTTGTATTAAATTATATATTTTACAGTGAATGTGAAACCATAATTAAACCATATAGGTCTACCAAATATTACCTTGTTGTTTTTATAGATTACAAGTCATGAAAACTTGAATATTAAGTCAGATGTTGGTGGTTGTGAAAATATTACTGACAATAAAAGCCTACTAATGTCAACAGTCAAATATGTTTCACTCGATAATGAACGTATTGTAAAATATAATGCACTGGCAGTCCTTTCCCTGATATAGACTTGTTGTCCATCAATTATGATCATTTGTATTCAGCCGCAAACATAAGGTGAAAATATGCGGGAATATACTGCACTAAAAATAAAATAGCTTCATATAATTCATATTTAGAATTTTATGTATATTATTCCAGTTTTTCTCAGTCGCGTTGGTGCATTTCTGACAACACTATTTAAATTTGCACAACAGTTAATGCATTTCTCAAAACTATTAGTGCAAACTGCAAAACCTAGTTGATAACCTGCAAAAGCGTGTCACTCGCTCAAAATGGATAGTGCATTGCTCAAAAGCAAGTATTCATGTCAATGAAAGTGTCAGGGTCGTCAAAATGAAAAGTCCTGACACCATTGTTTAGGAACAAGACAGTCAAACCCATTTGAAAACTACAGAAAAGTTAAACATTACTGTATGTAGTGAGGGTCGCCGTAATTTTGTCAAGTAGGACATGATCCTGGATCAACATTGCTGTCCAAAAATATAAACATAACCCAATCCTTACCCTTAAACCTACCCCTAGCCAAAATTTATACAAGGATGTTGATCCAGGAACATCTTGTACCATGTAGTGAGGTATCTGAGTACAAGACACTGAATATGTGTGTTTCACATTTTTACAGCATATGCTCTTTGCAATTATAATTTACTGTATTCATAGCATTGTGCAAACGATTCAATTTTCAAAAAAAAAAAAAAAAAGATTTACAGTTTTTCTCAATTGCTTTGGCTGAGTTCTCAAATGATTTTTTTATTTCCCAAAACATTAAGTTCAGATCTCTGAACAATTAGCTTCTTTTTCACATCAGATTGGAATTTCTTATTGATTTGAGCAAATTGCAAATGCTTTGGCACATGTGTGCAAAGAGTAAATACAACTATCTGCAGTTTGGACAACAAATAATTGCATATGGCTTGTTGATCAAAACTGATGACTCGATTCTTACTTACACTGTCAAACACTTCAGAACTTCTCAGTCAGTTTTTATTGTGTAAGCCATCACATTCAAAACGATCTATTCAATTGTCATAATTCAGCATTGATGTGGAAAGTATATGATCATAGACCACAAAATCAGATGTATTTGTTGGATGCAGATTTTTTTCCCCGGTGTATGGAAATGAAGAACATCAGATGTAATGTTGATAAATTTTTGGCCTAACCAATGTGAGTGATATGATGTCCAACAAGAATTTATTTTTTCCCCATGAATGTTATTTCTTGTGTTTGTTTATTTGTTGTAATATACAAATCTGAAATGTAAAGTAACTGACAAGAGTAACAAGATTTCACTTTACATGTACAGTAATACACTTATAGACATGAAGTACAAAAATAACACTGTATAATTACAAACGTTCATAGACTTATTTTTCTACGTACTATTGACTTTTCACAACAAACATGGGATTTTTGTTTAAACCCTTATTTTTTGGTTCACTGTAGTGGTGAAAAAACAACTACACATTTTGACCAGTGTGGCTCACACAATGACAAAAATGGTTTATATTTTGGTGGCCTTGGCCAAATTATTGACACAATAACTAGGTTTTGAAGCATGAATTAAATGTATTGGGTGAGTAACTACATTTTGCAGACCTGCAATAAGGTTTTGAAGTTCCTGCAAACAGTTGTGACTTTTGCACTCACAGTTTAGAGAATGTTAAGACTGTTTCGAAAAATGTGGCAAAGCAATTGAGAAAAACTGTAAACAATGTTTTTTTTTAAATTTGCTTAAAGATATCATTCCATGTTATCAGATTTTGACAACTAGTTCAACATTTTTGTATGTAATGACTCAAGCAATGAAATGAGGACTATTAGTTTTATATGGAGTGACTATTCAGCATTCACAAGTTTAGTTAATTTTAACTGACATGACATAAGCAAATGATAATGTTATAAAACAGTAGAGAGTTGTATGAAAACAATTTATGCATGTCCAAAAGCATTTGCAATTTGTTGGAAAGAATGAGAAACTGCTACTATGATGTGAGAAATGCACCAAAATGACTGAGAAAAACTGTAATATACAACAAAAGTTTTTTGTTTTTTTTTACCAACTGGGACGGTGCCCCCCTGCGAGCTGGTGCCCTACGCAGGTTACGCACTCTGCGTATAGTATATATATTTAAATTCAGAACCATCAAAATACATACCTATATATAACTGTGTCAGGGTTTACGTATTAAAATTGTACATATTTTTATGACACAGGTTGTGCTAAAACATTTCTGTTTTAATCTCTGAGTGAACTTTCACTTAAATGTTTTCTTGCTAAATAAAGGTATTAACGAGAACCAGACAAACACATAAAATATATCTGATAGAGTTAACAATGTGACTGATCAGAATGCAAGTGAAGTGTAAATGGCCTCTTTTTTGTCTTAGTAAATGGATTTCCATGTAAATGTAGTATTTGTTGGCCCACGTCCACCTTCCAGCGTTTAGAGCTCGGGGAAGCAGATTGATAGCCGGGTGTGGGCTTTATTTATCATTGTGCAGAGGTCCTACAGTGCATTTGATTAATGTGTCCTGCATACTATCAATCTCAGGGATTGATCCCTCAAATAGAAGCACCACGGGCTGTGGTTTCCAATCACTTGTGATTTTCATGATGCTGTTTATGAATCTGTGAACACAGAAATAACAGCATTGCGGAGCATGAAAAAAAGTGATGAGTTTTTCCTCTGACAGTGTAATTTTAAAGGCACGAGTACCTGCAGAACTGGAAATCAGCTTTAACATCTTGTTACAGACGGAGAGGAATGGTTGGGGAAGACGGCTCTTGTCATAATTAACGCTGACAGCAGATACGGAAGACAAATGTTACACTAAAGATATCATTCCATGTTATTTGATAAAAAAAACTGTCATACTTGCAATTCCAACTGTTCTAGATTTAAAGAGCTTTTACAAAATGAGACATTAAGATGATTTTAAACTCAATAAAGCCAGGCAAAACATGCTGCCATCATGCCAGGCCGGTGCTGATCTGGATGGTTTATAAATGGGTCACCATTTATTGTGAGGAGGAACCAGGGTCACTTTAGGAAATAACTTTGAGCAGTAAATTATCACGTAGTAAGCAAAAATGTCAAAAAGGCTATTCAAGCCAGGATGTGACCTCTCAAAAAAAAAAAAAAAAAAAAAAAAATATTAATTAATTTACATATATATATATATATATATATATATACGCATTACACACTCAGTCATGCATTCATTTTCATATTTCATTTTCATAAGACATGTCACAGATATGTAATGAATGGGACATAATCTAAAATCTATAACATTTTAGTCATGTTTAACCTTTAAAAAACAAGTTAAAATGAACTCGAATTAATGAATTCATATTTAAAGGAATAAATGTAGTGCATTTTCCTATTTCAGAAATATCAAGAAAAAATATGTTTTCTAATAATAAAATGTTAAATAATAACATTAATAATACTATAATGAACGGGAATTCAAAAACTAAAAAAGTGAAAAATGTAAACACTCTGTAATAAAGGTAATATCTAAATTAAACGCATTACTGTTGCTTACTGTTTTGCTGCCTTTAACTTTCAAGAAAATATTGTTACAAAAAAGGTTGTTACTCTGATTGTCATTAAATTAAAGCAATTCATTAATAATAATAATAATAATAATAATAAAGTCCCAGTTATTGAATCAGCCACACATACTAATCAATAGTTTGCATTAATAACAATTAATATTTTTTACACATATATGTTTTTAAATTTCTGATTCTCACCAAGGCTGCATTTATTTAGTACAAAATACAAAGGAATATTGTATGTAAAAAGAACCACAAATATTTTGAAATATTAATTATTTTACTTTAATGACTGTTAAATGTAATCTTTCCCAGTGATGCAAAGCTGAATAGTCAGCATTGTTACTCCATCTTCGGTGTCACATGACCAGCAAGCAGCACTAATAAACCATGAAAAGCTGTGCATTACCAAGACTTTACTACCAACTCAATTTTATTTACACAACAACTACAGATAGAAAACTAGAGAAAACAAGGTGTGAGTAAAGTGATTATTCCCCTTCCAGATAACTAGGCTGTTTATGAGGTCTTTGACCTGCAGGTAATGCTCCAGCATTCGCTTAGGTAAAACATTGATTCATTGATGCGGCTATGACTTAAGGGGCGCAGAAGCGGCTGTCTGTTGACAGTCAATCAATGATATGCCTCGGCTCTCATAAAGAATCACGGTGCCTGGATATGCACGCCAGCACTTCCTCAGGAAACTCATTATAAAACGAGAAATGTGAAAAGAAAGAAAGCTCTGTGGTGATCTATGCCGAAACCAGAATACATTTTGTTGTCTGGCGTGAAAAATAATGATGGGATCCTAAATGGAAGTTTGCTTTAAGATTGCCGACACGATTCGGGACTTTTTCCGCTTCAGTCTAGTCATAAAACTATCATCAGGAAACATCCTTTTAACAGTATTACTGGTTAACATTAACTTCATCATTTAGTTTATCATGACCATCTTCAACTTTCTCAACCTTAGAAATAAACAGGCTTTTTAGGTGATTTTTAATTTTAATTATTAGCTGTATCTTATTAAATATAAAAATATGCATATGATGCACCATGCTTACATCTATGCTCACTTAAAATTAAATAGAAAATAATACATATTAATGGGAATAAATAAAGCAAGTAAGCAGTCACAATATTAAAAAATAAATCAGCTGTCCTGAAATTAAAGTGCATATTTACATTTCAAAAGAGTAAGAAAAATACTCTTTCGTTTGAGGCCACAGATGTCTTTAGTCTCTGTGCTGCTGTTGGAGATTTGAAGGTTATTTAGCATCTTTTGTTTTCTTCAGTTAAAGTGCAGAGTTTTTCACTGTGGAGGTAATGGGGCATTTGTTTGGGAGATGCAAAAAGACGGTGAAATGGAAAAGCCATTGAAAAGGCACAAAAATAAATGCAATCAAAAGTGGACAATGAATGACAAGCATTGTGCTTTCTCAGGGTAGCATGCCCTTGTTTACAATCCAGTGGGCATTTCCTTAGTTCTGAGATTTTTCAGATTATTTTTTGGATCAAATATAATTGCTAGGGCAAACTAACTATACAAAATTAGATTCATATTAACAAAATGCAATTCAGCTTCTTATTGAAGCTTGTTTCTGCTATGGAATGAAAAACAAGACAAGAAAGATCATAAACTCATAATTACGTCATAAATTCAGAATTGTTAAATATGAATTTACAGTTGTGAGTTATAATGCCAGAATTGCACAATATCAATTTTAAAAAAGCAAATGTTGTCAAGAATGAAAGGTATAAATCATAATTGCAAACCAAAGTCAGAACTGTTCAATATAAACTCCCAGTTGTACTCCAAAGTATAAATCACAACTGCATATCAGTTTCAGATAAATGCAGAATTGTGTCATAGCATTACATGAAATAAACTAACAAAATCAGAATTACATGATATAAAATCGCAATTCACTTTTTCTTAACTTGCAATAATGATATGTAAACTCTCAGTTATGACAAAAACATAATTGTGAGATAAAAAGGTGCAATTACTTTTTACTTTTTTTTTTTTTTTTTTACTCAATTGCACAAATGTGCTCCATGATCACATGTGTATTAAATGTTGTGCATTACTATTGTGAATATATTGTATACACAATTCTGTACCCCCTGCTTGTCAATTCCTAGACTCTGTTAATTGTGTGAATTTTGAGATCAGAAGTCCATGAGAAGGATATTAATGACATTTGTGCCACAACCCCGGCGGTTTACTTGCACAGTGTTGAATTACAGATATGGCTCCCAAAAGTTTGGCCTTGACTGCTGAAATGTCTTGTTTTGTCTATCAGCGGAGGATTCAGCAGGCTTCTCTCTGTCTATCTCCCTCCTCCAGCATCTTTAGACCCAGTCAGACATTAGTATTCCAGAGCGCGCTCCTCACAGCAGTAGCCGGTGCCAGCCACTTAATTTGTCATTTATTGCTCTACGACAACTAAAGTAATTGAACCTTTTGCCCACGGAACGTCACTGGCAACCTGGTGGCCATTTCTCCCAGCCAGCCCCACGGTGGCCACATTTCAGAGGCCTTGGCTGGAAAATGGAGGGCAGGGATCTCATTTATAGAAAAGCCGAGATGGTTAGTAGGTATCTTCACCTCTCACCCTCCCCTGGACTGACCCAGACACCTCAGATGCCTAGCGGCACGGATAGGAACAGACAGGGATAGAGGAAGGTTATGACACTTCAACTAGCTTAAAGACAGGGTGATATGTTCCTAATGAAACTCTGAAGCTCTTAATACTGCTCTGGATAAGAGCGAATCTCATGAAAAGCTGGCCAGGTCATATTTTAGTGTAAAATCCAAAAAAATTAAATAAAATTGGACGTTTGAGGAAAACAAAGCCTATTTTCATGGCATTTAAACAATAATGTTTGGTAAAAATGTGCTTAAGGCCTTTATTTAATGCATTACAATTTTTCTTTATATTCAGTAATTATTTATTGCAACGCACCTTATAATGCAATGTATGATCTCAACTGTTACCACAACTATAATAGATTATTACACCTAAATAAATATAATACATTGTAACAAACCTTCAAATAATATAATGCATTTTGGCTTTATTCATAAATATAGATTTAATATAATACGATATACATTATGGATACCTTTTTAATGAAGCATTACTGGATTTGGAATTATCACAGTATGTCTGGTTGTGATGTTATATTTAGATTTATTTTTATAAAAAAAAAAAATAAATAAATAAATAAATAAATATTTTTAGCATTTTGACCAAATGATCTAGGTTAAGAATATAAACAACCTTCACTCCAAAATAAATAAATACATTTCACAAATAATTTCTAAGAAATGGCAAGCAACTATTAAATTAAACAAATAGTTTTACAAATTTACAATTTTTTTTTTTTTTTTTGTAATATCTTTATTTTATTTACTTTCATAAAAAATTAACTTCACTTTCAAAAAAAAAAGTTTTATTTTTATCTGAGCAGATTGCGTTCCACTTAAAGTGCTGTGATTGTTTACTGGACATTGCGGCAAATCGGGTTTTACAAATCTATTTTGCATCATACTACAAAACAGGTTTCTGTACGCTAGTTTGTAAAAATAGTATGGTAGTATGCTATTCCAAACCTAGCCTGGGGTTCTAGAGAGTGCACTTCATTCATTTAGGCGCTGCCGTTCTGGCTTCAGCACTACTTCTAAAACCATCTTTCAAAGCTGTGAAGGTAATTTACGTAAGCTGATGTAATGGACTGAAAACCTATATGTACGTAGGTTACTGTGACTTCAGAAGATGATCCCTTTAAAGGGTTCAAAAGCTCTGTGGAGCTCATATGTTCTCTTGTTAACGGAAACTCACAAAGCTTCAGCAGGCAGACGCCAGGTTTGTAATCAATCAGTCGTCAGAACTCGATATGATACGAAAGCACAGATCAAACCCAAAGAATGGCCTTCTCTTTGAAATAGCGAAAAAATTCCATGATTTATAATTAAAACAATTCACCTGGAGCTTTCTCACTGAGATCACGTACGTGTTTCTGTTCGACTTATACAATCTTGAAAAATGCATGCACATTTACATAGTGTATGATAAATGAACTTCATAAGCTGGAGAACAATCGATGGAATATCAATGCAAACACTCTCACCGCTGAGTTTCATCTAAAACTTCAGAAATCGATGCCGGCTAATTATTGCATTGCATTTATGATGCATTTACTGCATTAACGTGAAATCAATCACTTGCATTAAAACAAATCAAGTCCTTGGTGAAAAAAAAAAAAATAATAAATCAAACACATTTGTGCACACAGTTAAAGATGTTACATGTTGCATTTGATTCTTTTGTGTCACATAAATGCTCATTGGTTCATTTTTGTTTTCATGTCACATTAGGGTGTCGCAAACATGTTAGGACTGGGACTGAGAACCAGTGAGCGTGTGATGCATACTTGAAAGGTGTAGTAAATACTTAATGTAAGATGTCAGTGGTTTCTAGCGCTCCTCAATCGGATTTTATGCAAAGCAGACATGAGCGTCATCCAAAACTATGTTCAAATAAATTGTAGGAGACATGCCATAACTTGCAAATAACTCCTTGTGGCAAACAGTAAGGAAAAGTATGCTACGTCAAGAATATCAATAACAAACCTATATATCCTCTCATGTGGGTGGAGAGGCAGTATTCTTTTGCTTTTTACCTGAAAAGATGGCAGCCATTCTCATGTCTAATTCAGAAGGTGCATCTATGGCATGTCTCTCTCTCTCTTTCTCACTTTTTCATCAGCATGCGCCATGCACCCTCCACACTGCACGCTGCTTTTTGCCCACGCAGCACTTATTTGATTTGATTCGTTCCCAAGAAATTGATGGATGCAGCATCATTGTAAAAATAACTCATAGAAAGAGCCTATCACCTCTCCACCCCTGAAAATGTCAGAGGGCCCGCTGTGCTGGCTCTTTATCACGGAGGATGAAGGTTTTTGGATGGATCTCATCTCTGGTGTTTACAGGGCAGAAGGATTTTCGTTATTGTCCATTGTTTGTCATGCTCTAATTGTGTTGGATGAAAGCATTAAAATGTGAGGAGAAATGTCAGATTCAGGTTTAGAATGATAGAAAGATATATAGATTGATAGATCGATGAGCAAATCAATGCATGGGATGAGAGAATATAGAGGGATAAATAAAACGATGGACAGAAGATAGAGTGAATGATAGAAGAATGGATGGATAGATAGATAGATAGATAGATAGATAGATAGATAGATAGATAGATAGATAGACAGACAGACAGAACAGCAGAGTGACAGAATGATAGAAAGAACAATAGATTACTGGGGCCTTTTTCTCAGGAGAAGGATCTGACAAGCTGGAAAATTAAGCAGAATTCTCCATCTGCCCATGACTGAATCTTATTGCGGTGTAGGAAATATAATTGACATATTAAAAAGATCTCATTTGTGATTTTCTGACGGTTGGGTTTCAGTGTGACAGACGTCAGATTGTGGCTGCAGATCTGCCATCCTGCCTTTCTAAAGATGGCTGCCTGTAGATCAAGTCTTGGCTGACAGCACAGCATGAGCACAGAGGTCCATTTTATGTGCTGCTGCTCAGGATGTGACTGCTGCGAGGACGGAGAAACAGAAACAGGGTGGAGATTATGTTTCTCTACTGCTTTCTACAGCTTTTAGCTTTTTTTTCACTTGTTTGGGGGTCAATGACATGATACCTATTTTATCAGGCTCTATGAATGCATTTTAATAAACACAATGATCTAAATACCTCTTCTAGGATGAACATGCTTTAAATTCATGAGTTATCATTCATTTGGGTATTTTTGTGGAACTTAATATCACTATTCGGAGATTATGATGGATGGATGGATTGAACAATACATAGATAGATAGATGACAGAAAGATGTATAGATTTATAGACTGATGAATCAAGAATGATGGAATGATAAATAGAACAACAGACAGAAGACAGAACGATAGATAGATCGATAGAATGATACATCAATATACAGATAGATAGAACATATGAAAAAGACGTTACTGTATATGCATAAAAAAAATCACAAAAGTGATTTTATGTCCATAGAAAGCACATTTAATGTAAGTAGTTTAAGGTTTTACATTTTTGAAGAACAAAATTCAAAAATTGGCTGAAAAAATGTTCATTCAGTATAACACAATTTTTATACAAAGATTAATTCACCATGCTTATTCTGACTTGTACATAATAAAATATATAAAATAATAAGGAAGCATATTACATTTTATTGTGTTTTAAATACATTTTTTATTGTCTTATTGACAAATGGCCAAAACCTAAGATACCTAAGAAAAAAGTGTATTCAGGGTGAAAGTAATTTGTTTACTTTTATTGTGTCATAAATCTTATTTAGTTGGTAACTTTAGAAAAAGAAAAAAAAAAAAACTAAATTGCACTAGTCTTTTTTCAGCATTTAAACAATTTAATTAACAGAAAAGGATCTGAATACCTCCTGTTTTCATTTTCAATACATTTGGATATTTTTGTGGGACAAAAAGCCAAAATTGTTAGGACTGCATAACTATGTATAATATTCGCAATAAATAAATAATTAAATACCTTTAAATCATATTTCAAATACCTTTACAAGTTTGCATGAACCCAACATGAATACTATTCTAACTTTTCCAAGAAGCTAGTGCGTGTTTTTTAAACGAGATCCTTTGTCACGCTTTATATTTCACCGTGTGAGCTGTAGTTGTCAGGATAGATTTATTACGCTATAGAGAAAGCGTCTACTACAAAGCAGGCTCGTCTCCAGGGTTAAAAACGGCAGCTCTGCGTATTTGTGGAGCTCATGTAAATCCTCCGCTACCTTTGACAGATATAAAGCTGATGTGACCAAGAAACGTTTGAAAGCTTCGGTGATTCCGTGTGGAAAACAAAGGCCGTCGATCGCTTCCTTCTGGTCTAAACTGACTTTGAAAAAGAACGTACAGGTAGACGATGCCTTGAGGGGAGAAAATAAAGAAATACAAAATAAGCATATTTGTTGTGGCTGAGGCCGCTGAATGCCGGTAAACCAATCTATCTTGGGACGGGGCCGACTTTGCATTTCAGAGAGGCTGTCCATTTGCACTTCTGAGCTCAAACATGTTTACGGCATTTCTCTCCGCTGCTCCCCAAACTAATTGCTATTGCTTATGCTTGGCTGCAGAGCGCTTGGAAGAAAAATAGGAAGAATCAGGAAATGTCAGTTCGGTTCTAACGCTCAGCTCGCTAAAATACCACGGAGATTCACTCTGGTTTGCTTAAGCATCCAAGGTTATATGCTGCGTAAGAACACATAAACAACGACTCGAATGCGTCTCAGCACTCCGAGATAAACAACAGGCAAAGCTGCATTCAATACGTAGAAAATTTGACTGAAAACACACAGGATATTGGCAGTTGTCAAGTGAAAAGTGTGAAGTTGAGAACAGCCACAGTCTCAGTACATCCAAGCCTCTGAGCTTAATGCAGCAGCCATGCAAACCAGATTTGGACATTTTCTGAATAAGGAAGAGAAGATCACTTGAGCAAGATGCAACCTGGTCTAATAAAAATATGTACCTCTGTGCACTTTTTGTGCAACACTCTATTTACGTGCATGTTTCGCCACAGTTTCAAAGAGAATTGCTCAAAAACACAGGCTCAATGCGTGGACCCTGGAACGTTTATATTACGTTGATATAGGTATGTTCGTCATAATGGTATGTATGTATATAGATATATATATATATGTCATAACATGATATTCTTCAAGTAACTGTGAAAAAAATGAGTTTTTATTATTCGAAACTCTGTAAATTTGTGTGAAAAGGAACAGTTGTTTGAGTTTTACTGCCTTCTGAAAACTGCAGTGAATATGTACTTATTGGTACGTATTTCGTGTTTCACTAAAAAATGCACCCAGGTACGTTTATGCCGACCAGATAGGTAAAATGTGAGCTGTTGATAAAATATACAGTGGGCCCTAAATGTAAAAAAAAAAAAACGAATGCAAATATTAATTTCAGCTCAACCTCGAGTCAACTATATCACATCCCATCAGAATGACACATGGAGGCCACAACAACACTTATTCAAAACACAATTTGAGAAGACAAATGTAAATCCTATGCAGACATGATCAGGGTTATGTGGATTAAAGGATTTTGACATGCGCCCATGTTTGTGGTGATGTGGGCCTTTCCTTTTATTTTCTTTGCGGTTTAAAAGAAAGACAGAATGAAAGAAACAAATAGATATGTGGGATTAGGTTCTGTAAGGCTGCTATGGATTACATCATTATTTTACTTTGTGAAATTTGTCTGATTTCTGATTCAGTCATCTTATTCATAGCAAAATCATTTTGACACTAGCCATTGTTGCATTGAAACTATTGTTGTGTAATGACATTAACAAACATTCTTACATAATCATAAACCAGTTGATTAATAAAAGTCTGATTTTTCATTTTCTTACAAAGTTTTTTTTCCCAGTAGACTCACATTAACTTTCATTATGTAATGATATTAAGACACACTCTTACATTATATAATGAAAAACCAATTGATTAATCAATTAGAAAGTCAAAAATGTTTTAGATATCTGAAAGAGGGTAGAACATAAAGCAATAAAAAAATAGGTGGAAAGTGTGTAAAATGTATCTTGTGCTTTTGGTATACGAGTGACTATTCAAATGTTAGGAGTTATAAATCAATACTTCTATCCCACAAGGATGCATTAAATAAATTTAAAGTGACAGTAACACTTTTTATAATGCTACAAATGATTTGTATTTTAAATAAATGCTGCTCTTTTGAACTTTCTACTCATCAAAGAATCTTCAGTTTCCACAAACATAGGAAGCAGCACAACTCTTCTTAACATTGATAAGACATAAGAAAGAAGCAACAAATCAGCAAATGAAAATGATTGTTGCAGGATCATGTGACACTGAAGACTGCAGTAATGATGCGGAAAATTCAGCTTTGTATCACAGGAATAAATTATAAAAAAAAAATAGAAAAAGAGTTACTATAAATTGTAATAATATTTAACAATATTACTGATTTTATTCGTATTTTTTGATCAAATAAATGCAGTCTTAGTAAGCAGATGAAAGCAGGGTATGTACGCTAACTACTGATCTTCGAAGCATTAGGGATTTTATCAATGCTATTGTATTGCTGACCTATTAATGAAGTTAATATAAAGTGTTAACAGAAAGCAGGGAAACAAGAAAGAAGAAATAAGGAGTGGACAGCAGCACAATGCCGCTCTCAATTTTACAGCTGTGCTCTCCGTGCCAATCCAATAACCCAGCAGCACACGAGGGCTTGTCCAGCGGCTCAGCGAGTGACATGTTTACGGCAGGCCGCTGTGTGACGCCCCTTGGTCCAGCGCAGCGCCTGAGATCATCGCCCGGCAAACTTCAAGTGCTGATTCACTGGGCCTGACCTTCAGAGAGACTGGGCCAAAGCCAGTGTCTGTGTGCCATGATTAATGAGAGAGGCCGAGAGCAGACAGAAGCAAGTTTATGTGCGTGAGACGAGTGCGGAGAAGAGAGACAGCAAGTGAGACAGAAAAAAGCAAAACAGAGAGTATAACTCAACTGCTCTCTCCTGGTGAGGTTTCCAAATTACTGGTACTCAGAGACAGGTAGTCAATTCTCGAAGCAGACCCCAGATCTCAGTAACTGTGTGCTGCTTTCATAAGGGTCCAATATCGGTGTCGGCCCTTAAATCTCGCCTTCATATGTTTCCCATATTTGTGCTTCTCTCATTTAATGCTGAATTCCCTATACGAAAACTCACAGAACATCACAATCCGGCTCATCACAAACTCTCTTATTAAAGGTGGAGAAAAAAGCTACTTATGAAAGACTTTTCAGATTTATAATCCAAATAGCAAGTCAGAGTTGGGAGATACCGTATAAACATACAATTGTGACTTTTTTCTCGCAATCGTAAGCTTGTATCTGGCAATTCTGCCTTTTTTTCTCGTTGGAATTGTAAGATTTCTCAGAACTCAGAATTTTGAGTTAAGTCCAGTTTAGAGGATACCATCACTGATATTGTGACTTCACAGTTGTTACACATGTATTTTGCAATTCTGAATTTATAACTCACAATTGTGCATTTATATCATGCAATTCTGAAAGAATTCTTTAGCATTCACAAGTTTGTATCTCCTAATTCTCAGAAAAAAGTAAAAAAATTGCATCAGGCAAATCTGAGAAAAAAACCCAAAAATGCGATATATCATTGTTTAAATCCCCCATCAGTTTTTCTATTAAAGGGACACGTTTTCTACCTTGCGTTTTACTTAATTTGTGCAACCTGGCAACCATTACTGCAGAAATAAAGGCTAATGAAACTGAAAACATTGACAAACATGCAAGTTAGAATTTAGGAATTATGCAGACACATTCTGCTCAAATGAAAGTGCTTCCTAATGTGGTCATTTTTACTGTTTTCTGTGACTAAATCTGCCATCAGACCTTCACAGTGACAAAATGTAATGAATCCAAACATGGGCATACTTTCCTCAGTTTTCTCCACTAGCCAACGCTGAAACAGGCTTTCATGAAACCTTAAATTCATAAATCTTCTTACACACACACAAACCCACCTACACATACTGTATATGTATGTGTATACATATTGTGGGCCGTGGCGCTAGAGAGCACGACAGACAAGCAGGTGGTTTGAACACAAAACCCCGGAGGGTGGATTTA
>JAUYWG010000041.1:1755348-1773450 GCA_034779775.1 Enteromius afrohamiltoni
ATATAAAATTTGTCCACATAAATGTGTTTTGATGGTACTGATGAAAGCTAACTTAAGATCAGCAGAAGCTCCTACTATCCTATTTGTGCCTGGATCTGATTAAAATACATAAATTCCTAAAGAAAAGTGGATAAAACTTGAAAAGCTGAATTAGTTAAATAATTCAGAGACAAATCTATGAATCACTCTCTGACTGAGGGGAAAGAAGGACAGAAATGGAAGAAAGGGAACAGGAGGTTTGTAGGACTCACCTTCGGGTCGCATCATTAAATGCAATCGGGTGCAAAGTGACTCATCACTCGTTGACATTCGACGGCGGTTCTGAGCCACAGACTGTTGTTTTTTACAGCCAGAAGAAGTGGGAGCAGAAACGGGTGGGCCGAAGAAAGTGGAAAGGTGGGACCTCTGACAAGAAGTCAGTCCATCTGACAGTCACGCATGCATAAAGCGCTCTTAAAACTTTAATCGTCTCATTTCCAGGGCACAACCAACGCCAATGCCTCCATTTTAAAGCCAGACCAGAGAGAGCTGCTTAAAGCACACAGGACCTTATTAGGTTTTAACGGCCCCTTAAGAAGGCGTAAGGCCATTAGTTCACACAAAAAGGAAAATATGTTAAAAAACATGGAGATATTAGTCATTCTAGCCAGAGGAAATACAATAAGGGTCTCATCTTCATTGGTCCCATGCTGCATTCCCAAATGATTGATATACGCTCCACTTTTTTACCGAAAACTTGTCTGGATAGACTCAACACGTTTGATGGTTGCCGTGCTGCCTAGATGGTAAATTATTTATGATATTGCTGTGAAACATCTTTATCCCATTTATGCTGGTTTCTGCATTGGAATAAAAGCGCGCTTGATGGTTGATGATATAATCATGCGGCTCTGAAGTCATTGAGAGAGATGTTTCTTTAAGAGAGCGAAATGAAATATTACTCAATAGGAATTTTACTGCATGAATAAATAATACTGTCATCAAGTTGTCTTTATCACACATATATATTCTCTTTCAAAACTATCTGATGCATTCAATCGAACAGACGAGTGCGAGAAGAAACATGCCAAGACTGGCCAGAGACGGTTAACGCTTGACTAGCTCTGGTCAGAACTGGATCAACTGGGGGTTTGGGCCCTAAATTAAAATGAAATCACCTTCCTGTCAGTCAAGCTGGTGGACCTCGGCAGAGTGCTGATGTAAGAGGAAAAATGACATGGGAGAGCATTTGAGCAGAGAGTCCAAGAAAGATGTCTGCTGTGAAAAGAACCAGGACCTAATTTGTACCAGAACAAGCCAGATGCAGCCCCTGATGTATCTTTTGTGGTAAAAAATGTCCAAACCTGTCCTATATAGATTATATGTGACTCTAGTTCACAAAAGCAGTCATAAACAGCCAAAAATGGCATGGGTCAAAATGATCAATTTTTCTTTTAATGCCAAAAAACATTAGGACAAGTAAAGATCAGGTTCCATGAAGATATTTAGTAAATTTTCTATTATATTATACATTAAAACGTCATTTTTGATTAGTAATATGCATTGCTAAGAACTTTATTTGGACAATTTTAAAAGTTTTTTAAAATTTTAGGTTAATTTAATTTAATTAAAAAGGTTTACCGAAACATTTCAACAACACTTATAAAAAATATAAAATAGCATAACTACATTATGACCAACATAAAAAAAATGAACAATTGTATATTTATAAGTATCATTATTATTATTATTCTTATCATTAAAGCATTTCACTGCATGTGACAAATAAAACTTACATTTTTTTTATTTTATTAAGATTTATAAATATAAAATGTAGTTTTACACAAACACTCACAAATTTGCTAGGGAAATTTCACATATAATTACAATGAAACAGGAAGACTGAAAAAAAGGAAATAGTATTGTTTTACTATAATGTTTTTGTATTGAATTTCTTTTTACTAATTTTCATTAAAATAACTTTCTCAGTATATGTCATGATACTTTAAATCAATTGATATATATAATTTTAAATAATGTATTGTATACATTGTCATCCAGTCTCTCCTTGAACTGGATATAATTTACAAATTCCGCTCTAAAGAGAACAGACATTGCCAATAGACCTTCCCAAATGCAAATGCCTGGTTCAACAAACATCCTTTACACTAGACCTGAAACACAATTAGGATATTACTGCTGAATAGTTTTTCTCTAATCAGAGTATACCCAACTACTTTCCATTAAAGCGTGCTAAAAAACTAATCGGTTCCAGAAGAAGTGCTCTTGAGTTGCTTTACGTGTGCAGCTGCTAGCCTGGATTCAATCCCATGCTCAATAAAGGCACCTGAGCCGTGTGGCCAGCCAAAACAAAGCTTTTACACTGCAACAATGAAGGCTAAAGCTATGCCCTCCTCACAGCTGCGTGCCTCTCTGCCAGCAAAGACAGACAAGGGTGCAGCTCCACCACACTGTGAGTGTGTGTGTGTGTCTCTCACTGTTTATCACACTCCAAAAACATTGCCAAAACCAGGACAGCCGCAGCAAAGAAATGAGAGTAATGGGGGGGTGGGGGGTATTTACTTTCTTATCCCATCCCTTGTGCATTAATGGGTCTTTAAAGGGAGTCACGTAATGGAAAACCTGGTTTTCCTTGCTATTTTGAAGTAAACTAGTTCAATCTAGTATGCATACTACAGTAAATTAAATATGCACATTGCACTCTGCTCCCAGTCCATCCAGACTGTATACTGTATATGAACTGTAAGACCATGGCATCACAACCATCCAACTACATGGCATAAACATGGGTGCACTTTTTAGCAAGACACAAAATACGTACCAATATGTACATATCACTGCAGTTTCACTGCAAGAGAAATGAACACTAGAAGCAGTAATACAAATAAAAAATACAGAGTTTCAATTAATTTAAACGTAATTTTCAAATAACATGTAATGAACAATAATAATATTCTGGGAGATTTGAAAACTCATGCTTTTGAATGTTAGCGTCACACCTGTCCAGCTTCTTATCGATGGGTTTTCATATACGGTAGATTTGTTCGGTAGCTCACAGACACAGAGATGCACATGAGAGGCGAGGAGCTTCAAATCCTGTGAAACTACGGTTCGACAAAACAGTTTTAAAGCTAAAATTCCACACGGAAAGAACCTATATAAACATGTATGTTTTAGTATAGGTTTTGATATATGTTTTTAATATATGTGACATATATAAAATTGGCCCTTTTCCTATACTATATGTACATATAAGCACATATATGCACATATATGCGTACATATATTAAAATTGGCCATTTTCATATATTATATGTACATATATGCACATCAATTTTGCTATATGTGGCATATATACGCATATATGCAGCATATATATTATCATATATGTGCATATATACTGCATGTAGGTTTCATATATGCGTGCATGCACGTTCTGATTTTGCTAAGTTAGGCGTGACATATGGGTCAACATATTTTGTTGACCCTGGAACAACATTTTATTCCAAAATGTTAGTTTTGACAATCTCGCTACACCTAAACCTAACCCTACCCATGAGTATTGCCTAAAATCAGAGGAAATGATAGATGACTGACACTGCTGTACAAGCACCAAACACTGATTGTAAGCCTAAACTTCACAAAAACTATAAACTGGTTCTTCAGATCTGATTGGCTAATCACAATGTTGTTCCAGGGTCAACGAAGATGTTGACCCAGGGACATGTCGAACTCAGCAAAATCAGGTTCTGCATATGGGCACGGGCATATATATAGGGTCTTTCCGTGTGGGATGGCACAGTCCCATCAACAAATGCCTTTTTATATCCGTTTTACATTTGTTAACACTATTTGGTTGAATTTGGTGTAGGGCATATTTCCAACACAATAGAGCATTAACTTTTAGTCAGCAATATGTTCCTATATCAACGCAATAAATGTGCCAGGGTTCATGTATTGAACCTGTGGCAAAACATTAAGTAAGGCACATACAAATGGTGTTGCACAAAAAGCGCACAGAGGTACATATTTTTAGGAGACCAGGTTGGTCTTTAATTTAATGAAAGTCGGCTAAAATGGTCTCCTTCTATGTTCTTAATGTACAGTTTGGTCTTATTATGAATGGTTTATCAGTTCATGTTGTTTTAATGAAAAGAGAGCCTGTTTTTGCTTGTTTTCCGCAAAAGGATTTTCAATGTCGCCAACCGCCTGCCATATTGAGCTGTTCACAATCCAATCAATTCCCAATGAAGTATTTTAAATCCTGGATATTTTCCCGCACCAAATATTCTGTTTTACTCAGAAATGGAAGTACAATTAAGTTTAAATAATTAAAATCAGATTAAACATGTGAGAATTGATGTCACATCATACTTAAAATAATCTAAATGAATTGAATACATGCAATGCAATGAAATACAGACAATTTTACAGTGTCTAAATACCATTTGTTTACCAGATTGCACTATTACATTCTATATCTAAGTTTTCTGATTATGAGATTCAGAGAAGATAATTATGTAAATCACTTATGTTGAAAAAAGGAAAACAAACTAAATGAGAACAAAAGGGTTTAATTTCATTAGGCGCATCTGTAGAGTTCGATGAAATCTCGCATGGACTCATCTAGAATCAGTATCACAAGCGCTTTTATCCTGGTTTAACCATCTTTCTGACAGTCACAACAGCGTTCCAGTCATCTGGGGTTAAGGTCAGCCGCCTGAATGATACCTTTTGTCCTGAACGCTTGCCTGAATGGAACTGTATAATTGAATTTCATTATCAATTCATTAATTCACTAGATGTCTGGCTTTGCCTGAGAGCCACCACTAAAGCTTGGTCTTTATACACCCATCAGTGACTTTTATTTTATCTGACCTGACAGGTCAGTGCTATAAAATGCTCTATTCCCTTACTTTATAGAACTATAGAGAGAGAGAAGAAAAAGTAAGTGAAACTCTAATGCTGTTGTGTAGTCAAGAGTAGTTAAAGACCGAAACTGACATTCATGGTTTTACTGTATACAGTTCATCAATGCATGCTATTGTAAAAATAAAATAAAAAATATAATTATTGTTAATGTGAACAATTCGTCAGTTCGTCATTAACTAAATTAATTTGAAAAATAAGATGAAAATATTGAAAAAGAATATATACAGTATCGCTTACTGTATGACCTTATAAATAGGAAAACTGACTAATAATAAATGTTCCTGTGCACAATGCATAGCAATTCAAGAATGCATGCTATTCTTAAAACACAAAGAAATAACCAAAAAAATGTATAATAAAAAAGAATAAAATATTGAAAATAAAATTAAATCTGTTATTAAATAAATCAAAACTTTATTCTGGTAGGTCCTGCCAAACATTACACCAAATTGCTGTCCAACATGCACACATACACACAGCCTGTGGACGCATTATGACTGTTTGTACCCTGCATTGCTTTTACAATCAAGGTCAGTGACTAAGGCCTAAATGATTCTGTTTTTCAATTTCTTAGCAATTTGTTCTTTCAATCCACAGGAAAGCCTTCAGCATCCTTCACTGGCATGTTTCATTTAACAAGATACTAAAAACCCAGGCTGCATCACTTCCAGGTTATATTTTGTTACCTTACGGCCTAGTTTTGCTAAAGTTTGTGAAATGTAAGACATCTTTTTAGATACTTCCTTCCAACTTTTCCACTGCAGCAGGATCGCTCTCACTTGGTGTTCATAAAGGACTGTTTGTAGCGGACATATGTTCATTTAGCACTGCATCCCAGATGTCAAACGAGTGAACATACTCTTTATGCATTCATATGTCATCTCTTCCCTGAGAATTGCACTTTTATTATAAATACACATCAGCTCTGTTCCAAAACCTTGTGAGCTGTCCTGCTGTCTGCTGCCTACTCAAGCAGATGTCCAACTCAATTGGAAGCTTATAAATGTATGATTTGAAAGACTGTAGTGCACAACACATGCACAGGACCTAAACTAGAGTTTGGTATTAGCATGTTGCTAATTTAATGAACTAATCCAAGCATAACACACAAATAGTTAAGTAGTCAAGTTAAGTAATTTTTAAAGTAGATTACATTTTTATGCAAACAGTGTACATATCATCAATATGATCAGTATGATACGATAATTTAACACATCATGATGTGAATGAACACATTGATTTAACACAACAATGAGATGAATTCTCATTAATTCATTTTACTGCATTTTTGATTAAATATATGCACCCTTGGTGAGCACAAGAGTCATCTCTCTCTCAAAAAATAATAATAAATAGCATGCATGAATACATATATTATTTGAAAATGCTGTCCAGGTAATACGCTTGCTAGGTAATTATTGGAGCAGAGTTGTTTTGTTGTCTGAAATCCCTGCAGAATTACATTCAAACTGAATATTCATAGCAAAAGTCCTTGAAAAAGAGATGCACAACCACACCGGTACAAATACACGCATTAATCTCTAAGTCCCAGCTCTGTGTTTGTATGAAACAACCATCGAGTAAAGGTTGGGTTGCCCGGGACAGTTGCGGTAGAAAAGGTGAAGCACCGCTGCTTGGGCCAGAAACACCGGGAAGCCATCCAGAACTCAAGGACGAAGCCTTCGCCATTTGGAGCAAAAGGAGCTGACCCAACAGAGAGCTCTGGGAGGGCCCTGTTCTGCTAAAGAGGACATTTGTAGTTTCAGGGAAGCTGTTGTTCATTTTAATACGCTGAAACAATGCTGCCAAAGCCCACTGGCTTTTTACAGTAGCTCTGCTTCTGGAGAAACGCCAAAACACGGTCACAATGATTAAGCAGGGACTTCATAGTGGCGTTACATACGAATTGCTCATTAATACATTTGCAATGGCATATAGGATGTTGAAGAATCAAACTATTTCTTCTACCTCAAAGACTGGAAGCAGCTCCTAGTTAGTTACTTATGAAACTTACATCATTACATAGTGTCAAAGGAATTTCACAGCATTTCTACAAAGAAAATCTGTCATCATTTGCACACTCCGATTTTGTATCAATTCTGTATGAGTGTCTTTCTTTCTTTAGTGGAACATAAGAGGAGACCTATCAAGCTGCAACTGAAATATTAACCATACATTTACAAAACACATGAAAACTCACATTTCCAAATATCGACTGTGCCAAGCATCCATTTCAAAAGGAAACAAGTGCATTCATCTGTTATTCTCTGTCTATCTCTGTGAGTGTCGGAGACAGTCCGGTCCACAATCACGCTATATTATCAGCCCAAAGTTATTCTATACCTCTTCTCCTCTGCAGATCTGTGCGTATGAGCAATGTCAGTGGCTGTGGTCACAGGAGGTCACAGGTTATCACCGTTCGATAAAAATTGCTTTCTGACAGCCGTAGCTTTATGCCTCTGATCTTGCTCTTTGACACTTCCAATTTTCCGAGATAGAATCACTGTCCTTCTCGCTGTAAATATGGCCAGCCTGACTGCTCACAACATCAAGGGGCTTCAGTAATGGCCCACTGCCTGGACTTCCTGTGGTTCTGCCTTGTCAACAAAAAGCTGTCAGGGACTCATCTAACTTGAGCAGGAGAGCAACCATACGATTAAAGAGAGAGATGGAGAGTCAGGCAGACTATAAAACCTTGTAGCTGAAGATATATGCCCACAGTACAAGGATATTACCAAATATTAAAGACTGAAGGAGATCAAACTTACATCACAATTATATTGCATCTCAGACTGTAGCTATAATATGCTAAAAGTACCAGGATTCAATCAGGTTTACTAAAAAGGAAGCATGTCTGTCACTGTGTATAGATCTAATTTTAAATGTTAGGTGTGAAGTTTACTTTGATGCTTCATAAAAGCCGGTATTGCAAACAATGGTGTTGATAATAATAGGTTTATAGTGCATTTCACACATTTCCTGTAGTTTAGAATTCTACACCAGCCACAGAAAAAAAAATAATTAAATAATTAGTGCTTAAACTTTACTAGCAGCTGTACAGTTAAATCAGCTGAAAAACAGCCTAACATTATATAGATACAAAATACTGTACAATAATTGATAAGCTTTCGCAACAGGGAAAACACGTTTCACACAAGGTCATACAGAAATGACCCAATATTACTGTGTTACACATAGCGGTAATGGTTACTTGATAAAATGCAGGGTTCAGTTCTAGATTTAATGAAAACCTGTCAAAAGACGGAAAAACACAACAACAGGAGCAACAAAGGGGGCAAAGGACATGATGAATGCTAACAACAGAAAAACCATAAAGCAAATGAATCAACACGGAAATGATACACAAGCGCAAAAGCACAGCACCTTGTTTACAATGCAGATTAAATTACTAAAATGAAATATTACATTGTACTGGTGCGAAAGCAAAGACAATCACCACAGCACTTCCAAACAAATCCCTAAGCCTTTTAGTCAAACACTTGTAAATTCTATCCATTTGCGAATTTCATTAATTCACCTTAATAATTATTTAATCTGACCTTGTTTCACGGGACATACTTCTTGTTATTACTTCCAGTGCAAAGCTGAAATCAAACCAGCTTTATCATTTTTAAAGCTTTTGAAATGCATCCCTTGGGCTTGTTCATTACTTACAATGAGAATATAACTGCCACGCACATTTACCTAGGATCCACTGAATCAACAAAACAGAACAAAATGATAGCTGTCCTGTAAGTTAAACTCCCTATGGATCACATCCTTGTTCTAACACTTCCGGCAATGTGATGGAGGCAATACTCAAGATGACCTTTCCTGAAATCCATGCATAATTAGACCCGTGAACACTGAATTTATTTCTACCAGGAAGATTGCCTTTGCTTTTGCTGTTCTATGGTCTGAATAGAAATGTAATTTGTAATGTATGTGTACTTTGACTCCCCTGAGTAGCTTCTTTGTGGCAAAAGGCCTTTTGCTTTCTTTCTCAATCTGCTCTATGTCTGGACATGGGCCTTGTAATATTTCACGGGGAGAACCTATGGCACTGCATAAATTATGGGACGCAATTGCCAAGAGTGGCCATGTTGCGGGATTACGTACAAGGATCAGCAATGTGTATCTTTAATTAAGCCCTGAATTGCTGATTTGTCTGACAAAGTGCATGATTAAGGGAAATCTCTCCAACCCCTCAATAATCCGGTCACTGCTACCGTGAATGGAAAATGAGGCAAATATTTATCTTTGAACCAGACCAATATATTAGCTCTCAATTTTCATCAATGTCTTTTTTTCCGGTCTCTTTCCTTTAAACAAGCAGGCCACCTCAATTTATTTGTCTTAACAACCTTTTGTCTGGGGTGTTGCATGTTGATAATAATGCAAAAACACACAGAGGATAGGAAAGGAGCAATGCACAGAGACTTGACCCAGTATTTGAAGCCACACCATGTTTTTGTAGCCAATCAGGGGTGTATATAAGCAGTACTCAATATTTTGCTTTAAGCCAGCACAGAGTAAAAATTCCCCAAACCGGTGCTGTTGTTTGATATATAACAAGTTGGTTTTGGTTCAATGATGTTTTATCTTATTATACCTGAGGTAAAAGGAGGAAACAAAATTTTGCTAACAAACCTGAGAACATATGACTCAAGTTGCCATGCACTGACCCATGTTTCCTACCCATTAGAGGGGAACAGCTAGAAGCGGAAAGGGGGGGAGACAACACATTTTTTTTTGCCTCACATCGACTGGACATTTACCTCTTGTTCCCCGCAGTGGTAATGGATTTTAGGAGGGCGACGGATCATACCTCACATTCTCGGGAGCCGGAGATGGTGTAGGTACAGGGTCCTGTCCCATTGACCAGTACGTCCATGGTCTCAGAGTTTGTGGGTTTGTAGTCCACATAATATTCCTGAAGTGGGGAGCTGAGGGTGCGCTCTGTCTCCCGTGCCTTTTTCCGGCGTTTTCTCACCATGGAATGCTGCTGCAGTTGCTTCATGCTGCTTGGATAACGCTTCCAGGAGACATAGATCACTAGCAAGATCATGGCCACGGATAGAAAGAGGGCAACGCTGCCGGCAATTATCTTGTGGAAGGAAACATGCTCAAAGTCCTGCTCAGGGATGGGTGGGGATGCAGCCGTCGGGGAAGGGGCAACAGCGTTGTTGCGTGTTATTTTCTCATTCACCCTAAACATGGTTGGCAGGGGGAAACGTCCAGGTTTGGATTGGGAGCTCACAGTGGAGGAGATCGGCTGGTAAGGAGTGGGGGTCATCTTACAGATTCCATGCGTGTCAACAGCCTCGATGACTTTCTCACCTTGAACCTCCTTTGGTCCAGCACAAATCATGGTGGTCTCCTTGTTCCCCTTGAAGTTCCTCAGCCAAGCTACAAGGGGGCATAAGCTGGGGCTGCATTCCCAAATGTTACCAGCTAGACTGATGGAAGTAAGAGAGATCCAAGCTGATATGGCCTCATGAGACACATTGCTTAGCTTATTGGAGTCCAGATTAAGAGTCTGCAAGTTAGGGAGACACTGGAAGATACTTGAATCCAACACCTGCAGGTCATTTCCAGAAAGATCCAGCTTTTGCAAAGAGGTCCAGGTCCATGTAATTCCCTGGGTTATCGACTTTATCCGATTCCACTGCAGATACAAAGCGCGGAGGTTGTTCAGCCGTGGGAAATGAGAAAAATTGATCTTTGAGAATTGGTTGTGCTCCAAGTGCAACTCGGTCAGTTTAAGAAGTCCCGCAAATGCGTTACGGGTAAGACTTCGCAGTCGATTGTAGCCCAAGTCAAGGAACTCTAGGTTTCGACAATCCTGGAACACTCGCATGGGAACCGTCTTGAGGGAATTCGATCTGATGTGGAGACTCAACAGTTTGCGCAAGCCCTGGAACTGATTCGGCTGCAAGACTTGAAGTTTGTTGTAGGACAGGTCCAGATTGCGTAGGTTAGGGATCGAATGGAACGAGCTGTTTTCCAAATGTGTGATCTTGTTGGAGCTGAGGATTAACTCCTTTAGTCTTCGAACACCCTGAAAAGCTTGTTTGTCCACTGCGTTGATGTAGTTGTGGTCCAGGTACAGCCAGACCAACTGACTGAGGCTGGCAAATTGACCAGCCCTGAGGTTCACCAAGCTGTTGTATCTCAGAGAGAGGCCCTGGCATCCCACAGAAACATTCTTTGGCACATCGCGGAAGGCATTTGACTCGCAATATACTATTTTGCCATCGCAGCGGCAGCTTCGGGGACATGGTTTCTCTCGGACTCTGCCTTGGGAAGCCAAGAGCCAGGCCTGCACGAGCAGGGGGATCATCAGCCAACGGGATCTCACCAGGGATCCTGCATTAAACACAAAGAGAAAGAAGGGATAAGCCATGATTCGGTCAATGCTGAATCCTAGTCTTTTGCATTTAGTCAAAACTGATGATAACTTACTTACAAGGATTAGTACATACTTAATTAGTCCCGCTGCACAGTTTGCACAAAGTAGGTTATCAAATTACATAACCAGTGTTTACTGAATAAAATCTTGCACATAGGAGTAAAGTAAGAACTTTTTGTTGCTTCAAGTCAGAAATGTATTTACCTTCTCTTCATCTGCCATTAATGTGATTACTATGCAAATTGTTGCTCTAGACCAGCATTTGGCATTCTGAAAATACGCAGATGTCAATTGATTTTCCTGGTTTATGTACTTAAATTTAAAATGAAAGTGAATATACACCTTTACCTTGAAGCAACCAAAAGCTCTCAACGGGCAAGTGTAACTTTTTTAAAATAAGGGAGTAAAAACATTCCCCCTAAGGTTTCTTAATAACCATAATTACAAACTGACTCGAATAAACTCTCTTTGGTAGAGAAACCAGACTTTTGACTTGAAAGAATATTGTACTTTATTCTCATGTTTCATAGTAGGATATCAAAAAGAACTGAGAAATTCTTTCGATAAAGAGGACTACAGTATCAAGCAAGATTAGCTGCAGATGACAAATAGAGAAACAACTATCTCAACAGTACAGAAGAGACTGAAGGGGAGAGAATTGAGTGATTGAGCTCACATGTCCTTGCGATTGTTTTGTTCTGTAAAGAGTCTAAAGTAAATGTGTTATAGTGCAAAGTAGCTGAAGTTTATAGTTTGTTCTGTTTGTTTCTCAGTGAATATATTTAAGATTAAAAAGTTTTCCTAGTAAAAGGCAATTTTACCGCTGCTTGTAAATCTAAAGTATGAGAAAATACTGCTTTATACAGTACAATATAGCCTCTTTTGAGCACTGAGCCTTTACACCTGGACACAATACGTAATCCACCTCCACATGCACTTCTCTAGACCCATTTCACGATGTAACACAATGAAGGTTATAATAATATGTAATCATGTAAACATAAAAAATAACTTTCTGATTTAGTACTATGTAATATAATCTAATTACAAGCAGTGCTGGGGAAAGTTGCTTTTAATAAGTAATGAATTACAAGTAGTTTTCATGGATAATGATATGTTGTTACTTTTGTGTTACTTTTCCCTCATCTGGCCTGGGTTTGCTTTATTTAATTAAATAAAGGATATTGTTCAACATTTATAATTGTAGCTGGTTTGCAATTCACTGTTGCTGATCGTTTTGAGGAAAACTCAATCTGTTTCTGTGCAAGTGAGATGAGTGCATGCATGTTCACATTTAGTCCAAACATCAGTTTACGAAGTGCACACAACATCTCTGCACTTTCTTCTGTTTTCTCTCAATATGGGGACAGGAGAGCTGACAGTTATTAGAAAAAGCATTGCTAATTTGAAGGTAAAAAGTAATACATTGCTTTAAAAAAAAGCAATCTGTTTACATAACATGTGTTACTTGTAATGCATTACCCCCAACACTGATTACAAGTGCTTAATTGTTGGAATCTGATTACGCAATCCAGATTACATGTAATCGGTTACTTCGCAGCACTGTGAAAAACTCACCATCAAAATACTCTAGGTACTGTAGTTGCCAAGGCATTTATGTGTGGTTAACCATCCAAAACACATTTTCTTCACATTTTTGACTAATGTAAAGCATTCTAACCCTTAAAATTGTCCACACGTCACTTGGGAAGGCCAGAACAGCCTAATTAGAAAAAGAGAGACAAGGTAAATAAATTTGGTCTCTGCAATATTTCCCAGCTACACGGAACACCTTGGGCAAGATCACACGAAGTTATGCAAAGGTACACAAGGACACAAGGAGCAACTGTATAGCCCAATAGGGTTTGCATGCAAATTCTCAAAGTTTTAATTAACTCTCACATCGTAGCGGCTGAAGTCACCCTCATGAGTCACGCTTTAAGTACAAAAAGAGTCAACCTGAAACCTCCATTTAATTTGTCTTTCTCCGCATATATGCATGATAACATAAGTGCGTCTTGGCCTCCTCCACCTTCCTACACCCAATTCATCACGATAAAGAAACGGCAGCCAAGATGCAGTCAAATAGTGCATGTAAACCAGCCCTTGATCTTAAAACTCATTCATCATGCCACCAACATTAAAACACATCCACATCTAGGTCTCAGAACTGCAGTTTCTGCAAAGCCTTTCTTGTGGTAAAAGCAATCTCACAAACTGGATGCCAGATACCCATGGGAAAGAAAAATCTAAATGAGATCCCTTTAATATCGCAATTGTTTTTCCTATCCGGCAAAGGGGTGAGCAAAGAGAGACTTTTAGTGTCTCTGGCTGAGAAAAAGACCTCAGTAATCTCACATATGTTTCTTTTATGTCTCAACATCTTAAGATATAAAAGACGTCTGTGATCAAAAGTTAAACACAAGCATTTCCAGTGAAATTCTCCCAAGGTCAAATGATCTGAGCTGCTATCCGCATTCATTTTATAGCTTTTCCACTAAAGAAACTTTTGGTATGGATGGTAAAGGGTCTTCATGGAACCACTGATGCCAATAAAGAACCTTTTAATTGTGCAATCCCTGGAGATCTGAGATCATCGTGAGCGTTAATTCAATGTCTTCAGCTGCTTGCAATCATGTCAACGCTGTCTAAGTGATATAAGTGAGATAGGACAGCAAACAGTACCTACAATACCTTGCATTCACACTCAAAAAAATAAATATCCTTTACTGGCATCTATGGCACCATGAAGAACCTTTAACATCCATGGAATCTTTTCAAAAAAACTAAAAAAGTTTTTTGGGGAACCAAAAAAAGGCATTGGTCCAAAAACACCCATTTAGTGATGTATTGTGAAAAACTATTTAGATAATTAAAATATTCTTTACACTAACAAGAAAATGTGTTCAGGAACTGTTTACGGAGATGTTTTTTGTGGAACACAAGACGGTGTTCCAGTAAGGAGAAAATCCAGTAAGGAGCTATGAAAGGGCAATTTCTGAGCAACACAGTTTTCCTCTTGGTAGATGGATTGATTTTTATGTCTTCATTATGTACTTCCTTGTGCAATTTTAGTCAGTAATAGTGCATACAATAAACTACAAGCATAATTTAAAGCACATACAACATCACCAGAACCCAGTGGAAAAGCTCCCTGTAACGGTGGCCAACTTTTCCAGCGTTAATCCCATCTGTGATTTGTTTCTGTGTGAGCAGGAAAAGCATAATCCCAAAACAGCAGTGCTAATCTCACACAAAGATAATCTGACACAAAATTGAACAGCTCTGAAGTAATCCCATCACATTCAAAGAGGAGCCCACATGAAATAGTCACAAAAGTGATCTCACATCTACAATACTTTTTTTTTCTCTATTCCTCCTATCAAATTTAATGATATTTCCATCACCCACATTTTAATTTTCTTGATGGACCAGGTCATAACTGAGAATCTGTCTTTGCAGTTTAAGCAATCGAACATGAAAAACAGATACGGCTACTTCTTGTGTCCATTTCTCTCTGGCTGACATGTTTTCCGTCTCTCTCCCCAGTTATCTCTTTTGACACCCTCTCCACTCTATTATCTGGAAAAAGCTCTTAGATGTTTAGTAAGGGACACTTGATGTGTCCAGACGTCTTTTAGTGGGCTGCAGTAATGCCAGACAGGTAGAGAGAAGGAGAGGAGGGGGATTGAGGAATTAGCTTCGGGTCTTATCCTTTCTGTAGCACGGTAATATCGCACTGAGGTACTTAACAGGAATATGACAGTAAGTAGTTGTTCTTCATGCTGTGCTATTATCATATTGCTTTACAGCTTGTTTGAGCATGCCAGCGTGGGACAATGGTATCACCCTCATAGAGTGACAGATATGGCAACATTGCACGCTACTGACATGACAGTTAAATTCTAGTAAATATTATGGCATGTGTTTCACTTCTACATAATGCATTTGCATTGCAGATAAACATAAAACATATAAAAAAAACCTAAATGAATAAAAAAATAAACAAACAAACAAAAAGTATAAACAGGTGACCCTTACACTGTCAAGAAATAAACCACATTTCAGCAAAAAAAAAAAAAAAAAGAAATCGGGAAATAAATAAATAACAATAAATGAAAAATACTAAATCTTTCAATGTCAATAAATGCCATTGGATTAAATTGAAAGTATGCTGATTTAAAAATGAAATCAATATGTGCACACATGATGATAATACAGTAATGAGAATGCTTTAACTTATTTATGTATTTATTTGCACATAAAGGTCAAATTTCTAAAAATATATTTTCTTTATGCAACATATATACATATATTTTTCTTTTGCCATATAAACTGACCTTTTCATTGCAAGGTTGACCCAAACATTTACTTATTTTATCATTTTGCTTTATTCTTCAAAGCCAGCGTTAACAGTGTCACAGAATGAGTGTGAGCTGATGAGTCGAGCGAACAGCACACCTGTGAGGCACAGAAGTGAACATCCACCTACATCATCCGCTCAGTAAACAGCCATAAGAATGCTACGACACCCAGCCATTACAATGGCAATACTCATATTCTGAACACAAAGAGTCACATTTGTTTAATCTATTCACTCTTACACACTTCCAGCACCATTTCATTAAGTCATACTTGAATGAACGACTTTTCCATATTATACAGGGCGATCACTGGAAAAGGAAAGGGGGCGGGTGTTATTTATGATCTGATTATGATTATTTATGATGGGGGCAACAATCTGTGCCCTCAATAAATACAGAATGATTTTAAAGGCATCTGAAGGGACGATATTCTCTCAATCCTCAAATTTCAACAGAAAAAAGGACCAACAAAATAGGCAACAGTTAAGAGACTACAACAAGACCTTTGCACTCCAAGCTACATGAATGACTGCATAAAATCAAACAGTAAATCACAGCTTTCCGCTACAACAGTATCATTTGCTCTGAATCATCAATCAAAATCTGCAGGGTTTTTTTGTTTTTTTCTCTTGAAGGATGCAAGAACTGACACAGCATTCTTGATGCATAACTGCAGGCTTTACCTGTCCTTCACAAAATGCATAGTTAATTGAATGCAATATAGTGAAGTATAGAAATGCAGTGCATATGCCTAGAGTTCCTAAAATGAAATCTGCAAGGACGCATTTGAGGCAGCACAGATTCTCTCCAACAGATGCGAGTTTGAAGAATCTACGAGCATCAAATCTGATCAGGACAGCAAAACATCTGATAGATGGAAAGACAGCCTGTTGATCACACAACACTCGTGCAAAATCTAATACATGGTAAACGTGAGGTCTGCAGGTATGCGTGATGAAAGTTGCACGCTATCAAGGACAGACTCAAAGATGCTTCATTCATCTGGAATCATTCAACGCGCTCAGAAATCCCACAGCAATGCTATTTTAAGAAGCTATTTTAGGGTTTCGATACACCTCGTATATCCTAACTGTATCCAAAGAGCCAACAGACGACACGAATTCATTTCGACTCGTTCAAACATACCCATCTCTGCGTAAATGTCGCGTTTCCAGCAGATTTTACAGCCTTTCGATATGCGGTTCCAGATTCCGCATGGCACCGTCTTCAAATACACTCAGAAAGGAGCACCTGCCCAAAGCTGCGTTGCCCGAGATGTTGGCGAGGGTCGGAAAACTCCGGCAACGGCGGCGTTATTTCAATCCCGCTGCTGCGCCGCTGCGCAACATGTCCAAGTGAACAACTGAGAAATCCTAAGCGCTCTTTCCAGCGTATAAGACAAACATTAAGGCTTTGCTTAACCGGAACGTCCTTAAAAGAACATTTCCAGAGGTTATGCGTGTGTGTCGGTTATTTACTTCGCCTCAAAATATCC
The DNA here is from genome assembly GCA_034779775.1 of Enteromius afrohamiltoni. Lineage (NCBI taxonomy): Eukaryota > Metazoa > Chordata > Actinopteri > Cypriniformes > Cyprinidae > Enteromius > Enteromius afrohamiltoni. The sequence continues at coordinate 1,772,552 of JAUYWG010000041.1, forward strand.
TCCACTTGGTTGGAAAGTTTGGAGAGATTTGCGCAAAAGCGCACCATCGGATGCTCGCCAAGGTGCGCAGCTAAGAAGAAAGCCAAGCGAGGGATGCAAACATCTTTCTCATGTCCTGTAAAAAAACAAAAACAAAAAACAAGAGCTGTGCGCAGGATGAGTGATGTATTCCTGATATCTGCTGATCTCACAGGAGCGTAGAGCTGGTGCTGTAAGCCACATTCAGAGCGCTTTTCTTTCGCCGAATATCTGTCAAAAACAGAAGAAGGTTTTAAGAGGAGTGTGCCAGTGAGATTGCACTCAGCACTGGTGCAGTCATTGCTTAACCTTCTTTTGCAAGTGCTATGCATCGGATTGCCCTCTTCTGGTGGGAAAAGGCGACATGTATCGCCCATTCACAGCATTTGCCCGTAAATAGCGAGGCTAAGTATTCTTGAGCGCGTTTTTGAAATGACGGCATAAAATATTAACATGCGGTAATTGCATTTTTAGGGCTACGCATGATTCATTATGCCACAGAGGCGTAATGTACGGTTTAAAGGTCCTTATAGCATTTAATCTATACTGCTTCTTTTAAACTGATTAATTAATATTATTGCATATGTTCCAACTTAATGACTTGAAGGTATGGTCTATATACTGTATAAGTTATATAATTTAATGAAGCTTGGTTATAGCTGGCTCATGCTACAGACCAACGCATAACATGATTGTATACTGTATGTATTTATATTATTTATCTTTTTCTGTATTTCTAGTGGTTTTCAAATAACATTTGAGCACTGCATTTTCACAAAAACAAGTATGCTAGGTTTCATTATTATTAGCTTAAAATCGAAGTCAACATAAAATCAAACGATTCCTTTACTTTCAGTAATCCATTCAGTAATTCACATGCT
>JAUYWG010000041.1:1807504-1846538 GCA_034779775.1 Enteromius afrohamiltoni
TTTTGGGATGGTGGAAATACAAACGTCAAAATTCTAGGTTACACTTTATTTTAAGGTGTCCTTGTTACAGTGTAATTATACAGTTAAGTACTTAGAAATATTAATCAACTATATGTACTTACTATATGTACAATATGGTTTGATTGCATTTAATTACTATTATTATAAAAATTATAATTATTTAAATAAAGTGTTACCAAATACTAATTCACTTCTAGTATGTTGGAATCATTCATGCAGATGTCTATGTCTTAGTAACCACTGTTTGTATCTTTTTGACTCTGCAGGAGTCTCTTCATTTTCTTTTTACATAATGTGTCAAATTTGGTGTGGTATTGGTAAACAAAAAAACTTGTGCTAACCAGAAGTCTGAGTTATGTCATTCATTCTAGAAGGGATTTTGCAATCCTGAAAGCCCCACACCTGCAACAGCTCTCCACAGCGATAAGCTCGCCAGTTCAACCTCTCTCAAGCTCTCCATCAGAGGACGGCCAGAGTCAGCTGCCAGCTTCTTCAGATAGCAGGTCAACAGACCTGAAGTCAGTGAACAACACAGCTGTGCTCTCAGCTGTTCTCCAAAAACTCCTTGGATAACAGACCTTCAAAGGCTGCCGTGTGCTGAGATGTGATTAGTCTTGACAAACACTTCACTTTCCCAGGTCTCTCGGTGGAGCAAATAAGGAGGCGGAGTTGTCTTTGCAGCTACTATTATTTACTTAGTCTATTAATGTGCAGCAAATGGAGTTACAAACAGGTTAAGATAGCAAGAAAAGCTTAGAGGTTTGTGCTATTCTTGACAAAAATGGCTTACTGCATGTTGCCGCTGAAGTTCAATAGCAACCGAAAACCAAGGTGGACTTAGCCATGCATTTATATAACAGCAATCTGTTTTTTTCTTGACACCTTAATCTAAGTTTGTAAGAGGCAAGCCCCCCCACTTCTTTAATACAGCTCAGTGGAGAAATCACCGCCGTCAACATCACTTTCTCTGTCATGGTTGTTTAAAAGTGAACAGCATCGACTGTATCGAATTTGAGCATTGATTGCGGTCTCATGCAGTATACTTTATATTTATTTCTCACCGTCTGAAGTCATTGAATGCAGAAGGAAAGAAGGTGAAGGCTTGCAATCATCGCTCTGATAAATGCCACCATCTGACACCGATGAAATATGGGCGCCATTACGAGCGTGCGGTCAAACGTGATTGGGCAGTGAATGTTTACGACCACCTGAAATGACCTTCGTACCCTATTATCTCTCGGCCCTTACTGACAGCCTTGTAGAACATAGAGTCGGTGATAAGAAATTGCCACTCAAAGGGTCAGAAAAGCCATCAGTCTTGCAAATGCGAGCCACAGGTAACAGCTAGGCACGCGGAAAGCGGCGCACGAGAAACATGAGTCACTCTGCCTCGACACGCCAGCCTGATGCCGCCCGCTGCTTCGCGCTGAGCTGAGCTGTCTCGATTGGCACTGCTTTTGCCCCATGTGTCTTGGTGAACACAGCCAGGCAGGCGTGTGGAATAATGAACAACAAGCCTGTCACTGTTTCGGGACCTTAAATTAGCATTAGCGGAAAGGGGTTTCTCTCTCACACACACACACACATATGACACGATTATTATCTCACTGACTCCAAAGTGATGACTCAAGAGATGGCCGATGTTACACCCAATTTATACGACTTGAACAAAATGATGGAACCCCCCCACTCCTTATATAAATAACTGCGTGGTACAGTGCAGTCCGTTGTCTTGCGTGTTTACATCGTGACTTTTGAATTGTGGTGATGTGCAGTAAAACTGTCTTTGCTTAAGTTATTTTTAGGCGTTGACAGAAGAGTTTTTGGAAATTTGTACATCTTCCTTTAAATCTACAGACATATCCTGCAATGCTACATCACAAGTTAGGTTTTTGCTTTGAATGTTGGTTGGCTGTATGATTTTGTACATTTTCATATGCATAAATTAGAAACTGAAAACATTTTAACTATTCAATTTAGGGGCAATTCCATTTACAATAAAACAAAATGCACCACACATCAAGATATGTGTAAAACATATTTTCAGTATAAAATTTTAAATACAGAATATATTTTTACAGACATTTCTTAGAGTGCAGAGATGATGTATCTGTCCTCTAAAACGGGATCAGGTGTCTAATATTGTCCTAAATATGAATATGGTTAATGTCTGAAGGAGAACAAGATTTTTACTTTTATTAAAGAAAATGTGAGTGCTGCTCAATCATGCAGAAGCAATAACAGGGGGTTTTGAGTGTTTTTAACGTGTCACTTTGCAGTTGTTGTTTAAAAGAGTCCCCTTGCAGAATATGCAAAATAATAATAAAAAGTTACATATTTTTATTTAGTACTGTTCAATGGCTGTATTAATACTTTTAAAGTTTTCATTTGTATTTGTATCAGATTTCTAGCGAGTTTCACAAACAAAGACAGGCAAGTAAAATCAAAATATGTTAAAGGCTAAAATGGTATTTAAGTATGATTTTGTTCAGCTTCATTTTCATCTCACGATTATGTTTAACTCTCACAGAAACTGTGTAACTTGATTGGTTAAAAAGCAAAATTGTGAAACTTTTATTTTTGTTGAATAAATTCTATAGTTAATATGACTAAATGCAAAATGTATATTTTTAAATGTAATACATCATATATACAAACATAATATAAAAATATGTTGATACATACAGCATGCATAATTTACAGTATGAACAACAACATCCATTTGTTGTTTTTACTTTTAGATCTATTTATTTGTTTATTTAGAATAGTCCATTTAAGGTGATTTTATTTTTCTATGCTTTGCGCATGGATTACTGACATAATTCCTGTGGGTGGAATTTTCTGGCTTGAGCTTGCTTTGCGTTGGCCATTGACAGCACGCCACAGACGCGATACATGGATGTTAGATGCTGAAATCAAAAAGGAGACTTTTGCATTTTAAATCAGGACATGCATGCACTTAATACCCTGTGTACTCATAATTATACATCCCATAGTGAGTTGTATCTTTTTAATATCAAAGGAATGAAATATGCATCTAGCTTGAATAACATTAGATGTGACTTTACGTTTTGGATAAAAGCACGCAAATGGTTCTGACCCCCTGTTGGTCAGAGATCCGAGCTTCACATTTTTCATTCCCTCTATGACATTGAAATAAATTATTCAAGCTATTCAAATCTCACAAACACGCTCAACAAGTGAAACCTTCCTACTGGAATATTCCGTGTTTGTGTCTGTAAAGATGTTTGATGCAGGCTGAGTCTTGTAATGGGGTTATACATCATGTTTGGCAATGCATTCCAACAGCACAATCTATCACAACGAATAACGCTGCTGTATTATTTACAAACATATGATTTAAAAGTCTAAATTTCACCCAGAAGAGAAATTATGACTGACAGTTCTGTTTGTGCTACATAATTGTCTACAGAGTCAAACAAACAGAAATATGCACAACTTTCTTATATACAGCCTATATAATTGTCCCAAAACAATTTTTCAAGAATTCCACAATCCAACGTCCATCCTGTACATAGACTTTGTACCCAAGCTTTACCTGGAGGAAGGAAACTTCATGGAACTGACTTATCAAAACCAGGCTGCTGAGCAGGACTTCGGCCGGAGGGGAGAGCTCATGGTCAAGCTCAAGCGCCATAATCGGAATATTATTCAAGCCACAATGATGATCTCACTGACATGAAAAATGAGGTGCCAAGAGGCGAACGCATGAGCTCTAAATCACAAAAGAGGGCTTTTCAATTTAAGGTTTATGAAACAATGCCTAAATATAGTCAAGCATGGCTCAAATCAGTGTAATAATGCGAGATCGGTGGAATTGGCATTTGCTTATTTTAATAATTATAAAGTATGCTAGACTTCGAGTGCACAACTCACTGTCACACCCAGGGTTGGCAGGTTTGTGCAGCAAAACCCAAGCGTTACAGTTTTTGGTAGGGTTACCCTGATAAAAGTTGATTTCTAGGGGCTAAATATAATGTTATTGGAGTTGCTTCAACCCGCAGACATGAAAAACATTGGCAACACTGGTTACACCTCATTCACACGGGGTGTCAGCGTTGACTCCAAGGCTTGACCTCACTCCGTTGAAAGAAAACGAGAGGCGATGACATCAATTGCTATGTGCTTGCAAAGGTTTTTAGAATGTTGCTGTGCAGTCGTTCTGGGTGGTTGTCAGGGTGTTGCTATACAGTTTTTAGAATGAAAGATTTTAGAATGTTGTTATGCAGCTTTAGGGTGTTGGGGTTGGTTACTAGGGTGTTGACAGGTGATTGCTAAGGTATTTTTGAATGAAGGACTGCTGTGCAGTTGTTAGGGCACTGTGGTTTTAAGAATGAAGGATTTTTAGAATGCTGCTATGCAGTTGCCAAGGTGTTGCTATGGTTTTTAGAATTAAGGATTTTATAATGTTGATAGGTCATAGTGGGTGGTTGCCAGGCCATTGTGGTTTTGTGTGGGTGGTCTATGTGAATGCTATTAGGTGTAAGATTAGTGATCCAAGTAAACATATAATAAATTAATAATTCAACAATTACAAAGAAATGATTGTTCAGCAAACCTACGATTTTGTTTTGTTTTGGGTTTTTGTTCTCCAGATATTTGATTAATTTCATTTCTATGGGATCAAGGCCATACTGTATGCAGCCTATGTGTAAAGCAAAAAAAGAGAAAACAAGCTGACAGTTTCTTTTATCCCATGACCAGTGCTATTTTCATTCTCTGATTCATCTTCTTATAAAGACTTTAAGCTCAGCTAATCAGTGAATCACTCTATATCAATTCATAATTTCTCATTAAACACCCCAGTGTGTTGGATGGCATCATCCTTCAGCAAAATTCATTTAGAATATGATCTACAGCTTACAACACAAGGGAACGAGGCTTTTCTTGGAAATGAAATAAGTGCTTGCATGAGTAATCAAGAACAGACATGCCAGTATTAAAACCCGACAGACTCAGATTGAAGGAGGGACCTGAGCTATATATATGGAGAACAGAATATCACATAGACGTGAGAATGGGCTTTCATTTGGGCTGACAAGCAACCAACCTAGCAACCGCATAGCGACACGCTAAAAAGCTCTCAGAAACAGGTATGTTGCTGCAGCAGCCACCCACAGCACACGAGCACAGAGTTTTGCACAAGTAAGCAGCACTATTCTGCAGAAAAAAAGTACAAATGTAGTTGGACTTATGGCTGTTAACTTCAACTCTGGCATCTTCCACAACCAAAAATAGTCAAAACATTTAGCAGTGTGTAACCCCTCAAGTGTACTTGAAGTGAATCTTAATTTATTCACAGTTGGTAATATAATATTCTTGTAAAAAAAGTTTGTAATAAAGTCAAAAAGTTTATCCTATTTGGAAGATTAGTCATTAACCAATGAGAGCTTGTTGTCATTGCGCACTCTGTGTGAAAGTTCACCGACGCCATTGTCTATCGCATGCTCGTATAAGAGACGTGGCTATGTAAGAAGAAAAAAACATTTGATACAGAGGCCGGGTTTTTTTTTCTTTTTTTTTTCTTCCTTCTCAATTCTACGGATTGCGACACTTCTGATTTCCGTGGCATCTTGTAAACCTTCCCATTGGATGGTCAGCCAGTCACATCTGCTGTAGATACATCATAAAGGGAAGGACAATATCCTTTCTTTCAACTGTCAAACTTGTTTTATAAAAGAATTGAGCTTCCTTTCTTGAGTGACTTAAGAGAAAAAAGAAACAAAGAAAAAGAACTGATCAGTACTTTACAGAACATTGAACAACTAATGGGAAAAATTACCTGTGTGGTTGATCCTGAAGTCCTTATTGGGACAGCTGTGATATTTTGAGAGAAAAGCCAATTCTGTCACTATTCTGTTTATTTATTTATTTTCATTTTTCATTCTGACATTTAAATGACTGGTCCGTGTATACTTTTGGGGTAAAGATGAATGCAAAGTTTTCTCAATTTACCTTTATTATACATTGTTTTATGACATTGTAATTATTTTCTTTTTTTTCACCAGTGCATTAAATATCTGCATTGTGTGCAACCATCTGCTTGAACATAACCTTCTTTCACTCTTTGAACTGCTGTAATCATAGGAACTGTTCATTTGATTTTGTCAGTCATCCAAAATACATGTATTTTTTGCAGTTTCGACATTCAAGGTGAAGTTTGCGTATGCTTGTGTGTAAAAATTAATAACCTTATTTTGCAAGAAAGTATTCAACTAATCATAAGTGACAATAAAGACATACTGTTATAAAAGATAATTGTGAACTGTCTATTCTTTAAAGGATTCTGGAAACAAGCCTTAAACTATAGTCCCAGACTAAATTGCATGTTTGAGCGGTCTCAGATGAAAATATCTTGCTCTGACACATCTTAAAACATTTCAGTGTCATTGTTCTGTGTTCAGATGCTCATCTGTAATATTTTCTAACAAGGCATTTTTGTTCATTCAACCAATGCCTAGTCCTGCCTTAAGCTAAGCCCTGTTTGTGAAACCAGGCCTTAGTGTTTAATCACAGGTGTTTAAAATGACCAGTACCTTTAATGTTTCTCTTTTAGTGTGGATTTACACCTGCAGCTAAGTACAGTAATGTGTGGAGTTGTTTTTGAGCTAGCACAGCAGGACATTGTGCTGCATTAAAGGTCAAAACAGGACCAAAAGACTTTGAGATGCTGTGATTGACTAATGATTTTGCCTAAGGGCCATATCAACAGACCCGAATATTAGACCCAGCTACCACCCAGAATACGATGCTCATGCCGGATCACAGTCAAATATATTTTACACTGTTAGATTATCTGTGTGGTTCCTATGCTGTTTTTAGAATGAAGGATTTTAGAATGATGCTGTGCAGTTGCCAGGGTGTTGCTATGTGTTTACTAAGGCGTTACTAAGGTGTGTGATTGCCATTCTTTAGAATGTTTTTAGGGTGTTGTGGCTGTTGCTATGAGGGTAGAAAAGGTTTTAGAATAAAGGATTTTAAAGCTTTCCCACACAGTTGTTAGGTTATTGTGTGCAGTTGCCAGGGTGTTGCTATAGAGTGGATAAGGTTTTAGAATTAAGGGTTTTAGAATGTACAGTTGCTAGCGTGGTGTGGGAGATTGCTGCCATGGGGCTGCTATGGAGATGGAAGAGGTTTTAGAATTAAAGGGGTAATGAAAATTATACTGTCTTTTACTCACCTTTGAAGCATCCTAGGTGTATGCGACTTTCTTCTTTCAGATGAATCCAATCAGAGTTAAAATAAAAATTGTCCAGACTTCCCAAGCCTTTGAATGGGTTTAAATGGGTGATAGCCATTACACCTCCGAATATGTGAATTAACCTGCTCGTATTCATAATAAAACGTCCCTCACATGGCTCCGGTGGGTGAATTAAGTCCTCCTGTAGCGAATCTATGCATTTTTATACGATAAATATCCATATTTCATCACTTTTCTCTCATGTCTGCTGTCTGTGGAAACTGGAAGCAGTGAGAATCATTTTCATTTTTGGATGAACTATCCCTTAATAGATTTTAGAATGTTGCTATGCAGTTGTTAGGATGTTGTGGGTGGTTGCCAGGGCGCTGCTATATAAAGTTTTTAGAATTAAGGATTTAAAGAAGTCGCTATGCAGCTTTTAGAATTCAAGGATTTTGCTATGCAAGTGATGCAAGTGAAACAAGTCTGTAATCATTCGCTGTGATTTTCTGTAAAAACCTAAAAAAATTCTGTAAGAACCACCTAGCATCCCTCTATAGCAACTACAGCAATGTGCTAAAAACAAAAACACTTTCAGCAGCATTGCATCATGGCGGCGCCATCTGTATAGAAAAACATCACTCATACTGTTAGATTATCTGGATTACGCTTTAACATTATACCATCTTATGTGTTGCATCAGCATAACATTACTTTTGCACATTTGAGAAAATAAAAGAACCATCAACAGCATATCTGTTTACTTCAGTTCATTTAAACTTTAAAAGGTTTCTCTGATCAGAAAGTAAATCATTCAGCAGCTTCTATAATGGGTTTTACAGCCATGCACTGAATGCGAAAATACACCGCCTGTGAGAGACTCGGGGTACGAGGAGAAACACTGAGCTTGTTCACATTGGCTAACAAACGCATCTATTCATTACATCAGCATGCAGAAGGGCTCCGATACGGCCCAGATTCTGCTCAGATACTCACACACAAGAACTGCATACGCAAAGGTGGTGCGTTTTACTGTCCACATTTAATGGATACTGTTAATGGGGTCATATCATGTGGAATCAGATTCTCTTTCATTTTTTGAGATAAAAGTTTTTGGTTTTATGAACATAAGACATCAAAACTTCCACCCCGGTCCATAAAGAGTATTTATTAAAAGCATTAAGCTGAAAAAAAGATGCTTTTGGCATCTTGTCTCCTCTCTGTCTTTTTGGCCATATTTTGTTAATAGTGATCCAGTTTGGACTCTAATGCTCTCTGGATTGCATCCAGTTGCTATTTCAACCCTTATGGTTTTAGAATTACACTATTATTCAAAAGGGGTCAGTGAGTTTTTTGTTTTTTAGCAAGGAGTGGGTCAGACACAATTTTTGACTACTAAAATTTTATTTTGTGGACTCCTAAGTCTCCTTAGCACAAATTTAATTGTGAATATTTGTATTTTAACCTAATCAATGTTTTGTAGATGATCTTATCTGAATCGAATAAATAAGAACAAGCTAAGAAAGCATTGTGGAGTGAAGTGCATGCTTCAGCAGCCTTGAAAAAAGACCAAAACTGCACCTGAAATATGAACAAAAATATGAAGTAGCACAGCTGTTTTAACCCTGATCATAATAATGTTTCTTGAGCACCAAATCAGATTTCTGGAGGGTCATGTGACCCTGAAGACTGAAGCAATAATGCTGAAAATTTAGCCTGGAAATCACTTTTATTCCTTTATTATTCAGACAGGATAGTGGAGAGCTGACAGGAAAGTATTGTGTAGAGATAGGAATTGAATTCGGGATACGGTAAGCGTCACTGTTTTGTATGTGTCAGTGCACAAACCACAAGGCTATCGGGACTGACCAAGAAAAATTCTTAATGCATGGAAAAATATATATGTCAGCCTTATATAATTTACACCTTCAAGTATGCTGCACTAATTAAGTCAAATTCTTACAAATCTCAGTGCTGATTGTTGTCAAGCTGCATTTCATTTTACATGGAAAGAAAAGGATTTTGCATGTCTCTTGTTTTATTTTTGGCACAGCCTTTAAAATGTCTATGGGTTAGAGAAAGGGTAAAAATGGTCATAAATCAAACTAAGGCACATAAAAAAATAAAAATTCACATTATAAGTGAAGAAATGCAAGCTAAGAAGAAATGCATGACATGAACCCTCTCAAAGATAATGCCACTTCATTAAGCTCCTTGACTCTGGCAGGATTGCGAATTTCTGGCACGTTGTGCCACCCATAGAAGGCTTAAGCGATGCCACAGGGTACCGCTCCTATTGAGACTCAAAATTAAAACACCGGCCTCCCTCCGCCTGACGATTTATGAGGAAAATTTGAAAGCTCAATAACTGTGTGCAAATGGCCAAACTCTCAAACTATTCTGCTTTATAGCATCATTTTAGCAGTGCTTGTGCAGTGTGACCATACAACCAGTACTGCTCCTTCAGCTCAGCTTTATCATTAATTCATTCACTGACCTTTCATTCAGAGGTGCAGTTAGCTGCTGTGGGACGTTTAGGTTGCTACAAGCTATACATCCTTGAATTTAGGCCAGTGGTTTTATAAAATAAAGTACACTGTATGTCATGAAGATGCAGAGGAAGTATGTGATGGTTAAATCTAGAAAATAGTTGTATATTTAAGTGCCACAAATGCTGTGTAAATAATTACACATACATTTACTTTCTAAAAGGTTTAAGTAACCTTTATATCCATTATATGTAAATAATATTTTGGCAGTTACAAGTGTAAATATGAAAATAAAATTTGGTAGCACTTTAAGCACTTTAAGTAATTTTAATAGATGAATTATGCCTTGTAAAGCACTTGAGTAATTGTAGCACTGTAAGTATATATATATTAATAAAATATATATATACTTTATATATTGTGGCGGGAACCGATCAGCGTCGCCCTGGCAACAGAAAAGGAGCAGCTGGAACTCGTTTGCCCGGGCCAATCGTTCTGGGCCGGACCCACATAAAAAGAACACACAAACCAGGAAGTGTGAACTACGACTCCATTCTGACTTGCATGAGTGACTTACCTGTTCTCTCTTTCAGAGGACACGCCGTGAACGAGACGCCCAGGCCACAGAGGAGCACTGGAGCACCATTCACCAGCACCTGGGAGATTGAAGAAAGGACCACACTCACGTTGGAGCACCGTCACCACCACCATCACCTCATTGTGTCACTTACCCGTTGTGTAAATAAATCCACCCTTCGGGGGTTTGTGTTCACCGTCATTCCCTGTCTGGTCTGGTTCTCTAGCGCCACGGTTCACACTGGTGGAGAATGCGGGAAACTACACCGGCCTAGAGACCAACAGACAACACTTCTCATCAGAACACAACCTCACGAAAAAGTTCCCTTCTGTCACTCATAACTGGGTTTTTTTTTGTCTCCATCTCACAGGCGAGCGCCTCTCTCCCCTGCAACAAAATGGAAGACTTTCTCAAACAACTGACCGATATAAGTGTCCGCCAACAACAGTACTACGAGTTAATGGCCGCCCGGCAGGAACGCCTCGAGGATTAAGAGATGCGCTTCACCGCTGCCCAAACAATCTTGGAGGGGAGTCCGTATACAAGCCAAATTGTCGAAAGAGTGGTGGTTGATAAAATACTGCGAACCCTTCCCCGATCTATGCGTCAGGCGGCCGGTATGAAAGGGCCCCGCACAGTCGGCGAACTGGTAGAGGCCATCGAGTTGGCGGACGCAGCCTATCACCGGGACCAAGGGGAGAGAGCGCCGTCATATCCCCGGAGGGTGGTCCAGGAGCGGCGCGCGCAGTAAAGCGGTCGCCAAGTCCCCGGGATGAGCCAATGCCTTCGGATCCAGCCCCAACGAAGAAGTGGATGGCAGGCTGCGTGGTCCACCAGGAGGTTCCCCGGAGAACGCCCCGAGCAACAGTGGAGGTGCAAGGAAAGACTTACCGAGCGGTCTTGGACTCAGGAAGCAGCATCACGCTGGTGAGACCCGAAGTGGTAGGACCCCGGCCATCGATGAAGTTTGTGTACATGGTGACTCTCAACAGGTACCGACTTGCTCTGTTGTCATTAAAAATGAAAATAATGAAAGTCACGTAGAAGTCGGTGTGGTTAAAGACTTGCCAGTAGCCGTGCTGCTGGGACGCGATTGGCCGGGGTTCGAGGCCGCTCTTTCCCACGCCACGCAGCCTAGGAGGCCTCCACGACGACGACGGCCATTCCGGGTAGTGAGACCAGCTTTGGCCATGACCGACAGCGGAAGAGATGGTGAGTCCCCTTCTCGTGATACTAACCTCTTTCTCGATGTGTTCCAGCAGGTCATGGGAGGGGGAGCGTTTGATCTGGCACTACGGGAAGATGATCGACTAAAACACTGCTGGCGACAGGTCCTAGTCCTGGAGGACCAGGAAATAAAGCCTTGCCCTCACCCTCTTCCGCACTTCATCGTCCGAAACGGATTGCTGTACTGTGTCGCTCAGAGGAGGGGGGAGGAAAAACAACTCCTTATGGTGCCACGGACTAAAACGGAGACGGTTCCCGAAGCCCGTGGTCCAGCCCCATTGTCCTGGTCCCGAAGCCAGATGGCACCCTCCGCTTCTGTAATGACTACCGTCACCACCACCATCACCTCATTGTGTCACTTACCCGTTGTGTAAATAAATCCACCCTTCGGGGGTTTGTGTTCACTGTCATTCCCTGTCTGGTCTGGTTCTCTAGCGCCGCGGTTCACAATATATATATATTATATATTATATTATATATATATATATTAATAAAAAAAATCACACTTTCGGGGGTTATTGCTTTACCAAGGCTGACATTAACACTGTAGATTTCCACTGATACACAACAGTTTTGACAGTGCAGATCACATTACAATCTGCAGGATAATGCCACGGCCCAGTGAGCTGTCATCTTATGTATAGCTCCATGAAAAAAAGCTGTTCGTGCAGCCATGAGAGACATTCAACACATGTCTGAGAGACCTCGGTACATGATGATGTGGTATTACTTACACTTTCACTTACCCAGACATGGAGCACCACGTCCGTTAACCTTCTTCTAAAGGTCAAACGACAAAGTCAAGATGAAACCACTAGACGAACATCTAACCTGGAAAATAATAACCAAAGAACGTCAACAAAGGCATTACAGGTTTGAGTTCAATTCCCATACCTCCAATTTCTGAACTTCTTGAGCCATTATTTGCTTTCAGTGGAGATTTTGAGTGAGCTGGAGAGAGCGAACGTCTCATATGTGGGTGAGTGGGCGGCAGTAAGCCGACAAAGAGCCGCAAATACAACAGAACTGTGAAAAGCCTTGAGATCTACACATGCACTTTCTAAAGAAGTTTGACATGTTGCTCCCAATGGTAACCTCAAAACAGGAAAAAACTAAAGAACAGCACTGGATTCAATCAATCAATGTGATGAACTTTATTGCTGAAGGTGAACAGTGCAATTTCTGAAATCTAACAACCCTAAAGAGACTTGAGTGGTGTTTGCCCATGTAAAACTGACAACAATGATGCCAATGTGTTGCTATGCTGTTGCTAGGATGTTCTGGGTGGTTGCTAGGTGAAATGCATTTCAAGCCTCTGGTATTGTCTGGTCTCTAGATGTGGCTGTAGGAGTCAGAGAGTTTACACTCTTTAACAATATATGGAGAGAGTGTTTTAACAATGAAAATGTGAAACACATCATCTTTAACATGCTGGCTTTCACATTTTATTGACTTTTAGCGCTAGCTGGCGGCAGATATATGTCCTTGAACATCGTTTCTTCGGTGTAAGAAGAGCTCAGAAATAAAAGACGGCAAAGAGATGAAGAGGATTTGTAAGTCACTGTCAAATAGTAATTTCAGGGCAGTTCAGAAATCAGGAAAAAAAAGCATTTCAGTTGCACTTGGCATGCCGTTGATGGGATGAGCCTTTGTTTCGCAGACATATTTCAAATGATGAACACAATAGCGAGAGCTGCACGCTAGAACAGAACATATTCAATGGCTCGAGCCACACAAACAAATACGCCAGAGTATTATTGTACCTTTAATCTCAACTCTCATATAGGACACGTTACTGATCAAGTGAGGCTGTCATCCACTCATTTCACAATATCTGCATGATGTTTTCTAATGGTTCACCTCTTTCTGAAAGCGACAAGTGGTACCACAACACAAGGGCATGTTTTAGAAATGTGCTGTGAATGCAATAACAAGCCTGTGGTTCATGTATGCGTATTGAGACATTTACAGCAATGTTAGCAAATACTGCGTCCTTCTGTTCAAACGATTTGCCATTTTCAACAAAGTATAAATGCACACAAGCTGTAAAAAGATATTTTATCCCAAATTAAGTTACAGATTTGCTTGTGGTTTGGCCAAAAGGTACACGTCACTGGGGAAGCTTCCTTTCGAACAGTTCCTTATTTACCCCTAAAGACTGTATATTAGTACTTCAAATAATTACTACTACAAAAATGATGTTTATTAGTAATGTAAAAGTAAAATAAACGCCTTGGTGACAGCGTTTGTATTTTAAAATGAGAATCTATGTACATCAGTTGGCCAGCTTTAATTTTGCAAAGCTACAAGAATACTTTTTGTGCACAAAGAAAATAAAAATAACAATTTATTAAACAATTCTTTTCCCCCCCGAAAACTTCTACATGCATGAATGTAATTGACAGGGTTTCTGCTTAGGGTAATGCTTGCATTGTGGTACTCTCAAAACTTAAAAATAATAACTCGGGTAGAAGAATTGTTGAATTTTTGTTTTGGTTGCCCAAAAGGCCTTTCAGTAAAAAGTTCTTAAAGGAACCAGAATGAACCAAAAAATGCGTTTCCATTCTAAACTAAATCAATAGTAAAGTTACATGGAGGTTTAAGATTCTTCATGAAACTATTAGATGCCACTATTATGTTTTATGTCATGTAACAGACTTTGCGAGGAATAAGCGTCCGTTCACTGTTTATATAGGCCGAGTAATGGCCTACACCTGGCACCGGAATCAGCCAAGGTGCGTGGGTAAAAAGGGTCCGGGTAGGAACATTAGAACTCTGGCGAAGGTTTCCGCTGCTGAGTTCCGGAGAGGGCCACAGAGGTGCGGCTTGTGACACATATAATAACCTGTTTCCCTTTTTTTTCCAAAACATGAATACAAAGACCAAATAATGTAATTTACATATTGTCTTAGAATAAAAGTTTGTTCTAAACCACTAACCTTCCGCATTAAAACACCAGCTCATAACTCACTCCACATCATTAGTGCTACAGAAATAATTATAATAAAGATGAGACTTGAATATAATGCACACTTGAGGGTGGACAATAGATGACCTAGCAACCAATTAGAACACCCTAGCAACCGAAGGCTACCTTTCACTCTTCAAAACTATAGCTGAGACCACAGAAGACTGGTCATTTCAGTCATAAAATAATTTCAATAAAATGAAACATGTCTCAACATAATATTAAAGCTATATCAGCTACAGAGATGAGTCAAGAGAGCTGTATGAGGAGATGTGGAGTGGTCGGTGAGTCAGAGTCACTGAAGTTTGAGGTATGAGATGGTGAAAGAAAGACTTTGAATAAGGTGCATTTCAAGGTTGAAGTGGGACTGACAGACTTCCATTTGAGATTAAGAGAAAAACCTGCGGGGGAAAGAACAATGTCACAGTGCTGATGGACTTAGACGACACTGTCCTTTACATTTGAGAAACCTGTTTGATGTCTTATTTTTTAATTTATTTTTAGATGAGTTACAAAACTTTAAACTTGCAAAATAGACAAAAAAATGCAAAATAGTTGAATGCCTCAAGACAAACTTGGTTTTATGATGAGTTTAACTCTAAATGTGGACTAGTCAGCCTGAATGAGGAATAGTAATGTTGCAATGCTACAATGATACAGCCAAGCAACCTATTCTATACAACAGCTTTTGTGTCTTTAAATTAAATCACAACATTTTTTTTTTTCCTTTTTGGTCATACTTTTATTGTAC
The DNA here is from genome assembly GCA_034779775.1 of Enteromius afrohamiltoni. Lineage (NCBI taxonomy): Eukaryota > Metazoa > Chordata > Actinopteri > Cypriniformes > Cyprinidae > Enteromius > Enteromius afrohamiltoni. The sequence goes on from JAUYWG010000041.1 coordinate 1,822,739, forward strand.
AGGGTAGGCTATTTATATGGATACACCTTAATAAAATGGGAATGGTTGGTGGTATTAACTTCCTGTTTGTGGCACATTAGTATATGTGAGGGGGGACACTTTTCAAGATGGGTGGTGACCATGGTGGCCATTTTATTATTTATTTATTAAGGTGTATCCATATAAATGGCCCACCTTGTACTTTTTTAAAGGATTTATTCGATTTTTGCCTCAGTAAACTCAGTTAAGGTGTTGGGTAGAATTACAAAGGGACAAGGACTTTGTAAAAGTAAAAAAATCTTCTTCTATTTTACAGTATATAACAGTAAAACTGCTGAACCATTTTCACTCTATATAAAACGGTAATTTGCAATTTATTAATTAATATGTTTTTTTTTGTTTTTGTGTTTTGTTTGGGTTTTTATATATATATATATATATATATATATATATATATAAGCATTTAGAGTGTAACTATGCTCAAATTTGCCAGTATACCAAAAATCAAAGATCTTAAAATGAGCTACAATATCCACATTAATTTTACTGCAGCATACTCTGTATGTGAATCAAAAGCTGTCTACTTTTATTTTTGTTAAGGACTCTTGGCATTTTACAGAAACTGAGAACTCAATTACATCTCCTGAGTTATGCAAGAGCAACCCCTACGCAATAAAATCTTCCTTTTGGGTGAATGGTTTGAACGTTTTCCACTTTGAGCTGTTTTTTTTTTCTTTTCTTCTTCTTCTTTTTTTAAAAGGACAGTGGAACAAATTATTTATTTTCTGTGACAGCACAATATGCTTAAGGTGTCACAATAAACTAAGCAATATGTATTTTCCTTTGGGACTGAGCCCAGAGCGCTGTCTGAAGTGAGAAATATGACGGTTTCCTCTTATTTCCATAGTTCGTCATTTTAGAGTTTATTCAGTTGAATTGAAATGCAATTGTCATTTATATACATTTACATAGATTTATTCTGTATTTATTATAGTGCTGTATATAACATGGCTGTGTGGTCATAATTGGAAAAAGCATCACGAATGTTGGCATAAAAGTCTCCAGTCTCACATAGACTAAATAACTCAACTGCAGACCACTTTAAATGCATTTATCACACTGTATGAAATGCACTGTGATTCCAAATAAATTAAAATTGCAGTACAAACAACTTGGTTGATTAGAGATCTTACAGGTTTGTCATGACTTTCTGCCACTTTAGGACAAAAGCTGGCTTATCTCATTCTATTACACAGTCAGAGGGCTGTCTATCTGATAAATTGCATATTGTCATTTTCTGACCAGTATTCCCCATTTATTGCATCACAAGAGGCTATCGATTAATTACATGTTTTAAGGGTTTCATGATGCAAACTGCAAACAAGGACAAAAGCTAATTCTGAACAGGGCGTCTCTGATTTTTGTCCTTTCAGAACAAATCAGGGGAGAAAAATGTGCTAAATGCCACAAATGTGCATCGATCCAAAGGACTCATTCCTGAGGTTCTATTCTCTCTCTCTCGCCTCATGCCTGCCAGGAACTAAAAGCTTTCTCATCTCACGCTCGTTCCAGACTCGTGGCACTCTTCTTCCCTCTTTTCCTACAGCAGCGGCCCGGCGGCTCTCCTGCCTTCTGAACCATTTCTTAATTACTTTCAGATGAGACCTGACAGAGAGCGCTCGCTCTGATTAACTGGACGCAGCGAAAGCTAATTCCTCCAACAGCATTCATAAAGTCCAAGAGGGGTGTTTTGAAGCATTGCAATGATATCATTCTCCATTTCTGCATTGCTTTCCACCATCTTGAACGAAGCAAGCTCTCTGTGTGCTCTCAGTGGGTAATTTTATGGCAAATCAGAGAAGTTGAAGCACTCACAGTGGGTGAAATAAAAATATACCTGCGGTCTACGCTGGAAAAGACTTTCTAAACATGCTTCAGCACTAGGGAAAAAACCTCCTGAGCACATTCACGCAGTGATTTAAATCTGTGCATAAAGCCCAGCTTAGAAATGTCTTCAAAGAGTTGACCCCCTCATAAAGACCCAACCCCCTCAGTTGCTATGTCAGACAACACCACAGAACTGTTAAGACAAGACAGAGCAGGTTACTTTTCGCAGGGGAGAAAGAACATATATTTTTTTTATGTTTTTAAATAAATTCAAACAATAAATAACATTTACTGCCGGAACTGCCGGAACTGACTCTGTAATGTATTGTGAAATATCACTGTAGCACCTTCACTTGAACTGACTTGAAGGATAAATCAGAAGGTGTCTTGTTTCGGCTGCAAAAAGACTTATCACAACATTTTTTTTTTTTTTTTCAAACAAGATGGCAGATTCTGCATTACGATTGGTCAGATTGCCTGTCAGTCACAATCTTGGCAAAGGATGGATTGTTGCAGTGAGCTACTGTGGCACAAATTACCCATAAAGTCATAATTTTGGAGTAACAAGAGAGTAATTATGACAAAAGTTATCTTTTAGGTGACCTTACCCTGCATTACGCATCACAAATAACAATGGAAAATATATTGCACAGCATTTATCCATCTAGATTCTATTTAGTTACTAATGCATTTAACATTAAGTTAAATGAAAAAAAAAAAAAACTAAAATACAATGATGTGCATTGCTATCATAATTATCGCACATTAGCACTTTGTACAAGTTTTAATGTCTGCTCATTCCAAAAACTTTTTAAAGGTTTTTACTCAGCTGTTCTATTCAATAAAATACAAAGAGCATGTGTGCAGTGAAGAGAGCAGAGAGCACACAGATGAAACTTGAAGCAAAAAGCATGGCATTTTTAAAAAATTGGAAAGTCCTTAAAACGTCTTCAAATTAGTTGTACTGTATGTAGGGCATAAAAAGTCTCAAATGGCACAAGAAAGTCTTAATTATGATTTCAGGAGGTCATACATTTGACGACAATTAAGACAAGAATTGCAATATGGCTTAATGTATCTATCATTATGATTTCATTAAATATGAGCTCAGCCCATTCCAAAATCAGCTGCTGCACTTATTTACATGTTTAATTAATACAGTCTGCTGTTTTTGTTCAGACCAATGTGAAAACTAACCAATGTTTGTATGCAGTAAAAACGTAGAGATGTAAATGTGAACCAGGGGATCAACTAGAAGATATTAATTAAAACACTAAATATAAGAAGTTATATATAATAATAATAATAATTGTTTAGATTAATATCATAATATTTTGGCCTCCGTTTTCTTTTTCATTTCATGAAATTTAGTTTTTGTGAAATCCTAGTATGTGTGCAGGTCCTACAAAAAGCTTAAAAAGCTTAAATATTCTGCAGATACCCTGGTCTGGCAAAAAAGGAAATTCTATACAATTGTCCAGACCCTGGCTTCTGAGTAGTGTTTGATAGTGGACTTTAAGCAATTGTAGTTAAAGATCCCTGCTCTAAACACTAATAAGCTCCTGTACAGTTGCTGCTAGTGACTATGTAAAGATCTGTCATTCATGTTAACTTTAACCAACAACCTTTAGCCAAAGATAAAACCAAATGATAGAAAACAGGAAGACTTGTCAGGACAGCACCATATTCAGTTTTCGACAGGATTGAAAATGAGGCCATTATGGATAAAAGTACAGTGTGTTCAATGGACTGGACTGTACTTTAACAACTTAATGACTGTTCATCTGATAGAATGGCATTCTGAAAAGAAAAAAAAAGTTCAGTAGACAAAAACAGTTTTGAAAGTTGTGAAAAGCATATACTTTTCACTAAAGACTGTAATTTGGTCCAAAAAAAGTACCATTACTTACCAAGTGAAATTAACTTTTCTGACACAGACTCAAACTTTTCTTACTTAATGGTTTGAGGTTTCATTATGTTTGTATTACATCATCATTTTCATATATTCTGTCAGCTTCAATAATCTTATAAAGACAAGTTGGAGTTTACAATATTGTATTAGTAAAAGGTCAATACACATATACACAAAACACACACAAGACCTTAGAGTATGATGACACGATGAAGACGCTTGATAAAGCAGAATAAAGTATGTATAAATGTCAGGCCTTTCTCTGAGGATACCTTATTCCTGAATCCGGAGATTATTAATTCATATTAACTCTATAGAGAGACAAGGAACAATGTTTAAGTGGTTTATTGAACGGGAGAAAAACAGTTGGATGTGTTAACACTCCAGTAAATACCAAGGGTGGATGAATAAAGTCTGTCGCCACAGGTAATAAGAACTAAATGCTTGTAGAATTAGTTCTCTGTGTCAGTCATTGTCAAGAAAAAAAAGAAAACGCATAACCATAAAACCTGAAGAAACCATGCACTGATAGCAGCAATTATGCAAGCGAACAGATTTTTAGTGGTTAACTGGCACAAAGCTCATTTAAGTAATTACCCAGAGGTCAAAGCAGACAGTCTTGCATAAGCCAGGACAAGTAGTTTGAGATTCGGTCTTGTATTTTGCAGTGCTAATGTGATCGAAAGCACCAGGATAAAAGTTATGGCTTATAGTTTGAGTGCTCTCTTTCAGATTACAATCAGCTTAACGTGTTATAGGTGGAGCTCTTGTCTGCCTTTTCTTTAGACACAAAAAAAGCAACCATAAAGATTAAAAGCTGCATGAAAAGTAGTTTAGCTGTTGAAATGGTGCTGGACTTCCACTTTTCTCATATCTGGACTCTTTTTAAAACTTCACTGAGAAGTAACTGATATCAAAAAGACTGCTTCTAAATGCCATGCTTCATGATAAAAGACTAGATAAATTATTAAAACCCTTTAAATGCAGTGGCACACTGATAATGATAAAACAAGCTCTTTTTAGACACTTCTGGCTTTATAACCTTTAAGCTACATTCCAAATATTGATGCTGTTATCATTCTGAAACTTAGGAAGTGCCGTTGTGCTAAAAAAAAAAAAAAAAAAAAAAATCCTCCGGGAGCTGACAGAGCTGTGCACAGACTGTTGATATGAGATGTATTTTCCACACACCTTGACATTTAAAAATTGTATTCAGTGGCAAGGCATTGCGTACTGTTAATTTTGTGATTCTTATGTGCATTTAATGGCACTTAGGCTAAGCCTTGTCTATGAAATCAGGCCATAAAAAGTCAAAGAATAAAGAATTCATGTGAAGGATTATGTGTGAAACCACCAGAAACCCTTTATATTATACCATTTTCCAGAACTACTACCTACCTGGAGTCTCCAGAAGACAAGATGTCAGGTTCTCAGGGACTTTGCTAAGATAAAGAATCCTGAAAAATTACCCCCATTTGACCCTTCTTCGTCTGGAGGCTCCAGTCTAGGTTGCAGATGAATTATGAACATTTAATTGTCCAGTTCATTATTTAACTGCATAAATTTTGACTATTTCATGGGCATTTTGTGGGCGCAATTTTCTGTAAACCTGCTTTATAATTATGCACACCTGAGAATAAGACATTTTCCACTTCCAGCCCTTGTTAACAATTATAAATCATTTATAAATTATTAAAATACTACTAAAATATCAACTATTTATGTGCTATGTATATTATAGAGTTGAAGTCTACAAAAATATAAACTAGTTTAAATGCAAAGGGATTTCACATTCAACAAACCCCTCATTCATTTGTCTCATCAAAGTTTACTTTCAAGGTACGTTTAAGGTTATTAGATTAAGTTAACATACATGAACTATACTCTCATTCCGGTGTAATAATCAAGGAACTTTGATGCCATAACATGGGTGAAAATGCTGGGGACTACTTTCAGGCACTGCATGCTATTATTGCGCCTGCTGCACCCATGTTACGGCATCAAAGTTCTTTGTTTATTACATCGGAATGAGAGTTTAGTTCCTAGCCATATCAGCCTAGAAAATTGCAATTTTTTTGTTTTCTGTTGATCTTAGTACACAATAGAAGGGTCAAGTTTTAAATAGGAACTCAACTTGTTAACTCTGGGGGAGTTGGAGAATGTCAAGTCAAGTCATTTTTTAATTTATATAGCGTTTTTTTCAATACAGATTGTAGCAAAGCACTGAACATTATCAAGTAGACAAACAGAGTGATGGTAATGTATAATGACGAGAATTAAACTATTTATTTATCAAATGCAGAGACGGACTCTCTGTAGTCAAGATGACAATAATCACTAGAAATCAGGTGTCCCCAACTAAACAAGCCAGAGGCGACAGCGGCAAGGAACCAAAACCCCATCCATTCGAGAATGGAGAAAAAAACCTCGGGAGAACCAGGCTTAGTTGGGTCCAGTTCTCCTTTGACCGGACGCCCAGCACCTAATTTCCAGTTAAATTTTAAACACGTCAGATTGTGTAGAGGACATTTAGTGTGTGTGTGTGTGTGTGTGTGTGTGTGTGTGTGTTTGGTTCTGGCGATCTGTCTACGGAGCCCATCTAGTTGTTCTGATGAAGATCATCTCTTTGTGTTGGTACACCATCTGATCTGGATACAGATTGAGAAACAGAATAAGAGAGAGACAGACTAATATTAGCATAGATGTCATTCTTTTTACGATGTAACGAGTACACCGTTTGTTAAGGGGAGTGTTCCCGGTTCCGGCTGATCTAATTAATACAGCCTAACAATCCTTTAACGGATTTGATTAATAAATGTTTACCAGTGTGTTAAGTGTAAGCCAGAGTAAAGAGATGTGTCTTTAATCTAGATTTAAACTGACAGAGTGTGCCCGCCTCCTGAACAGTATTAGGTAAATTGTTCCAGAGTTTGGGTGCTAAATAAGAAAAAGATCTGCCACCTGCAGTAGATTTTGATATTCTAGATTTTATCAAATGGCCAGAGTTTTGAGAACGCAGCAGAAGTGGAGGACTATAATGTGATAAGAGCATGCTCAAGTACTGAGGAGCTAAGCCATTCAGGGATTTATAAGTAATTAACAAGATTTTAAAATCTATATGATGTTTGATAGGGAGCCAGTGCAGTGTTGACAGAACCAGGATAATATGCTCTCTGGTTCTAGAAAGGACTCTTTATTTCCAAAAAACGTGGAGTGTTCCTTTATGTACCTGTTTTATGTGCCTTACTGCCACGATGCCACAGCGAAAGCTATAGGGGGTCTAATAAAATATTACAGTGTGTGACTTTTTTTTTTTGAAAGAGCCGTGTAGGCATAACCAGATTTTGCTGAGTTCAACGTGTGAATAACCAATGAATAGTTCTTTTTTTAAGTTTATGCTTTCAGTCAGTGTTTGGTGCTTGTACATCAGTGTCATTCATTGTAGACATTACTCATGTGTAAGGTTAGGTTCAGGTGAAGAGATATGGTTAAAATTTAAATTCTGGATTAAAAGGTTGTTCCAGAATCTACAAAATATGTTATACATATCAAATATACATATACATATGTATACATATGTATATACATATCAAACTCAAAATTAGGACATGCGGCAGGGTAAAGGTTGCAGCAGATGGTAAAATGAACAGCTTAATAGGTGCAGACACTATCTTGCAAAATGACTTGCAAGTGTTAATTAAAGTATTTTATACTGTAAGAATAAATGAGTTTTCAGCATTCACAAGAAACTGCAGAGAAAAAACAAACAAACAGTGCACTAATGCTAATGATCGTGTAATTTTTCCCAACTCTCTTTCTGAACTTTAAAGAACTCCTCACATGGTCAATTAGAAAGCAAGCAAGCCTTCAAATCTAACAGCTAAGAATATAATACAGTAAATTCACAGGTTATGCAACCGACATTTAATCATACACATCATTATCTCAGAGACTGCACAGAGGTAATTCAATGTTTAATGAAGAAACTCGAGGGGTTGAGAGTGAGTGTGCTGGATTAAATATACAACACCCATGTTCAGCCGGGACAAAGACATCACCGTAATCACATGAGTCATGTTAATATGACCTTTAAACGTCACTTTAAGCACATATAGCTGTGTATTGGAGCTGATTCTGGTCCAAAATGATGGTGCTGTTAATCTGTGATTAGCTAGTGAGTCAACAGCAACTCCTGACTTTGGCTGATGATGAGAGAATTACAACATAATTACATTTGACATCAATTAAAGATCACAAGAGCATCGCCTACTGTCTGCCAACAACTTTAATTTATTCAAAGGGTGATTTCAATGAAGCATTAAATAGTCAAAACAGTCCTCGTGGAGCGTCAAATCGTTACAAAGCCATTTCACTTTAGCGTCGATGAATGATGGTTTCCTTCCTAAACTTCTGCAGGGCAAACTTTAAAATCATACTGTCATATAAAACTTTCTGATATTTATAGTGCCCTCCATGGAATCAATGAGAAATGGGTGTTTATTCTGCACAGACTGATTTTGTTGAAGGTAAGATCTGTCATCATTTACACCTCCTCGTTCCAAACCCAAACTTTCTTTTTTGGTCTGGTGGAAAACAAAAGAAGAAGACTCTTTTCCATATGCAAAAAAAAAATGACAGGGCGAACTCTCAAGCTTTAAAAGTGACAAATGCACTATGAAAGTATCATAAAGTGGTCCACGCAACTATTGCAAGTCTTCAGTAAAATATCACTAAGACCTAAAGATCTAATGGAAATAGCTCATGAGCCTAGATCTCATTCTTCCAATATTAGCTCTTTGCATAAAACCTTAATAATGGCCTTTACAGACAGCGGTAAAAGAGATGTAACGTACTGTAAGATCAAATAATTCAGCATCAAAATGAGACCTCATTTACATGTCACCAGTGTGTCTGTTTTCTTGGCATCAAAACTTTGATATTTAAACCTGGAGTTATTGCTGCCTGATTCAACGATTGAGGGATTTAACTACCGGTTGAAAATGGTTTAACAAACACAATTTTCTTTCTTGTAATGATGTCTTTCCTATTGAAACAAATAGTCAGAAAGAGACGCAGTACATCTAAGAGCTTGTTCTAATTTTAGTTTTTTCCAAACTGCATTTGCTAGTTGGTTTCAAGTGGACATTCTCATTGTAGAAAGCATCCTAAATAGAACTTGTAACATCAGTTATCATTTACAGAAAACAAGATTGAGCATAAAAATTACTTTTATTTAGACAAAATTAGTAGCAATTTTGTCGTAGTAATAATAAAACTACTCCAACCATAATATTGCTTTCTGTAGTGAATCAGGAGAGAAATGTGCGCAGATAAGCATCTTTTAGTAAAAAGGTTTTAAAATAAACGTTGGTGGATTTTGATGTGAAGGACAACAGGGGGTGGACTTTTTCGAGGAACTGTTATTAGGGCCTTTTTGCACCGCAGGAACCAATTCGTAACACCCAAACTAAATGTGGAACTACACACTTTTTAGCATGTTCGCACCACAGGAACTAAAAACTTAATGTAGCTCTGACTTCAGTACACTGTTAAAAATATCTGTACAAACTACAGAATTAATGGCAGCCAGTTGCCAGTAACTTACTTTAAATTTAAATGTTATTTACCGGCAACAGTTTGTTCAAAGATAAATGAACATTAAACATTAACAAGTTATTTAGTAAAACAACAGCCTCATGCAAAGCATTTCTGGGAACTTTGCATAAGTATTTTTTATAGTACTATTAAAAAATTAACTATTTTTAATAGTTTTATTCTGTAAAGATAAAGTTTATGTTTAATGCTCATTTATATTTGAACAAACTGTTGCCAATAAATCTACAGTAAGTTACTGGCATCCAGCTGCATAACTACGGCATTTTTTGTTTTATTTTTATTTTATTTTACAGTGTAGGGTCTAAAAAAGTACTAGGAACTATCCGTGACGTAAGTGCGCACTGATTGGCTAAACACATATGAAAACGCCCACACCCGCCAAGATTTAAAACGCAGTGTAAACGAATATTTGTGTAGACATTTTATAAACTTATTAGACTTTGTCCACAGCGTTGAACGCCATGCGCAAATGACCTCGCTGTCGACCAGCTTAAGTCACTTCTTAGTATGCTTAACCACCTTTAGTGTGAATACAACCCTTCAAACGGTAGGCTATTGGGAAAAAGTTCATGCAAAATAGTACAAGTACCTTTGTACTGTATTTTAGTTCTGGAACTAAAACGATGTGAAAGGCCCTATTAAGAAATTACAGACTCGGTCTCATGAAACAGACTAGCATGTTTGGCATGCATAGTACAATGGTTTTGCATGCATATGATACAAAATTTATTGCTGTGCATGTGCAGCTTTCGCCTACATATGATACGCATCTACCCCACAACCCTAATTATATCTTTTCAATATAATTTTAATTCTATACGTTTTTTTTTTTTGTTTGGTTGGTTGGTTGTTGTTGTTTTTCTTTTTGCTGTCCTAAATAGACACATCAATGAGATTGCTCTAATGAAGAAACAAACTCATGCACATGGCTGTCCTGAGGGTAAATACATTTTCAGCAAAGTTACATTTTTGTAAACTATTACTGATAACTCAAACAGACCTTTCTTGACTCATCTATATACTGCTAAGAATATAATATATAAACATATATATATATATATATAAACATAAAAAACAATTAATCTGAGGGAAGTTTGTAAATAAATAAATACATTTTCATTTTTGTCTTTTTAGAAGACATGCAACATCCACCTAAATCAAAATTCAAATAAAATTAGCCACTTTTGACAATAATAGGCCTAGTAAAACAAATTAAAATTCTTAATTGGTATTTTACCCAATTTAAAATGAGTGAAATGTGAAAACATAGGCTATATGGTCACTCTAAACTGTCTACAGGTAAACAGAAGAAATATTTGATGAACCAACACTTGTTTGAGTTGAATTGAGAATCTGCAGCCTATCAGCTCCCAGCGCAGATCTTCAGTCATTAAACTACAGCCACCCCCAGACGCGTGACGCGTGATCGCTGCCGTCCATCCGCGATGCTCCTGAACCGCTCGCAGCGCAACATTGTAGCCGACGGATGCAACACGTCCCTCAGACTCACCGGTGCTGAAGCTGCGCGCCTCCCGAACATTCCAGCATCCCGCGTCCTTTCACAGCTACAGTATGGATCATGATGCCTTTTGCCATCTGATCAAACTTCTCTTCGTTTTGCTTTGTCGATTTAATCATCACGTTCGCTTTCTCTCGCGATTTAATATATTCGTGGGAATCGGTAACCTGACATATCAACTCGTTTTTTTGGTAGTTATGCTTGTCAGTTTGACTCTCGAGCAACTGCGCTCAGTAAACTGACGCTTTTATTTAGTTGCACTTCAGCATCACCAAAAAGCGCAGAGGGATTTCTGGAGTAAATCACCTTCTAAACACTCATCTGGAGCAGAACCAGTGCCATGGGTAAGAACATGAAGCAAAGATACATTCCTGTCGGTTTTGAATGAACATGTTCTCCGCGTCCAAGTGCGTAATGGCACGACAAACAGTCTTTCGACATTCAGAGCGCATGCAAACCATCCAACTCGAATCATCTGTTGCGAATGCGTTCATTTTGACGCGTTTGTTCTTTATGGATGTGTGCGTGCGCGTTTATTTTGCATGTATTTCAATGGGCAATCAATTTCTCCATTCCTGATTTAAGTGGTCTTTTCCGTCTTCCTGATCATTCATCACAAGACGCACGCATTCACTCAAACGCCTTGTATTTAGTGAAATACAGAGCTGAAACGCACAAACGTTAATGCTTCTGGACTTTTGAATATTAGGTTTTTGTACAAAGAGAGCTTTATCGTGCGATTTTAAAGATATAAACATATGAGTCAACAAATATATTACCAAAAGCATCTCTTTTTTTCTGTTCGTCTTCAAAACTGACTTCAGTTTTGTAGTTTTCTCATTATTATGGACACAGATAATAATCGTTTTTGCTTGTGAGAAAATGATGCGCTGTTGCCCACAGTAACGCGTGCAGCAGTAGATGTGCGTTTTCTTCTAGATCTATAGGCTTGCTGCATACATTTTAGGAAAATGTCACCTAATTAATTTCCTAATTTAATTTCACTGGTTATTTATAAGCATCTGTCACATATTCAAGTAAAAATGAGACCTTTCCCTAATATGTTATAAGCAAAAAAATGCTTAGAAATATTGAAACAGTCTCAAATCTGCTTGCATAATAATAACTGAAATAATGAGCACAATCTTACTTTAGATTTTTTGCATGGCACACCTCAACTTCCCAAAAATATTTCCTGTCAACAACATTATTAAATGCTTCAACGTGCTTTAAGATAAGTCTGAATTATATGAAAAAGAGGTTTTTACAGTGTTGTAATTGGTCTCTCACTGGCTAATCAGTGGAAAATGACAGACCTTGCTTTTGTGTCTTTGCATGCTAGGCTGCACTCAGTAGTTGCTTGGGTTCACAATGTAAGATTTCCTTTGTGCTTTCCACTGAAATCCACAAGCACCTCAATCATCATTTGACTCAGTGGCCATGTTATAATCAATTAAGGCTGTGTATAAGAGAGCTTCCATCTGTGGACACGGCTGATACTTTGTACTGCTTCTGAACAAATAGACATCAGTTCTGCAGTGACATACTCAGTTGAACTACTATTGTGTGCAGAACTAAAGTTCTACATGAAGCAGTGATGCCACGTTAACTTCTAACATTAACGTTAGCCCTGCACATGATTCCAGGTGTGGGTTTAGAGCTTTACATGACACCTATAATTCAGATTATCCTGAAAAGTCTGCTTAAAACCAAGCTGTATGGTCAAGGTATGATCAGCTTGAGCTAAACCTGCTTTTATGTTGAACCAAATGTTGGAAGAATTCCAAGCACCTATAAAAGGAGCATGTGAGGTCCTCCTACAGAAACTGCACCTGAAAACTAAAGAATTCCCATGGAGCTGCAGATCATCCTATGATAAAATCTTTAACAAATATTCAATTTTTGAGTCTCTAAACAGTGTAAAATGAAGTATGTTGACATGAATAATTAATTTACAAACCACAGATACGGTAATGTGAGTGAACACTTAATGTATGCCATAGTAACAACGAGAAAACACCAGCTGATAACTGTATGCTCTATCAAGATTAATCTAATTCAATATTATTATCAAAATGCATTAACTTAAGGACTCCAGGGCAAAGGGCTTTGCCCATATGGCACAAATCCAACCGCATTAAGAATATTTTGACATTCATGCACATCAAAGTAGCTTTAATTTAGTTAGCCAAGACTGGTTATTTTACCAAGACTGTAAGTAGGCGAAACAGTCTATTCATTTGGTTGTGTTATGTTCCTGCTTTTATTATTAATATTACTACTACTACTGCTACAGATTCAATCATGAATGATTCTAAATATATAAATCAAAAATGAAATAAATACTTAAGTAAAACATAAGATCTTTCAAATAACATTCCTTTTCTTTTGCATCAGACTTTATGGCAAACCAAGAGTAAAAGTTTTTTTTTTTTTTTTTTTTTAAAGAATACATTAATTTTTTATTAGTTACTGTTCCTCTCAGACAAAAAAAGGTAAAAAAGCCATCACTGGGACTGTACCTTTTCAAAAGGTAGATCTTATTTACCCCATAATATGTATCTAAATGGTACTTATTTGTGCATTTTGAAAAGATGGCTTTTGTACTTTTTTCGAAAGGTGTAGGTAACATAGCCCATGCAATTATAAAATAAACAATGACAGCAAGAAATGGTGGGTTTTAAAATGCTTTTTTGTTTGTTTGTTTTTTAACTGGGATAAGTATGCTTTGGAGTGAACTCGACCTTCATGCCTCCATGTCCCAGTCCTCAAAAGCCTCCTCAAAAAGTGAGAGTTACAGGAGGGGAGTAGTCCTTCAAACCCCCTGCAAACTCACATTATGGCTTTATTTTAATATGAAACGCCCACTTTAAGCGGTAAAATCGTTAAGTCCTATAATGTTGTGGCACTGGATATGCTGTTTTGCTAAATGAATCACACTACAGAAACAAAACGAGTTGCTGAAAAAGAACAACTTAGAATTGCAATCAAATATGTTTTTTTCCACAAGCATGTGTGCTCTCTGGGATTTGAACCCATGACCTTGGCGTTGACTGCAACATTAAAGCTATAGTAATTGCACAGAGAACAGATGGGGTTGAATGCTTGTTAATTTCAGCTTTGCCACTGACAAAAATAATGCAATTCTCAGAACCACAATGTGTTTTCACTTTTTCCTCAGGCAAGGTTTAGTTTGCTCTCCCCTATGGCTCTTAACAAGGCTTGTATTTCAATCAGATCCATTTTCTATATGATCGAATGACACACAATAGACTAAAATTAGGATTAGCTATGCCCTTAAACATTAAACTCTGAGGACACTGAGGAAAAGGCATTGCAAAGGCGTAGCTAACTCTTTAAGAGGAGAGTCCATTGGGAAGAAAAGTCCCCATGGATAGTCACCCTGTAAAAAGGAGAGTTTAATAGACCTCATTAGAAAGTGTTGGGAACTCATTCTGTGGACTGGGAATTGATGCTTGAGTGAAAGTTAATCTACCACAAAGCATGACATCATGCAACATCTTTCAAAGTTTAAACTAGGGCTGTCAATCGACATTAATTAATTGCATGATATGCAGTTTAGTTACTCATTTGCAAATTGATTGCATTCATCAATATTAGCTAAGAAAAATATCCCAAATTAAGACAATGCATCGATTAAACATATATATTTTTTGTTGTTGTTATTTTATGTAATTAATTGCACTAAATTAATTTGTCAGCTCAAATTTGAACACAAATGCTTACTCTAAAGTAACTCTTGACCTTTCTCCATCTGGTGCATTTCTAACTGTGTTGGTTAGTTATTCCATGGATAAAAAGGCAGGCCCTTCTGATTGCAAAAGAGATCTAAATACTCTTGTGTACCTGAAGAACTGGATAAATAAGGCCTGTCTGCCACATTTTGCTTTATTTGGTTTGTTACCCTGCTACATTATTTCTCAAACCCTCATCGCATTCATCTTGTTTCTTAATCATCTCCTGCTGAGTCCGGCCCGGGTATTACTGTTCATGTCAGGGGTAATGGAACACTGCAGCATTCATTTGAAATATCAACTTGTCTTTTTGCCAAGGGAGATGGCAGCCCTCGTTCTCTTAGCCTCTCTCCTCATCCCGATGTCAGAGGGCCTGTTAATGGCCTTCTGAACCACAAAAACATAGATACGAGTGTCTCAAATGTCAATTAGTTTTCTTTGGGCTCCGCAAAAAAAGCGGTGGTGACACAGGTGAAAGGTTCACAGTTCTACAGTAAATTATTCATGTCATCTTGTACATCCATCAGATCACATCTAACCTCTAAAGTGAGACATTGAGGGAAATGACAGAGAAAAAGAGATAAAGCAATGTTGCAAAGTGTTTGTGTAATGTGATACATTTCAGATAGATAGTTGGTCTGCGCTATTTTTTTATTTATTTTTTTAAGCCTATGATACTTTTTTCAAAATGTATTTTCTTATGATGACTAAAAAGAACAGCATTTATTTAAAAAAATAAATAAATATATATTTTTTTCAAATACTTCTGTTTTTTCTTTCTTTTTTAAATACATTATTCATTATATTCAGAAAATAATGTGTTAAATTTATCAAATGTTATAGTTCAGACTAAAATTGTTATTAAAAATTTAGTTTCAACACGAATGTAGTTCTTTTGAACTTTTTATTCATCAAAGTATATGATCATAAATCAGTATATTAAATATTTGAGTTTTGATGGATCACTGATGGCTGATGAAAATTCAATTTTGCATCATAGAAATAAATTCTATTTTAAAGTATATTAAAATACAAAACCATTATTTTAAATTGTGATGATATTTCACAATACTGTTTTTTTATTTTTGATCAAATAAATGCAGCCTTCATAAGCATAAGAGATTTCTTGAAAAAAAAAGATGTTAAAAATCTTTCTGATCCCAGAGAGGTGAAATGTATCACATTTTGATGAAACACTGCAAACACAAATTGAGAGCAGCATTGTCTTAATTTAAACAGATCATTTTTGATTACTTTTCATGTTGAGTTCAAGTAACTTAATTCAAGAAAATCAACATACTGTAGTATGAAGTAGTCAGGAAAGCACAACAAAGCTTCAAAACAAAACCTCACCTCCACTACAAACACATCAGGCAGCTATGCTTTTAAAAACATTCTTATCTGCTTTTGACTTTAAACAGTTAAGTGAGAGGAAAACATTAAGCGAATAAGCTCTGCAAATCTTTACCCTCTAATGACTCTCAAAGGTTTTATTTGCTCATTGATTTCTGTAACAGCCAGACATGGAGATTGATTGCCAAGGTTCACATGCAGCCTCTTTTTTTTTTTTTTTGGAGGAAGTTTTTTCCTGTTGTACCAGTTTAATAACAAGCAATAGAAAATGTATCAAATCCATCGAGTAGCCCACTGTTCTCAAAACACCCTTGAGGAAAACCCATCCATATCTCAGTGGGAACACTGCGCTCATCGAATTTTTTGTCCCCAATTAAAAGAATGTGCGGTATTAATGGCTCATATAATTACTTATAAAATGTTGTCTTCTTTCTATATAAAAGCCGGTAGGGAATGCAGCCAGCTCCCTTGGTTGTGAAGTCTCATGTGGGAAGAATTACCACATTCTTATGGGTCTTTATCCATTAAGACCACGTCTCTAATGATCTCTGCTGCTAAGGGAAGCGACATGGTCTCAATGCCATCTCTCTGCTCCAATAACTAGTCAGCAGGAGATGGGAGACTGGCCTTTTAGCCACAGGATGAAGCATATTTACTGCCCCAATAGGACACTATTATATAAAATTGATGACTGTGTAAACCGTTTGGTATGCCCCACTGCTGTTGCACATCTCTTCTTGTTAAAGCATCAACGCAAACCCGCAGAACAGTGGGGAACTTATTTGTCATGTGTTCCTTGCTAATGATACAAGCAAACTTTGAGACGGATGACCCTGATGTTGCCTTTCTCTCATAATTAATTTAGCGTGAAGCCTAAGATGCATTCAGCGTTCGGGTGCTTTGAGGATGCTATTTTTAATCAGCAACATTAGTTAAGTCTTTTGTGGGGGTGTGCGAGAAACGACGAGCTGCGCATATGTTAGACGTATGCTGATTAGCTTCCCTCTGATAAGTGGATCTCATTGATTTCCATTCATTTAAAACACCCGCTTCCCACTCGCTTCCATTTTGGCTAAAACCAGGGTACGTTAAAAGGTGTAGTGCTAAATGATGGATAATTCCGCTCAAATTCTCATATTCAATTAGAGGGTCCCCGGTGCATTTTTTTTTTTTCAGATTTCATGCATTATGTCTTAATAGCTTGAAAACACTCGGCACACTCTACAGGATGTTCCCCATCCATCACAGTCATGAATCGTTTTCCTTGATGATAAAGATGAGGCTGTGCATAATGGATGAGCGCACCCACTCTGTCACTTGCAAACCTGTGGTCTCTTGGGTGAATACTAAAACTGACCTCAAATGTTGTCTGTCTGTGTTCTTTCTGTGTCTCTCCGCAGGGCCCTTACTCTGGGAAGGGCGCCTGTCATGTTTTCTCCTCCATGCTTCTGTTCTCCTGCTGCTCAGCAAGGGGGAGCGGATGTGCCCTGTGAGCTGCCGCTGCGAAGGCAAGATTGTTTACTGCGAGTCTGGCGCCTTTCAAGACGTCCCGGAGAACATCTCTCTAGGGTGCCAGGGTCTATCTCTGCGGTACAACAGCCTCTTGTTGTTGCTACCTTACCAGTTTGCTCACCTCAACCAGCTGGTCTGGCTCTACCTGGACCACAATTCCATCAGCGTAGTGGACAGACTGGCTTTCCAGGGACTTCGCAGGCTAAAGGAACTAATCTTAAGCTCTAACAAGATTGCGCAGTTGCAAAACGGCACCTTTGAGACTGTCCCAAACCTGCGCAACCTCGACCTGTCCTACAACCAGCTGCAGGACCTGATGCCGGGGCATTTTCACGGACTACGCAAGCTTCAGAATCTTCACCTGCGCTCAAACAACATCAAAAGCATCCCTGTCCGTACTTTTATGGAATGTCGAAGCCTGGAGTTTCTAGATTTGGGTTACAATCGCCTGCGGACTATAACTCGCACAACCTTTCTGGGACTGCTCAGGCTGACAGAACTTCACCTTGAGCACAATCAGTTTTCCAGGATTAACTTTTTCCTATTTCCACGCCTCTTGAATCTGCAGGCTCTTTATCTGCAATGGAATCGCATTCGGTCGGTCATCCAAGGTTCGCCTTGGACTTGGCACACTTTACAGAAATTGGATCTATCGGGCAACGAGATTCAAGTTTTGGATCCGGCTATTTTTAGGTGTTTGCCCAACTTGCATACACTCAATCTGGAGTCTAACAAGATAAGCAACGTGTCCCAGGAAGTTGTTTCATCGTGGATCTCCATTAGCACTATCAACCTGGCAGGAAACATATGGGACTGTAGCTCTAGTATCTGCCCTCTGGTGTCTTGGCTGAGAAACTTCAGGGGAACTAGAGATGCCAGCATTATTTGCAGCACTCCCAAATCCCTTCAGGGAGAAAGAGTCATGGACGCAGTGAGAAACAACTCTGTGTGCGAGGAGATATTCACTGTGGAACCGACCACAGAATTAACCCTTCTTTTGACTACTACCACGACAACTCTTTATGTAACAAAGCCACCCACAACCACCACTACAAACCCACGCACGACAACTAGACAGCTTTCTCAAGTTACCCACGTACAAAGAGTCACCCCAAAGGTTTTATTCACTGTTCAGTCCAACAACGAATTCCTACCACCCCTACCGGTAACACCTAGCAGCCTGCCCTTCACCCCAGAACCCGAGTTTGAGCATATGACCTTCCACAAGATCATCGCCGGCAGCGTTGCCCTATTTCTCTCAGTTTCTTTAATCCTATTAGTGATTTATGTGTCGTGGCGACGATACCCTAACAGCATGAGGCAACTTCAGCAGCACTCCATTCGACGCAAGCGCAGGAAAAAGACTAGAGAGCCTGAGCACAACATCAACTCTCAACTGCAAGAGTATTACCTAAGCTACAACCATGCCAATGCCGAGACCATGGACTCTTTGGTTAACGGGGCGTGCACCTGCACCATCTCGGGCTCCAGAGAGTGCGAGGTATGACCTACCACTAAAAAAACGCATTCTCTGCACCGGGGAGTCAGAGGTAAACTTTTTTAAGAGCATGACTGCCCGTAAACCTTCTCTCCTTCTTCCTTCTCTTTTTAGTCACATGCGGTTAATTGTTTTCCGTAGTTCTCTGAAGAAGTATTCATGTAAGATTTTAAACAGTCCATAGCCATTATGATCAGCACAGAACAGGATTATAGTCATAATTATGAAAAGTATCAAAAAAAGTAGGCACTTTAATGGGTTGTGGCTGTTTAGTGAAAATCAATTGTGTCTCAGTAAATGGAGCAGCTCTCTGTAGTGTACTTTTCTTCCCACCATCTACCTGTCTATCTGCTCATGACAAAGTCTCCTAACCTGCAACAAGCCAATAGATCAGGGTCAATCAAGTTAATAGATTAAATTCAATCATGACCTCCAGCTTGAAATGTAATACTTCTAAACATCATCTGAGCCTCTAAATAATTAAATAAACAAATAACAATAATCCACTTTTATTGCTGTATGACTTCAAATAAACTATTCCTTTGAGTTGGAGTTGTCAGAGACATGGTACACTGAGGAGTGCTTGTGTTCAACAGGACACAGGTTTAAATTCTGCTACAGTACCTTGGTTTGCACTGATAAGTAATGTGTACAAGTTGTACACAGGTTCATCTTTTGACCCACGGTAGTATTTTATTTGATTTCACAACCCATAAGTGCTTTTCAACCAGCTCTGTAATTTTCTTTTGATGGTCTCCCTCAATTAAACCTAATTCATAGCTAACAATCCTAGCAGAGTAGTGTCATCTGTAGTTGCCTTACAGAAACTAAGCCTTCTTGACACAAAACAACACTCACAGACATTATTGTGAGTCATTATTATAAGCCTTGTGTTTATCATGGAACGAGAAAGAACTGAAACAGCATTCAGTAATTATGGACTTAAATTATGGAGCTTTATTTTACAAAGCATTGTTTTTTTCCTTGTTCTAGACGCATTATGCTGCATGACTACATGCCCTTTACCAGTACCAGCTGTTGGAAATCAATGCACATATTCATGTTTTCCATCACCTTCAATTATTGCCTAGTCTTTTAACTTCTGCTTGGGGCTGCTACATCATTCATTTGATCACATCTTTGGAGCTCTGTGTTATAATGGGTCATCACATATTCGGTTTTGACATTTAATGAGCAGGGTACTCATTTATGTGTCTTATTATTTATCTGTCTTTCTCATGTTTGTGTCGAATCGACTGTCTTATTATTTTGGGTGATGCAAAATAATTACAAGCACCCTCATAAAAGCTTTTACAAACCTATCTACATAATGCGTGACATTTTTGATGGGGAGGATACACGCCTTAATTGCACCCAATTTGACTTTATGTCCTACCCCAAAAGAAAAGCACAGCAGAAGTAGGTCACATTATAAGGCCTCCACTGATGGGCCATACAGAAAGCAGGGGCGATTGCAAAATAGACTTATCAATTTAACATGCATTCAGCGTGATTAGTTATTTTCAAATGTGATGCAATTCATCATGCCCTGTAATATGTATGTCAATTCCATAATAATGTATTTTCTAACCATCATGGAAAATCAAGCCTGAAGTATCCATTCATGGTTTGTGAGTCTGCTTAAAATGCACTTAAAATGTGAAATACAATACAGCAGCTAAATGTATATGAAGACCAATAAATAACAAAATATGTCAATGTAAATTAATGGATCCTACATAAATAGCTTGCAAACTTAATATACTCTAACTGTACAGTAGATAAGTTACATACTTTATTTCCATATAACTTGATATCAGCCTGCATGCACTTAACAATATATGGACTTCAAAATCCACCTTTTGTCCACTGTAAAATCTAATTAGTTGTGCTTACTTAAAAAAGCATCCAAACTGATTGCCTTAAAAATACTAAGTAAAGTGAAAAAAAAAACAGTATGTTGTACTGACAAATGCTTAGTTAGTATAGTTTATTTAAACAAGAGTTATAGTAGCTAAAAAAGAACAATGATCCTTTACTTTAGGGTTACTCACTGACTTAAGGTACGTTCACTCCAGACGATTTCCATGTTAAGTTAATGCATAGATGTGATTAGAC
Source organism: Enteromius afrohamiltoni (assembly GCA_034779775.1). NCBI lineage: Eukaryota > Metazoa > Chordata > Actinopteri > Cypriniformes > Cyprinidae > Enteromius > Enteromius afrohamiltoni. Next base: position 1,843,888 of record JAUYWG010000041.1, read on the forward strand.
ATCCTGCACCTCGATTCGCACTAAGCGGCATGAATGACGTGATTCGCGCATGATGCATTAAAACAAAGTTTGCCTATTAGATATACCCGAAACTAATTTTACTTCATGTCTACCCACTACCGAGACTGGAACCGCCTGGCAGAAGCCCCTCCTATGATGCAAATTTGCATTTGCTTTGAAACGAATTTTACACTTGAATGAATCGAGTACACTCAAAATGTTCAAGCATCCAACTATGTGCAAATAGCGCAATTTATCCACGCAAGTCGCGTCTGGTGTGAACGCACCATTAGTATAGCTACTTACTGACTCCCAGAGTGCATTGTGGCAGAATAAATTATGCAATTGCTCTGTTTTACAGTTGCTGTTGTTATTTGCAAATTTAATTTGCTGTCAGTAGTAGCACAACAAAAAGAGCAAATAAAATGGTTATACGATTAATAAAAATAAAAATCATTTCATTGTTACCTTTGGTGTGATTCACGTGCTGAATGATGAAGTCAATATGTGACTTCACCATATTTCCACAATAATATAAGTATCATGTCATCCAATTTAAAAGCTTCTCAAGTGGTTTATGATAAACATTTTAAGTTTAATAGATTGTTCATCAACACGAAAAGGATACACTACTACAACAAAAAATAACTATACAATAAATTAATTCAAATATAGGTCACCTGGTAAAAGCAACTTATTTATTACTTTTCTTCCTTTGAACCTCAAATGACTTTGATTTCATGTTGCATCACTGCATTAATAGGAAATTAGTGTCCAACCAAAGGGAACGCTAATCACTGTAATGGTAAGTAAAAAAAAAAAAATTCAGTGAGTAAATTGTCTTATTTGCCTTAAAAGTTGCTGTGACTTGGTAAAACCTAGTAAGTGTAACAACATCTAAATGTAAGTACATCTAAATGCTTTGAAATGCAAATTGTAATTTGATGTTTTCTCAACAGATTTTTTCAATCAATTCTGATTAATTAGATAGATTAATTGGCATAATTGATTTAATTTAATTAATTAGCAGGCATAACAATTGATTTACAGTCATAATAAAATGCAACTAACCACATAATCACCCATAGTTAGTACAGAGCAATAAACAGGCTTATTAAAAGGAAGGAGGGAAATTCCCATCCAATCAAAACTATGGTAATTTCATCTGTATATTACAATACAGTCAAATTACACAGACGCCAGTATGGGAATATGCATGAACACACACATACACAAAACTACACAGGGTAAATGTCTGCTGAGAGAATAAAACCATTGCATTTCAAAAGACATTTCCACTAACCAAAACAGTAAATGGACTTATTAATATCCCATACTTGATGTCCAATGCAGCGAAACGAGCTGAGAGCCACTGCCTTTACTCGTGTCACCAGAATGATGAAAGCGACGCTACTGGCTTGTCTCCAGCTGCTGATGTGTGACATTCAGAGAATGTCACATTTTACTGTGCCTGATAGTTTCATAAAGATGTCAATCATCTTCCCACCATTCTCGAAAGCTTCCAAATTATAGAAATATACAGTGTGGCATATGCTCATATGCATCCTCCTGAAGGCATTTAGAGCTTATATTATCCCTCAGGGACCAATAAATTACATGATTCATCCCTCCATCCACAAAAATTTTTTGGTGTAAAACACGTCTGGTATTTTAGGGAGGCATGAGTATTTTAGGACCAGTACTGTAGTTGTTATGAAACTGATTTGTAACACCATAAGCAGAATACATTTAGCATTTGCATAAACATCATTTTTGCATGCTGTTCATGTGCTAATTTTTCAGTCGATCTCCCGTACAGTTGACAGCTCCCAATTCAAAACCAGCTGTCGTCGTTTTATGTTTTGATTAATTAGGACAACCTGGTGGAGCATGCATCTTGAATTTGAAAGGCATAAGCACTGTATGTCAAGCTCAGCTTTAACCTGTACTTCAGTACTGTGACTAACTTCTCCAATCTTCTGGTGACCCTAATAATCAAGATTGTTTTTCTAGCCTATCAGTGGCACTTCCACCTCAGCTTCACACTTCTAATCTCAGCATGAAATTGCTCTTTTTTTCATCCCATTTCTAAGTGGATTCTTGCTGCTTGTTTGCTTCTGCTGCTGATAAGGATACCTTGCCTCCAGATTTATCTTTGCATTCATAAAATTATTAATTAATGATATATTACTTTACCATTATATTATTACATTTTTTTATTCAGCATTAATAGACAAAAATGTGCATAATTACTTGAATAAATAAATACTATAAATGCATAAATACTAAAAATAAAATGTAAAAAGTCATTTAATAATTACTAAATAATTTTCTTCACGCAAAATAAAGTTCCTCTCTTTGCATGCTTTCCATTTAAAATACCAGTAAGTATTGATCGAGCAGGTCTGACTGTGATCATTCAGACAACAACAACAACAGTATCAATTATGTGATCAACTTCCTGCAACAAAGAAGGCCTGACGATAATTACTTAAAATTTGCACTCCAAATTAAAATGCAAGCGGCTCTTCCCAGGAGTAAGCCAAGGACGCTGTTTACACAGGCGTCACGTTTATTAGCAATCCTAAAACAACAGGCTAAATGGATGATATAAAAAGGCGAGGTGTATTAATAGACAGCGGTTGGCACAT
>JAUYWG010000041.1:1854414-1879377 GCA_034779775.1 Enteromius afrohamiltoni
GGGGAGTAAATGCTGACAGTTTTCATTTGGGGGTGAACTATCCCTTTAAAGGTGACTGATTAGGCCTAAATCCTAACAAAAAAAAAAAACATGTTCTTGCAACGTCACATCCTATATGAATCTCTTATAGGATATAGGAATCTTATAGGAATCTCTTCATACTCACTATTAGTAGGCAGTATACACTGAATACCACACTGTGTGCAGTGTAGTATTCCCTTCCACACAACTTTCAAATCCAAGCAACATTGAAGAAACAGAATTAGAGTCTAATCAGCAAGTAAAAGAGGAGTCTTTCCTGCAGAGAGCTTTGAATATACATCTTAAAAAGGTCTAAATTCTCCCTCAGTTATCAGCACGCCTGCAATTGTGGAACTTATTTAACTTGATTTCGGTTATTCACAGCTAACAAGCTGTTCCACTTTTTGCCCTCTTTCATAATGTACAAAGGGGCACTTAAAAGCGCAGTTAAAAGTTTCTTGAAATTTCCCCTTTAAGAATGTCACAGTAGCCTGAAGATATCACCATCCCTCCCTACAGATGCTTGTCTATTTTTTTTTTCATGCAATCACCAACATTTGACATATAAAAGTCTCTCTCCTGCAAGTAATAGAGACAATTATACAGATCCAAACCCCCACGACCCCTCTGGGTGTGCATTTGCATACTGCCTTCACAGCCGTCAAAAAGGAAATTGTTGCATGACCTACATGCTCATTTCACTCCGCAGTTTTACCCATTTCTGTTACCTGATGGGAGTACGAGTGAATGCTGTGGGTAGGCGTGTAAATGCAGTGTGCACATATACGCAATCACCTCTGGGATCTGATTCCAATTGGAATAATTTAAAAATAAACTAGGTACAAATGAGGTCTGATTGCACAAGCATTTTTGTCTTGCCACATTCTGTTATTGGAATTCCTCTGCGTCCTTTCCCAAAGGAAAATAGAAGAATTTCTATCATTACATATCTCTTTACATGCGCAACATCTTTCAGGCTTTATAGACCTTAAAAAGTATCCTAAATGTTGTCAAAATGACTTGTGTGGTCTTCTAAAAACCACACAATATTGTTATGACATGGCTCCACCATTGAATCTTGGCACAAACACAGGTTAGATGAGTTTTGGAGTGTTTTCTTTGCACAAGCTCATTTGACTTCATAATACTTGGAATATAGTGCATGGAGGTTAATGAAGAGCATTAGCATGAAAGAGAGATTATTTTTTTTTATTCTATTGTTCTTTTTTTAATTACTTGTTCAAAAGTTATTTAACATTTTTGGGTGGGTCTATTGTATCAAATAAGACATGCAAATACTGTATGTACATTTCTGATGCGTCTAAGTTTCCTGTTCTACACAACTTCACACTTCCTTAGAAAGTAAAATGTAAACAAACAAACAAACAGTAAAAATTATAATAGAGCACAAATGGAGACACTTGCTGTAATCTTCTGTCTAGATTTATTTATTTATTTATTTATTTTCCCCCTCAGTGATTACGTTCCAAGACTGATGCAAGTATGAAGTGCTTCTATAAAACACTGTGGCAGAAAACACAACTGAGTTTAGCCACTATAACCATCAAAAACAACAACACTGTCTCAGTGTCTCAAACTGCTCAGATTTTGTGCCCTAGAAAAATCTGTAATCAAAAGTCAGAGATCTCAATATAAATTCAAATATTTCTCACAAGAGAATGATCTGCTGCCATCCACATGCAACTGCACGTTGACATATCAATGACTAATATGACTAATACATAGCAAAATATTCCATAAGACTCCTGAGCAATGAAAGTAATAACCTTTCGTTTTTGTGTCTCACTACTGTTAGATTCACTCCAGCCGTCTGCCACATTACATGAAATGTGTTCCAACCTGGCAAAATGTTGATGCTGACATTTTTATTTGTCATCATAACAATTTATGTGGCCCATCAGTTAATTTGCATCACCACATGACTCATGATTTTATTGTACAGGCGGAGAGGTGGAGTGGCCATCAAGATTTATATGCTTGCAAATTTATGTGTCACATTCTTTGGCTCGCGTCTCTTAGAGCTGCTGTCCTTTATTCACCATCCACAGATATTCAGGCCTGACAAATCAAGTGCAAGTTTGCATACAAACACACGCAAAAGTTAACACGCATGAGTGCAGATGTGTGCTGAAAGGGTAGTTAGGTGGTACAGAGGCGGATTTATAATGATCCAGAGGCAGCATTATGGAAATAAGTGTTATTTCGTACAGAAACGAGCATCTCTGATGGACAGGCTCATTAAGAGTCTCTGAGGAAGACTAATCAATGATAAGGTGAGCGCTATCCATTCTCCGTCTGGAAAACTGTATTGCAGGACTGATGAGGTGCAAATTAAAAAGCCATTAGAGCAGTGTCTCCCACCGCGGTGAAAGAGTTCTGCAGGTTAGCGGTTATCTAAGGTCTGAGTGATTTATAACAATCGAAAAATCTCAAAATCAAGATCAAAAGAAAACACAACTGGAGTCAAAGTTTAGCATTAAGCATGCATAGACTGATATATGTGCTTCTAAGTGCAAGTAAAATTTGAATCTGGCTCACAAAGTTTAGTTCCTCTATTATCATCCTCATTACGTCCTATCTTTATAAAAGTACAAAAAAAATGTAAGGTAAACTACAGCTAGATAGAATAGCTAGAACTAGCTTGCTAGCATGGTAGCTAAAAATAGCTAAATAAATGGAATGACAGATAGCTAGAATAATTGATTCGAAAAAGTTAAATGATTATTGACAGCTATGGCATTTTGACAGGTAGCTAAAAGAATGATTTGATTTCTAAACCGACAGCTACCAAAGGAAATCATAGTTAACTAGAACTATAGATCAGTAGATAGTCATGACAGCTAGAACTATAGCTAGCAAGACTGATAGCTAGAGCAGCTAACTAGAATGAGATCTACAATGACGGCTAAATCTGTAAAGATATTTAGAAAAGTAGCTAACCAAAACAAAGCTAGCTAAATTAAAAGCTAGAAGAATTTCTTAGGCAGATAGCAGAACAATGGCTAGATTGCTAGCTAAAATAAGTTAAATACAAGAGGAAGAATTCTAGCTGGAATGATACCCTCTTCAAAAACATCATATTCAGGTTAGGAGCTGGGATGCTGGTTTAACCTGGTTTTTACTGGTCCTTTGCTGACTTATGCTGGTTACATGCTGGCAAAAGACCAGCAAAAAAACAGCTTAAACCAGCAAAAGGCCGGCATAAACCCAGGTACGTCTTTAAGATGTCTGTTAAAGATCTCTTGATCTGGAAAGCATCTGCTGTCTACAAATGTCTGGCAGACGTCTTTCAGATTTTTTTCAGTTTTACATACATTTAAAATCATAAACATCTAATAGACGTCTATTTGACATCTAAAAGGAAACGTCCCATAGACCTATTGCAGATGAGCAAACAACCTAAATAATACGTCTTGCAGATGTAAATGCAGACTTCAAATAGATGTCTCCTAGATGTACTGTACGTGTACTATCAGGGAACCACCTTAAACCAGCATCCCAGCTTCAAAACATATCTAACCAGCTCATGCTGTGTAACAGCAAGGAGGCAGCTAGACAAAACAATAAATAGAATGTTTTTTAGACAGACAAACAGAGAGACAGAGAGACAGAGAGACAGACAGATAGATAGATAGATAGATAGATAGATAGATAGATAGATAGATAGATAGATAGATAGATAGATAATGCGTGATGTGTTTGAATAATGTTAACCTTGACCTTGAGGGATTCTTTGTTTTTAGTCAGTAACAACCTTCCTTGAATGTTTCATTTATAATTTCAGTGTCGAGGCGTTGTTGTTTTACAGTACATTTTTACAGAAACTATATCTTGCAGTGTGTTAATACACACCCACACAGTATTTAAATACTTTTGTTGTTATTGCACAGTGAGCTTGCAGTGTGAATTTAATGTAATGAGAATTTCAGACGACACAGTAGAGTTATACAAATACATCTTTCTTTTTCCTTGGAAAACATATGCAACAAACATATAGTACTGTACATCCAGCAACAGTAACGGCTCTTTTGATCTGGTTCTTTCTAACTGAATCAGTAAACAGATTGTAATACTAACTGAATAAAGAGTTATGCTGTAAAAAACAATTATTTTGATTCCAGTATTTTTATTACATCATCACATATACTATAATAACCATTCAGTCGGCACTTTAATCTGGGTTGATAAGCACCAATATACTTGATGTGTTGGCTAAAAATAAAACCTCCAACTTTCTCTATCTTCCTACACAAAGTGTAGCAGAATATCGCAACCGTTTATACAGTTTGCGTCTAATGTAAATAGCAACACATAGCATCCTTTTTTAGACAAAGTGCAAATAGACATGCCACTCACATGGTGGAAATTGAAGTGGGAAGCTAAGCTATAGAATGTGGAAGGAAAACAATTTTTCAATAACTCCAAGTCAGTTATTTGATCTTAGTGTGAATAGATTACGCCTTTTCTAATTTGCCTGATCATGTCAACATATTCTGGTCATTATGCATGTATGTTTCCTGCCCACAGCCTCTTTAAGTGTTATAATATTAACTAAACAGGCAATTCAAAGTTATGCCCTAGCTATATTCGCCTTACAAGAAGTACGCCTTCATCTCTACGCTCAGCTTCGACAAACTGAATCCTACTCCGTCCACTTTCCGAGACATGAAATATGATTTATTCATAAGCTCAATAATTACGACTCTCTGTGGAGCCCTGCGATTGAGAGATTAGACCCCTACTGTTTTTGTGTCTTCACAGAGAATGAAGACCATATATTCAACTAACACTGCAAAATAAAAACAGCATGTAAACTCCTCTGTTTGGCACATAATTACACAAAAAATATTGTAGGCTGGATGAAAGGACATTTTAAGCAGGGAACAAACTGTATTTGTGTTTCTGAGACGCAGAGAATGTAGATGATTTGCATGCATGCGGTAACTCGACTGGGATGTATGCGTAGCTACTTTTCCAGAAGGAATCGTTTCATTTGTCTTATACATGAAGAGCTGTTCAGAGCACAGGTTACTCTCTACATGAAGATGAGTGAATGCGAAACATGTTTATGCACATTAAGTGAACCGTTCGTCTCGCGAACGCGCCGTCTAGAAGTTAATTGGAAAATGACATGCTTTTTAAAAATGTTTCTGGCTGCAGGAAGTAAGATACTGAATATATAGTTGTGACAGTTAATTGATTCTTCAACCGGAGTCAAAGACAGCTTAGCTCGATTAAAAGCAGAGCATTGTTTGCACAAGAAACATCATCTTGGGAACGCTATCAAATTAAACACATTTGAAAGCTAATTTGTTTGGATGCTTTGAGTCTGGGTGTAAACAACATGTTTAGTGCATTCCAATTGTGCTGGAAAAGTGCCCGATACAATGCTATATTTGTTGTGCAAATCTAATGCATTCTCGCTTGTTTTCACAGAATGCATACACGTATCCCAGACCGCTGCCAGGGGCCTGGATGGGAGACATATCCACAATTCACTGAGGGGCCCGTGAGAAAATGCACCGCTGCCCATTATGATTTGCAGCGGCTCAGATAAAGCCTTTCCTGGATTTTGCTTCAGCGCTGAGAATTTTCAAACACAAAAGGAGGAAGAATTAGGCTGAATGGGCGGCACACATCCTCAACCCCCTCATTTTGGACTCTTTTAAAAGTGGAGCAAGCGGATACGGCATCAATTTGACACCCCGTCCTCACGTCGAACCGGTTTGGTTTTTACTTCGACCAACAATAAACCTCCCCCGCAATGGGGCTCGGCAAATCCATTCGTAATGAACCAGCGAAATGTTTCTTGACGCTGTCATTGTTGCTGTATGATAGCTACTACCTGCTCTCCCCAAGGAATCGACGCCCACCTTCCAACTTCCCATCCTGTTCATCCCTTTGTGTTGTGTAGTGATGTGACAGACTATTCATGCCAAACCATCGGAAATGTCTCTCGTGATCAGTGGACGGTAATTGCTCAATTGAGCACAACCCACGAGGATGTTTCTGAGGACTACATAACAACAGAAGATAATTTGGACTGCTGTGAAATCATTGTGAAGAAAAGCCTGTTTGCTAGGACTGTAACCTCACCACGAGTTCCCACTGTGATTTGATTTCAACCCTGGCTGAACTCGGACACACCACGGGAGAGTTGAATTGTGGGTATCGTATGTGTGTCGTGAATGTGCTTTTTTGTTCTCCACTTAAAGCTGGAATTTCCACTTTCCCTGGATTTTTAGGAGTCCTTTCTCTTTGTTGAGACAGAAAAGTTAGCTGACTATTTTTGTATCATCCGAATGTGACAAATCAAAGAGAGATCGATGTTTTTGAAACACTTGCATCTGGATGCCTTTTTTGTCACTTGACATCTGATCATCACTCTGGACATTTTCTCTCATCACCATCGTGCTGCAGATTTGGCATGGCATAAAACAGCAGGTCCCAACCGTTGGGTTGCAGGTCTGTTCTGAGTTCTGATCAGGGTCGTAGACGAACAATGAAACACGGCTAATCACATAATAGTTCATAGTTTAGACAGCAAAATAAATGCTTTTGTTTTTGGAGTCAACAATGTGTGCAATCCAACTCAACTTGGCACCAATTCATCCACAAGACAGAATGAGAAGCCAAAAAATGAAGAGGCAGCATGAAATAATCCTCAAAAAACTGTGAACAAACTACTAAACGTGAGGAAAATATGTCCCACACTACGTTAAATACGGGTTCACAGGGTTTGTGTCACTACAATGTGTTTTATATGGTGATTTTTTTGTCTGTTTAGGGCATCATACTTTAGAAACCAAAATAGCTAGCTTTCGTCACATTCATTTTTTAGCATAATGTTGGGCCTTAGCATTTCTTGGAAATATTATTACTACATTAATACATTTCTTACTTCTTTTTATACTGTAAAAACATGGGTATCGTGTCGGGTCACCACTTAATTTCCAATGCAAAATCTGAGTTCTGTTGAGAATCACATAAAACCTGGCTTAAAACCTTTCTAAGATCTTCACACTTTAACAACCATAATATCTTCATTCCATTAGAGTTTTCTAACCCATCATTAGGAAGAGATTTACAGAACACTACCATTCAAAGTTTGGGGGTCAGGTTTATAAATGTGTGTGTTTGCATATTGGAATAATTAAACATTCAAATTCAAGTATATTTTAAAATACTGTATAGTGCAATGGAAAACAGCACTTTTAATAATATTGCTGTTTTATTGTACTTTTGATCAAATACTGTATATGCATCTTTCGTGAGATTCTTACTGACCCCAAACTTTAGACCTGTAGTCTTTATCCTGTACAGCTAAAACAAGCCACAGGTAACAAGTGCAACAAGAGAACAAAGCAATGTAATAATGTAGCTAAACGCAACCAGTACATCGATGAATGAATGCAAACAGACAGAAAGTCCACAGCCACTGCCATCTGTCCAAAAGCATCCAAAAACCCCTCTTGATTGTTATAATTACATCAATTGTAATTGATTAACATATATGCAGCTGTGTTTTTAGCCAGTAACAAGCTGAATGAGAACTACAAACACCAAAGCAGAACAAATGGTTATTGCTATCAGTCAGTTATTAGCTAAAAGAGCTGGATTAAAGTAACTCGCTCTGAAAAATAAAGGCTCTTTGTTGGCATTGATGGGTCCAATGCATTAATTGACATAAGGTTTTTCAGAAAAATAGCTCTTTTACAAAAATGTTACCTGAAAGGTTCCTTGGAGAACCCAGATGTTTCTACTATATCATCACTGCTAAAACCTCCTTTGAAACCATTATTTTTAAGAGTGTAGAAACTTGACATACCATGAAAGGAATGAGGAAAAGGTTTCTTTTGATAGTTCACTTTAGAGATTCTACTAATTATAAGTAAATTATGTGTTACTACGTTGTAACTACTGTACATGTCAACTAATTCTTACTCATTTGCAACTAGATGTCTACTAACTCTCAGTAGAATAAGTTGACATACACTGTGTCGACAGTATGTAGTATGTTGTGGATCCGTTAAAATAAAGCGTTAGAAGATATTGGGCAGACAGTCTGCTAATGCTCTAATGACTGCTAGTTGACATGCAGTTGCAAAGTTATTTACTGTTAGTAGAATGTCTTAAGTGGACTATCGAAATAAAGTCTTTCCCTGGTGTTCTGGGTCATTACCCCATGTCATTAAGGCCTAAATGCAAGTCTCTATGATATTTTTATCTCTAGATTAAAGGCTTAGGTCCTCTCCTCAATATCTGAGGGATTTTTTTTTCCCTGTTTGATCACCTGCCAGGCGGAAATCACAAGTCAGATCACTTAGAAAACTAATAGCATGTCTCTTCTCAACAAGCCGCGTGATTTGTGGTATCTCATGCCCGAAGTACAAACGCTGAGGATGAGCCACAAATGGATGAGTCACACAGTAAAACAGCTTTTAATACTGAGCAATAGCGAGCGTTAGGCTTGCCTATGCAAACACGCTGAGAAAAGATGTAAAACAAACCACTGAATTGTGTGCCATCATGTGTCCTTTAGTGAGAAACGGCCACCTTTAAAGTCTCGTGTTATCAGATCCTCTAAGGGAGAGCCGCATCTGCCAAGAACACACAATCTATCAATGTCACTGCAGGGACGGTCTGACTGTGGGGGGTTTCTGTGCAATTTACTTAGTAACATTGCACATCCTCTAAAAGAACAAGCCAAATAATTCACAGATTTCAGATTAGGAGAACAGCTCTCCCCTGATTTATTGATTTTTTTTTTAGAAATCCTTTAGTCAGAGGTATGATAAAAAGAACTAAAAAGGCCGTTTCGGTTACTTAATCATGTCTCTCGGTTTAAAGCATGATGAAGTGTCTTCTTACCTCCCAAGAAATGACTGGTATAATTAAAAAGATTTTTCCCATAATCCTCTGAGGCCTTTCACATGTTGATATGCTCAATAGGCATGCGTATTTCTGCTACCCATCCACTTTTCAAGCATGCACAACGACCTTGGGTTTCTAAAGCAAAGCTAGGCTGATGGCGAAAATAAAAATGATGCAATTTGCTTCTCTAAGAGGCCTCTATTAGCTGAACATGTTCAAGGCTCTGTAGCGTTGTGATTGAACTGAAGTAGACAGACGGTGAAGGTGTAAATACTGATTTGCATTTTGAGCTCATGTGTGAAAAGGGTCAAGGACAAATTGCCCGGTTTTGCTCTCTCAAGCAGCCCTCACATTTGATCAATTTGAGGACATGTCTTTTGTTTAAAAAAGTAGGATTTTCAAAGCATAGTTGTTCTTTATGTTCTCATTAAAACATGAAAATGCTGTGAAGTTACATTCTGTCTTTATCTTCATAAAGCTAGAAAACCAACAGAACCAGAAAACTCCATTTGTTGATGTCTTTCACTTAAATGTATTCATTTTTCTGTTTCCATGTTTTCCTTAGATTTGTCCATTAGTGGGTCAAAAAAACAAAAACAAAAAAAAAAAAAAAAAAAAAAATATATATATATATATATATATATATATATAGTAAATAAAAAATGAAGCAACAGAAATGAAAAGCAAATCATAAAGGAATAGTTCACCCAAAAATGAATAATTGCTGAAATATTACTCACCCTCAAGCAATCTACTATGAAGTTTAGGTTTTCTTTTTTTTTATATGATAACAGATTTGGATTCATTTAGCATTGTTTCAAACCAGTGGATCCTCTCCAGCGAATGGGTGCCATCGGAAGGAGAGTCCAAACAGCTGATAAAAAGCAGTCCACATGACTCCAGTCCATCACATGATTTCATTTGAAGTAAAATATGTGCATTTTAAAGAAATAAATACATCAAGATGCTGTTTTTAACTTTAAATAGTTGATTCCTACTAAATATGAAGAGAAAAATATAAAGAGTCCAAAACAGTTCCAGTTGCTTTTTTGCTTTACAAGATATTTAATGATTGATATTTAGTTGATTGTGAATTATTGTGATGTTTTTATCAGCTGCTTGGGCTTTTATTTTGATGGCACCCATTCACTGCAGAGTATCCATTGGTGAGCAAAGCTAAATTTGTGAAAATCTGTTACCATGAAGAAACAAGCTTATCTAAATTTTGGACAACCTGAGGCAGTTTTTAGCCAATTTTTATTTTTGAATGAGCTATTCCTTTAAAACCTGGGGGAAAAAAACTCTTCAGCATGCCCAGTCAAAGGAAACAAAATACGCTCGTCAAGTAGTGTCATCTAACCTTATTTCCAGGTCATTAATGCAAGTAAATGATATTGACCTTAAAATTTATGCTAATTTTCCAGGTCAGCTTTTCAATTAAACTTTCCTCTAAATTTGTCATTACGATATGCAAAGAAAAACATTTTCCTACCTAAATTAAAAAATGCTAAACAGAAGCATATCTTAGACGCGATAGATTATGGACCCCAGTGACTAGTACTGTGTCAGCGTTGATCTATATGTACATTATCCCACTCTGACTCAATCTCAGTCTGTGCTTGTGAATGTTTATATGAAGGATAAACTGCTCCTCCTTCAACTTTAATAGCAGACACATCAAGCATTAGTGCAAAGAAAACAGACTCACACCTGCGTTCACATTCATCATCCATGTCATGAGACTTCGATGAATGTTTTCAAGGTTTAAGACTAGTTAAGCTCTACTGGCAACCTCTGTGACATGATCTCAGTCAAAGGGGGACACTGACTTGTGTAAATGAAACAACACTGGGTGATTTAACCAGATCAAAACCTAAGGATATAGAATTGGCTCACACCACTCGGAACTGCTGCTTCAAAGAGTTCAATAAAAGTGGTCCATTTGATGTGTGCACTATATTCCTAGCCTTCTGAAGCTTTTGAATTTAATACATTATATCCGTGGCCTCATAGAGGACTTTGAAAGTTGTAAGTTCTAATTCACCTGTGGGAATATGAATAACAAAAACTCTTTGTAATATTCCAAGGAAGAGAAAGAAAACATTGGTTTATAACAAATTGCTTGTTCTTCATTTGTAAGTCACTTTGAATACAAGACTTAATAATAATCTTTCCCGCTGGTAAATACATAATTAATGTATAAAGAGTGGCGGTAATGACCCTAGTTAATTACAAGCTCAATTTGAGACCAGTTTGATCTCGCATACGTTGATGCACATTCAAAAGTCACTCAAGTAGTTTTATATTGGATAATATTGTATGGAAATGACCAGTAAGTGATACAAATCATGCCGTTTCACACAAACACAAATTATGTTCAAGTCTTGGTCACTTTACTGTCAAAACATTTATCCTGTAAATGCACCTTTATAATTGTTTTTACATCTTGCAGGATTGATTTTCTCGTTGTCACTGATGCTGTCTATATAGCTTTATTTAGACTGAACCTAAAACATTTCTTCATTAGAACTCCATTATGATGATACATCAAGCACACTGTGACACACTCTGCTTCTGTATGTTCAACAGTCTCTGTGATCACAGTCCGCCTGGCTGTGCCTTGCAGCGTGCATTTCATACAAATATCAGCTAAAATGAAAAAAAAAAAAAAAGACAACGCTTGCCATTCCCACATGTACAGACTTGTGAAATCCTGGACCAGAGATTAAAGATATGTTGATATTTGTATTTTTATCTGTATCCTCAGTATGTGTGTGACTCCATTTCTTTAGAAAAATAAAAGAAATACTTTCATAAAATCACCATGAAAGATGTGGTTTGTCATAGGGATAAGCTGGTGGGAAATATTGTAGGTTCAAATCCTGCAAGACAACAAAATTTCATCATTGTACACAATATATTGAGAGATGGATGGATTATTACAATAAATTAATATTAAAATATGAGTTGTTAAAATGCTAATAAAATGATAGAGATAGATAATTAAACTATTATTCATTATTGAGATGCTAGTAATAAGTGAAATAATACATCAGTGAAAAGATTGTATTCACATTTAATTTTTGTCAAATGTTTGTCTTTTTTTCTAAATAACAAAATCATGCAGTCTAACTGCACGTGATTTTAAATTACTTATAGGCAAAATCTACCCATTTAGAAGAAAACAAAAAAAAAGGTCTGCTAAACGACTACTTGCAATGAAAAGCAGAAAAAAAGTAATAAAATCAAGGCACTGTATTAATATGTAGGCCTATTATAAAAGTTGAATCAGAATGACTGGCATCCAATCAGTCCTATTCTGTATTTCATAATAGCATGGGACAGAAGCAATTGTTTCTCTCCTCTTCCTCGACAGGGGTGAGATCCCTGTCTGCTGTGTTCCCCGTCGGTTTCTCTTCTGATGGTGAGGCTGGAGTTACGGGTGCAATGGTGTGTGAATAATGGATTGCCAAGCTGTCGTTGTCACTGGCTCGCGTCCTTAAGAGAGGACACTAATGCGCTTTTAATTACGAGTGTCATTATAGAGACACATGAGTGACACAGCTGCAGTCATACCAACATCTTCCTCTTAATCTGCAGGGCTTGCTGTTTAGTTTCTTAGAGGTATTAGCAGTAATGAAGTCGTGCATCGCGCTGATTTCTGCTGCGTGTGAATGTTCTAATGCAAAGCAAGCAGTTGTTTAGCAGGCGCTACATGACTCACAAAGTGCACTTAAAAGACACTTTAAGGACACAATGTCTTGATAGAGGATATGTTAAATCTATTTACATCCTCAGTGATCACAAGTCATTAGGTGGTTACCTGTGCCGACTACCAATTTTGATTTACTTTTATTATTTTTACATATTTTAATGAAAGAAGACTCTTTTGCTCACAAAGACTGCAATTGTTTGATCAAAAATATCACTGTACAAAGATTTTCTGTAACTATGCAGCTGGACGCCAGTAACTTACTGTAAATATATATCAAATTATGATTTATCATCAAATTTATTGGTTACCATTTGTTCAAAGATAAATGAACTGTAAACATTAAAAAACCATTATCTTTACAGAATAAAACTGCCTCATGTAAGCATTCTGGGAACCAGAAATTCTCTAACTTTTTCTGTTTTTTTTTTGGTTTTTTTTTCTGTTTATTGGTTTTAAAAATATATTATATATTATATAATATATGATAATAATAATATAAATATATAAAATATATTAAATTACTTAAAACAGAAAAAAACTGAAATATTATTACACTTAAATTATTTTTTTTGTCTATTAAAAACTGTAATTTATTCCTGTGATGCAAGGCTTAATTTTCAGCATCATTGCTCTAGTCTTGAGTGTTTTGATCCTCCAGAAATAATTAGTGTTCGGTTATGATCACTGGCCAGTTACTAATAATGGTTCTTATTATTATTATCAATGTTGAAGAGTTCTTGTATTGCTTAAAAGATTTATGAAAACTGGTGTTGTGGAAACTTGGGATTATTTGATGTATATAAAAGTATGGCATTTATTTGATATGCATTTATTTATTTAAATATAATTTGTTGATCAATTTAAGCACAATATAAAATTTTAGAACAATAGGGATTATTTGACCCTGAAGACTGAAGAAAGGAAAAATCTGTATTTTACTGTATTTTTTTAAATCAAATAAATGCATCCTTGTGGAATATGAACAATTTCAAAAACATATTTTTTAAAATTGTAAATATTTAATATTTTATCCACAGTACGCATTAAGCAACCCAATCCCATTAAAGTGTGTAAATTGTACACCAAATAACAACAAAAACTAGTGATGTTGATAAGCAAACTTTATATGCTATGAAATGGGTAGGATAGGGTTGTGTGGTAGATGCATTTAGATTCAGAGAAAGCATGTAAAAAGTTGATTTTATTTCATATTTATGATAGCAATTTGAGTACTATTACTGCAGCTGATCTTACATTTACAACACTACTAAAGAATCTTTATCAGTATATTAAGTACAAAATTAGTGCACAACGAACACATCATGGAAGTTAACTTTTTTTTTTTTTTTTTAGGATATAGTACAAAATATTAAAGTCACATAATATTACTTTTGCTGCAACAACGGGTAAAATTTAACAGAGAGAAATCACCTTTTCTTTACCTTGCTACAGCAAGAATATAAATATTCAGATCACGCAAATGATTTGCCTTTTCATGATTTTGCTGTGCAGACAAATTGTTTTTACAGTGCACATCTGAAGTGAAGGGTGGAATTAAAGCATCGTGTATTAGTTAAATACCTCCCACGCTTCATCTGAGATGATGGGCCCTGCTCTGCTGATTCATTTAATTTTGTTGCAAAAAGATTTCATTTGTACAAGCACCTCACATGAAGTGTCACTCATTTAATCGTGCTCTTGCTTGCAGATATCGTCATAAGAGACCTGATGCAGCGTAAATATGATGTGAAACTCTTGGGGATTTAACTACAATGAAACAAGTGTTGCAGAGATGATTTGTGTAAACGCAGTAAAATCTAGCTCTTATTTTCATTCCATAGGGGACGACGAGAATAAAAGTGGTCTTTGTTTGCAAGTGAAATTCACCTAAAGAACTGATTTTACTAGTGGTTATGTAAATGTGTTTCCTTTTGCATGAGAAGATCAGCAATATGCAGTTTAGAAAAAGCAAAGACATTTGGCTCTCAGGGTTTTATATTCCATTCGTATTTCATAAATAATATTCTGGTCACTACATGCTACAACATATGCATACTGCATACTACATGATGTACACTGAATACTAACAACTACTGTATTTAAAAAGGCACGTTGTCCAATGGCCTCATTGTGATGCACATGTAGATCAGTTGATAAATATGCTTTCTTATCCAATTTTGTTTGCAAATCTCTTATCTGCATTTTCTTTGTAGTTTTGTCTTGTTTACCAGTAAAAAAAATACTTTCTTAAATCAAGATACATTTATTTAAAGAGCTGAATGACTTAAGATATCAATTATTTTCTAGTTAACATTTTTCTTATTTTATAGTTAAACGTAAAGGTTCCTTACTCAATTGGCACATATTTTTTCTTGTAAAGCATTAACTTATTTAATATTGATACACTTTTTAGACCACAAGCCTCAAGTCTCTGGTGCTGCTGATTGCTGAAGGATTTTTTGACTGAATAATTTGACAGCTTGTTTTTGTTGTTGTTGTTGTTTTAATTATGTGCTTTATCAGAATGGTACATGGTAAAGGTTTTTGCACATGCCATGCAAAGCAAACACACACACCCAATCAAAAGAAAGAAATCAGGGACACTATTTGAAAAGTTCAAATGTTCCAGCATTGGAAATAAATGAGAAAACCAATTTCCAGTGGAAACATTTTGTAATCAAAACAAAAACGTTCTTAACACTATTTTTTTCAACCTTAAATTTTGGAAACAACTTTTTTGGATTTATGTTCTAGTAGCCAAAACATGTTTTGGAAAATAAATGTTTAATATGAAATGTCAAATTTGTGTGTCTATATATATATATACACACACACACACATATATATATATATATATATATATATATTTTGCCTATTTCACAGTCACAATAATCTGCCAAATGTCCTCTTTAAACAGCAACTAAAGTCTGTGTTACAAAGCATTAAAAATTTAACAGTACAATCAGATTTGATTGAAATGATAGAAAAAAATGAGTTTTTTGCAGTGGCTTTACTTTAAATGTATTTTTTCTCGTCTTAATTCAAGTGATAAAACATTTGAAGAGGTCTGACAGTAATCAGTGTCAGCGCTGGTTAACCCTTCATTAAAACAATTATTAGACATTCAGAAACGTAACCTCTTAATAAACTAATTTGAAACGGTCACATTGCTTATTACATTTGTAATCTGTATCTTATTACATCTCCAAAGTAATCTTCCCAATACTACAACTAAACTTTTTACAAAATATTTGCAGTGTAAGACAAAACAAGACTTCAATCATTGTCTGTTTGTTTATAACACTGGAAATGCATTTCCGCGATGCATTGTGGGATACAGCATTCTCTACAGCGTGCTTTTGTTTCGATCGTTTTAGAAACATAGAAACGGTTTCGACATCACCAATCTCTTTTGACAAAAATAGGAATTAATAGAAGCTAGAAGCTTTGAAAAAAGTATTAAGCATATCAGCATGCAAATGCAGTCTCTCCGTGCACCCAAGCACACAGTTTCCAATTACGCTTATCAAATGCATTGTGTTTATGAAGTACAGTCTTATATGACTAAAAGGCATGGCATTACAATATTTCTTTGGCGAAATCAAATTTGGCATTTCTGCTGGAACGCATTGCGACTAAATCAAATCAGCGCTCGTTTATCATCGCGTTATCTGATATTAGGTTTAATAGAGGCCAGAACTTGCTGAATCCACATCACAACGTAATTACCCGCCTCTCGTCTGACAGCTCTCCCTCTGTTAATTGACGTGCAGTGAAATCTTCGCTTTCCGTGTCCTGAAGGAAAACTCGTGTAATTGCAGCGCAGCTTTTAAAGTGACGTTCAGCAGGTCCTCTCGTGGATTTTTCTCCTCTTCGCAGCAACTGTTTGAGAGACATCTCAATCTATTATGAATTTAGCTCACGTCATAACGAGTGCTTTATTACTACCACGTTTGCTCATTAGACATGGGTTCAGCATAGTTTAAAACCATTTGGTGATGCTGTGGAGTCCTTTCGGTTCATTTATAACACTAATCAAGGTGTCTTACAGCTCACTCCCACTGGTTAGTAGATGAAAACTCAACCCAAAGTACTTTGCACACACCATAACACTCAGCTGGCAGGTGCACAGCATCCTCTCTGCTGTTTTTCTGTTGCTCCTGTCACTGGTCGCGTCGCCCTGATGCCCTTTTCCAAAAGCTTTTTACGTGTCAAAGATTGTGCCGCGACACAGCACCGTTTACTTGACATTACAACAGACAACCTCAGCCGTGACATTTGAGTCATACGAGTTCTGTCCTGAGCTGTATACGGTAAATATATATATATATATATATATATATATATATAAAACACAGGGCAACTAAAAATCTAGATCCAGCATTTTTTGTTTTACTTGTTTAACCTAGCATGCTAGTGGCTAAAATGCAGCACATACTTTAGATTATTTACTAAGGTAGAACCAAGAAGGTCTAAAGTCCATCACACATTTGGCAGATTTCTCACCTCCTGGAGAAAAACTGAAAACAAAACAACAAACAACACTATAATGAAAGATAGATAAGTATTCCTTTCAAACCTGCTATTAGTGAAGAACGATTAGTGAAAAAAAAAGCTTAGACGATAGGCTATAATCTAAATCTTGAATTCGAAATCTATCAAAATCTTAAATTAGGTGGGAAAAAATAATAAGAATATATTTGATACTGATAATTTTATGCATTTTTTGTACTGAAAAATAATTATTGCAATTATTTGACATTATTTTTTACAATGAAGTGGTTTCCTATTTTAGTATATTGAAAATGTCATTTATTCATGTTATCCTTTCGGAAATCATATGCTGATTTTTCTGATTATCATCAATGTTGAAGATAATTGAATGTTTCAGTTTAACATTTTGGTGAAAACCGTGGGTTTTCAGGATTCTTTGGTGAATTGAAAGCTTAAAAAAAAAAAAAAAAAAGGTAAGTAAAGTAAAATCAATTGAAAAACAGCATTTATTAAAGAAAAAAAACTGTAGTGTCATGTGTCCTTGATTAAAATGAAGATTTTTTTCAAAGAAAATGTTTATGACATTCTAATGCCTTCAGGTCTAACATTTAAAAATACAGTTCATCCAGACTTCCCACAACCCCATCTGCATCTCCTGATAAAAGGATGTTTGAGCTACACCCGCATTTCATTGTCTCCAAACCTTTCCCTAAAACCCTAAAATATTGTTATGCTAAAAGGCCAGTAGCATGCCAAACCTTCGTAGTGTTGTGTAGGCTAAGTGAGAAGCACAGTCATTCGATGCTCACAATAACGCTGCAGCGTTTCCCTCGCCATCCTTACAGTTTGTGACAATTACAATGCGACCCAAAGGAAATCTCTCTGTGGGAATCTGTGCTGACGACAATCTGCCCACAGAAGGCTTACAGCCGAATGGAGGGGAAAAACACTCAAATTAGCCTGACCCTAGAATTAGCTGAATTTGACCTTTTTTTCTGGCTAAGCTGACAGGTTTCACGGCTGCCCAGTCAATGAGCTCCCTGGTGACAAGCAAAAGAGCACTTTGTGTCAGTAACGGACAAATAGTGTTCCAGTGATATGCAGCCAAAACCTGTCAATTTGTGAAGGTGTGCACGAATTGTGGATTCAGCTTTAGAGGAAAAAAGGTGACAAGGGAACATGGGATTCTGCTGCAGTGTTACAATCCGCCTCGGCTGGCAGCGTTTTCACATGTGAATCACTGTGTGCTGCTAAACCGCCAGCGCTGCGCTCGTGATATGTACATAATGTGATGAAGAACAAAACGCATCCATTTATCAAGGTGAATGTCGTGTGAGCAAGCACACATGAGTAACAATGAATAACAATGACATCTACCAACTGTTACTTAAACATGAACACAAATTGTATTAGACAACGCGATCATAGCAGACATGTTAGAAATTAAAGTTTTAAGTATGATTTTCAAAATTAGTTATCTGGTTATTAAGCAAGGATTTGTTCATTTGATCAAAAGTGACTTTTACAGTGTTACGGTCCAACACAGCCTCACGATAAATGATGTATACAATTTATAATTGGTACAATTGTACACTTTAGGGTCCTGAACTTTTTCAGAAATGGAGCCTTTGCAAAAATACCTTGTGGTTGCCGTGGTGACCATTTACTTTTCATTTTTGCATTGCCATTAAATCTTCACCGAAACAGTTCATGTTGTTGTATATGGTATCACTGTAATCCTTGACCTGTAACCTGTTATCTGTAATCCTTGTTATTATGTTTGGTCCAGGCGATACAACACAAAATACATAATTCACTTATGGTGGAAAGTAAAATGGTCGCCATGGCAACCAGAGGTGGTGCCATGATGGCTCCATTTCTGAAAATGTTAAGGGCCGCACAACTATAGAGTTGTACCAAGTTTCATGCATTTTAAGAAAAAGTGTACATTATTTCCACATACCACCTGGACTATGTAAAGTGGGACCTACAATCGTTAGGGGTAAAAGAAAAAGGAAAAAGTCCTGTTTCTTGAGCAAAAAGCAGCATGCAAATGATTTCTGAAGGACACTGAAGACTGGAGTAATGATGCTGAGAATTCAACTTTGATCACAGGAATAAATTACATTTTTCAATCAATTCAAATAGTAAAATAAATAATATTTCACAATAATATTTCATTAAATGTTTTTTGCATTTCTGAATAATTAAGTGCAGTTTTGCTGAGAAGATATATATTTTTTTTAATTCATGGTAGTGTACTTTTCAATACATCTTTCATTCCACAAAAACACAAACTTTTTCTAGAAAAAAAAGTGTGATTGCAGCCTGATTAAGATGTTTAATTAAAGACATTGTGTAAATGAACTATTTACATCCGCAGGCAAAACCACATTGAAAGAAAATTTATGGATTAACTTTGCTTTCCTTACAGACGTTTTATTGCTTTTTTTTTCCTCCACATGAAAGATGATTGTAATTGCAGTGTTGTGAATTACAGGTTTTTGGGCTGGATGCAAATGCTTTATTTCATTCATATTTTGACAATTCTTTTCAGCTTTCTCTCACCATTTCTCATACTATTCAAGTTTCCCATCTCGAAACCCAATGATGAAGCATGTAATTTCTATGCCACTTGTAACATCAAGTCAAAAAAAAAAAAAAATATATATATATATATATATATATATATAATGAATGAATGTGAATGCATCATGAAAAGCGCTATACAAATACATTTGATTTGAATTGTTGTTAAGGTACAGTTGCTTACAGTTCATCTCCAGACTTTGATATTCTGCTGGGGTCTCTACATCAATGTAAATCACATGCAAAAATGCAACGTAAGAGCAAAAATAAGCTTATACCGATGCCTGACTTAGCACCACTAATAAACATCTAATAAACCAGACAGACAAACTCCAAACCCTGTGTTCGAGTCAATGTCGCTGCTCAAACAAACCGATCAAGGATTTGAAAAAGACGTCAAACCACCACTGCATTGTACTTATGGTAAAGGCTGAATAGTAAAGTGAAACTGGATTAATTATTTATGTGTCAAAACAAAATTACCGAGCATCTTGCTAATATGCATTCAAAGCACATTCATCATGCTAATAATCATCGATAGATTGCAGCGGCACAAGGCTGCATATGAATATCAATATAATAGTCATTAGCAGAAATCTAATGTTTTTGTCTCATTAGCAGGCTTGCAACTCACTGCACTTTCTTCAGACTCTCCAAGGCTTCTGCTCTTCCAGACACGCTGTACATTTCATAAGTGGACAGTGTGGATTGCAATAATATTACAGTGAGTGATGTAGGGTCCCTTCAGCTTTTCATCTGGCATGTAGCGAATACTCAAATGCACAGCGGATGACTCACTTGCATTGTTTGGGTCTCTGGATACAAGCCTTTTTGCCAACTTTGTGGGACAGTCAGGAGAGATGATTGCAATTTTAAAGGAATTGTTCCCTGATCTCGCTCCCTGCAATCTAAACCACAAAAGCCACACTGTCAGCCGCAGCTTCAGACTTCTTCACAGACATCTGCCACAGACTGGATCTTGATGCATGTGTATAAACAGCAAAAACAAAGTGAGAAAAAATGAGGTCAGATTTTTTTTTTTTGCCATCTGACATGGACCAGTGACTGAAGATGAGCTATATACATCATGAAATTTTGCTGATATCACTTTTGATGTTACAGTATATCATAACTACACTACATTTAATTACTGTGAATTTAATAGGTTATTTCTAAAATTATGTGTTTTAAGTTTTCTCCTGCTGTTCATCTCAACATCATGTAGTGCTTCTAATAAAACTATATAGTATTATAATTACTCTCATCATTCGTATAATATAATGTAATATGATATAGTATAACATAATACCTTTATTTTATCCTTAGAGTAGATATCAATAAAAAATATGTACGATATTTTGTATATGTAACATTATAGGTTATAGATTATACAAATTTGTAAGATTGAATTTAATCAATCAACTGATAGATCATACATACAAACAACACACTAAATTAACATTAAATTAATTGGAAATGACAATAAAAGTCATTTGTATTGTAAAAAATGTACACTCCTCTATTTTGTTTGTATTTACTTTATGTTTTAAAAACATTTATTATTATTTATTTGTATTATTTAAAATCCTAAAGAAAAAAAAAATACATCAGCAAAAATTAAAAAAAAAATATTTAAAAAATAATTCTCACTAAAATCTAAAAAAATTAATTTGAGAAGAAAATGAATTAGAACGGTTTCTGAAGGATCATGTGACACTGTTAAACTTTTTTTATCTAATAAATTCAGTTTTGGTGAACATAGGAGATAAAAATCATAATAAACTGTTTGATTAGAAGAGTAAGGTAATACTGGTGCAGATAAAAAAAAAACTATTTTTTATATTATATTATATTATAATATATTAATTATGGGCAGCCAGAAAACCTAAAATATAGCTATAGTCTCTAGGTTACTTAATTTGGGGGACGGATCTGCAAAATCTGTCAAATGATCAGATTTATGTGTTCCGCCATGTTCTGTATGCAGCCTAAATCACCCAAGACACTCATTTGGAGCCCTCCTGCTGCTGTATATGCACTGTGAATGCTTCAAATTGGCTCTTACTCACTAGCCGAGCATACAAACGGTCCTACTATTGCGTGTCCCAGCCATCCCTGAAGCAGCTCGTGCTGAGCCAGACTCTTCCAGTCTGATGATGTCCGACACAGTCCAGCACTGGGCAGTATGACCATATTCACCAATAACATACATGACTAGCACTACAAATTCACAAGATCGGAAAGTTTTATGATGGAGGAGCTCTTGTCTGTCAAAAAGGAAAAGAGGGACACCGAAGAAATGAGGGCTGAGAGCATATATCAAGAGCTATGTGTGAGATCCTTTAGCCATTAAATGCTGGGAGTCTCTTGACGCACTTCTTCCAGCCAATGCAGACTCGCAGCGCCTGATCTGATTATGAGAGATATAGAGCCACAGAGGGAGAGAAGACTAGTGCAGCGCATATAATTTATTCACTTTCTATTAGATTTTAACTTTCTATTATATTTCAATAGACAGCAGACAAATCCAAATGGCATTGAAGGGCTCTGCTGGCGCTGGAGGAGGACTGTGAGAAACTAAACGCTGTCAGGCGGACCCTGTTAGTGAAGTGGACTTACAACAGTCACGTCAATAAAGTCATTTGGCATTCTACAATCCCACAATCCTGCAGACATGTCCTCATCTACTTGTTTTGAAAGCTAATTTATTTCAAATGTTATATGAGACTGGAAAAGCCCTCAAGGACTATTGGCAGAAACACTTCCTAAAATATTTTCAATCAGCACATGTAGAACCAATAAAGCTGAAAAAGTTCCAAAAAAGGCTATTATTTGACTCATAACTGTGTGGATTATTTCATATTTGTATGCACACTGTTTTCCTGTCTTAAAACAGTATACAGAGTTTGATTAATTTTCTCCACAGGGAAAACATTTTTAATGATAACTGATAAACCTTTAAAGGCAGACCTGCAGTGAGCAAAGAGGTTGTGTGCACATGATTTCAACAAAAAAACAAGAAGCTGGATTTGCAGAGAAAAACTTTTTTACATTTTTTATGTAATTTGCGGTGCTTTATGAAGTTTTTCTTCTAACTGAAGCCAAAGTTGTTGTCTTTCTGTCTGACTTTCAGATATTTTATTCAGAAAAAATGCATTAAATTAAAAACAAATAAAGACATTTATAATGTCATGAAAATGTTTAGATTTAAAATAAATTATGTGAATATTGTGGACGGAAAATCTAATGTTAACAATAAAAATTATCTAAATAGAATTAATTATAGACTAAATATAAATATACTAAGGTGAGACCCTTGAGCAAGGCAACTGCTCCCCAGGCACCGCAGCATTCCGGGTGTGTATTCATGGTCTGCGTGTGGGTGGTTGTTCGCTTCTCACTGCTGTGTGTGTGCTCTTGGATGGGTTAAACGCAGAGCACAAAATCCCAGTATGAAGAAACAATTTCTGGCCACATGTCACTTCCTTAATAACAAACGAGAGCAGATGAATATTCAGCTTGGCATCAAAGATATGAATTCCATGTTCACATATATAAATAGAAAATGGTTATAATAAATTGTAATTGTATTTTTGATAAAAAATAAAAGCAGTTTTGGTGATCTAGAGAGACTTCTTACAAAAGCATCAAAACGCAATTTAATAGTAGTGTAAATCATGCAGCAATATTCCAAAACTCAGTTAACATGTCAATGGACTGGTATATAAATTGCATTTATACTTAGTCATAAAACTGATACTGATACAATTCTCTTCTACAATTCCTATGGTGCATGCTTATAAAGAAAATCAAGTGCTTTCTGGCTAAGTATGTGTCTCAAACCACCTCCTGAGTGACCGGAAATCGCTCTACAGTACGTCTCCAATGTTTCTTGGAGGGCATTTTCACTCAGTCTTTTCATGATCTGATAGCTACCCGATCAGTAAAAAACAAATGAAGTGAGCCAGTGTAAAGACCCCCTGATTTCCAAACTGTTTACTGAGAGGTTCATTTCACAGATGAGCTGTGTTCTTCGCGGGTCACAGCTGAAAGTAACCGCACACCTTTAAAGATGTTTGTCAGAGTGAAACCCTGTTTTAGACTAAACTACACATAATTGTGGATTTCGGACAAATGGGAGCTGCAGTTTATTTTTGATCTTTTTTTTTTTTGCAGATGGCTCACTGCAATATAACAAGGTCCACAAACATAGAGTATTGTTGTATGAACAGTGTGAGACCTTGTTAGAAATCACAGATTCAACCACACATACACTTCTGATTTACACTGAAAAGCATGGCTGTAAATGATGCATTCTTTCAGGAAAAAAAAAAAGTGTAGCTTTGTATAAAAAGTCTATAGCTTTCGTCCAACCTTAGTCTAGTTTTATGCGCCAATGAATACAAGATATAAGAAAGGTTATTGTGACTTTTATTAGATATAAACTCTTAAAAATCAGAATCATGAGATATAAAGTTATAAGTTATAATATCAGAATTGTGAGATATAAGTTCGTAATTCTAAAAACAAATCAGTAATTTCTTTCACTCAAAACTGGACTTCATATCTCACAATTCTGACTTTATTTCTCACAATTGCAAGAAAATAAGCCAGAATTGCGTTTGTATTACGCAATTCTGAGGAAATTATTATTGTTATTATATTTAATATATAATTATTATTATATAATATTTTTTATATTATTTATTATTATAATTTCTTTATTTTTTATTCAGTAGCGGAAACGGGCTTCCATTAATAAAGCCATGCTTACAACAACAAAAAATTAAAAACTATTGTATGTCACTGAGCAATATGAATGATGGCATGCGTTGCTGTGTGATGAAGCTGTGTAGAGAGAGCTGTTTAACTGTATACAGATATATAATCACTAATGTGACATGATCTGTCTTCTGTGAAAACATGCAAGACAAAAAAAAAAACATGTGAATATCAGTAATCAATTTTTATATTATTATATAATTATATAGGTTATATATAAAAAATAGTAATTGTAAAGTATATATAATGTGCATTTATATAGAGATAAATATAGAGAGTAATAATACGATTATAATTCATATGGGTTTGTCTTTAAAATATAATATTACACATTAAAACTTAAATATATATATATATATATATATCTAGAAAATAACAGAGAGTGTGTGTGTGTGTGGTTTTGTTTTAACAATAAAAAAAAATATATATATATATATATATATATATATATATATAACAAAATAAAA
>JAUYWG010000041.1:1884200-1913181 GCA_034779775.1 Enteromius afrohamiltoni
AATCTAAAATATATGAAAGTCTAATGTTTATCAGTACATTACAGAAAATAATGAACTTTATCACAATATGCAAATTTAAAAAAAAATGTACATATTGTCACATCTATTTTCAACATGAAAGTTAACTTCTTGCTTTAGCTTTGGATTCCCATCAAAGTTTAATACATATGGATTAATTCCATTCGCGATTTATTATGAAAGTACAACATGGGTTACAGTTTACAAAAATATGTACACACTACAAACAAAACTAATAACTCTGATCGCTAACCCACCACAATGATGACATGAAATCACAGATGCTTCAAGTCAGACATAATTGTGTTTATTATGTATTATGTCATACATACCCTGGGCAGGTTAGGTTCATTATATAGCCATAACATGATTCAAAACAAAGCATCTCCATGCAGCATCAGTATCATCATCAGCATGAACGGCGAATGAATTACAGTTACTGTGAATGAAAAAAACGAGACAAAAAGTGCGGTCAACACAGTTGGTCTGATTATGCAGATGAGAAGCAGGAATCGTCTCAGTACTCAGAAACCTCAGCGGCGGGTCACCAGTGAGCTGTCAGAGCTTCCATATTGGGCCGTCAGTAGAGCGCTCCCTTGAAATGTTTTCTAACAGACTGTCAAACAGTAAAGCTATTCTCATCAATCTAGACAGCCAAGCACAACAGATGAAAATGCTTGTCACAGAGGAAGTGTGGAGGGGGTAAGCTATATTGTTGTAAAGGAAATGGGATATTTGTAAAAGGAAAGACGCGGGAGATGGAGAAAATCGGTGATGCTCATGAATTTTGATCTGTGAAGAAATTAGAACAGCGCTTTTTTAGCTTTTTCTAATAGATTCAAGCAATACTAAAGAATACAACGTGGTTTACATGAGATGCTTTCACACACTCAGCCTTTAGCAGGAATCTAAAAGCATTGTTGCACAAGATTGACCCTACAAAGCCTATATTTAATATTTAAAACACCATTTGACCCAAAAAACGAGTTGTACAGCATGTATAATTTTTTTGCATATAGGCCTATGACTTTTAGTGTGAATTTTTTACAGTGAAAACTTCACTGATTTTAATAAAAAATAAACAAGAGAAAAATTTATTTTTAGTAATATTACAAGATGAATAGTAACTGGACTATAGCAGGTGTATTGATGAAATTAGTTGGAAAATCATTTTGAAAAGTGAGTTTATTTCATCGTAGCATTGTATTGCTTTTAATTAAATTATCTGTTTGTTAGACATATTATTGGGATGTAGTGACAACTGTAAAGGATTTGCATTTGTGTGTTCTTTTTTTCTCTTATTTTTTTTTCTTTACTGCCTTAATGGTTTGATGTGTTGTATGGTTTAATAAAAACTTGAACTCGTTCTGAAGTTCTCATGGCAATTCGTACATATTTTATGAGGTGGCTAATTCGTACAAAGCTGTATGACCTAAGTTCTTCTAAATCATACGTATTTTACGAGATGCCAATTTGTATGAATGACCTAAATCTAACTCCGTCCCTAACTCTACCTGTCACAGGGTTTTAGACAAATCGTACAAAATCATGTGGTGAGGTCACACGAATTAGCATGAATTTGGCACCTCATACGAATACGTCGTGAGACTGTTTTGGATGTTCTAAACGGAATCAAATGATTCATTAATCAAGTTATTTGTAAACTCACACCTTAAAGTGTTGATCTGAATCAAATATTGAACCCCGACCGAAGTTCTGATCTGAATCAAAAGATTCACAATATGTGCTCACAATATTGCCTAATCTAGGAAAATCAGCTGAAAGCATCCAGTCATCTCATACCCTTAGATTAATATAATTATCAGTAGTCAACATTTAAAGTGGATCAAAACCTTACATCACAGTTGTCCTAAAACCAAGAAGTGTTCTTGTCTTTGGACAACTTTGATGATTTTATTTCTTTTTCGATCCCCTTCAAATGTTGACTACTGCATATTGTAATAAATTTTATTGTAATAAAAAATAAATTTGAGAAATTGTTGTATTTGATTGTATTAGTCTCTATATAGTGACAGTCAATGGGAGAAGCATTTGAACACAAAACAGCATAAAGTTGAAGAGGGTGAACTTGATTATTCAACTTATCTGTGCATGTACATTTTAAATGCTTTGGCTACCTTATATCACATGCACAAAGAACTAGATACTCTAGACACTCTTAGTATAATTCACGTTTGAAAAAGACTTAATAAATTGACATGACCAATTATAATCACCAACCGTAAACAGAGGCCAAGTGTCATCCAAAACAGATGTAGACAGTTACAGCCATTTTTTTAGCAAAATTTCTCTGAGCCGGTCCAGAGTCAGTAAAACAGCTTTATGAAACCGGCACCTGTGCTGGACAAATATGATAAGTGTACACTGGCTGACCAGCACAGTGGGGATTAAAACAGTCCACAGGAGGACCAGAGGAGCCAAACACAAGTGGATGCTTTGACAATGAACCCTCTTCAAATGCAGGATAAGACTAATGAATTACTTCTGGAGAGTCTTTTAAAAATATGCCTGCTTATGTTCTAGTGCTATTCTAATTCTGTGAATTGCGTACAAGAGAAAATGGCATTTGCAGCTACAAATTATAATGTCATCACCATTCTAGACGACTTATACAGTGTGTAATCTAATTAATTTTGAATTGCACTTACATATAAAAAGTGTCTTGCAAAATGTCAAGACTTTTAAAGCATTCAAATTGTGCATGTTATTTTCTCCATTTTCTATACAATTTTATCTTTTCTAAAAGTTCAAGTAATTTTTTTTATTCTGCCCACCTTTATATTAGATTATACCAGGCCTATATTATATTATATTATATACACAGCTAAGAAGAGAATCTGTCATCCGTTCAAATTAATTTTGTATCTGAAGAGTTTCAAAAACATAACTTTTTTTATTACACCTAGTCCTAACTACAAGGTATGTTTTATCCCCGCAAAACGCAACATTTGTAATTTAGAAACGGTGTCTATTTCCGCAATGTCAGCACAAACTATATGACAGTGGATATTCTCAGGTGATTATGCGCTTTATTTAAATTTTAACATGTCCAGTGAGATTAAAAATCTTACATGACCTTACTGAAAGCCATATATATATATATATATATATATATATATGACATATAGCCATACTGGATGCAACAACAGACAGTTTACCTTAGATCTTGAAAATAAATGAAAGCAAAGATGAGCGTTAAAACTGTGAACTCACTACGAACCAATGAGTGTATTCCATAACAGAGATGATATCAGTCACTCAGCATGTACATTTATTGATGTTAAAATGTTTAGTATTCATGAATTAGATTATAAATGTATCCATTCCGTTGCGAGAGCAGTGCGCTTTCAGAGAGAGCCCGCCCACACACGCTTCTGATTGGCTGTGATATTTCATTGACGTCGCCTGTATTAGAAAATAATTAAAGTAATTTTTATAAATGTGTTAGGGGTGGATCTTGAGACAAAACAAAGGCACTGATGTATTTTAAGATCGGTCAGTGCAAGTTTATTTCAGTTGAAACAGCTAAGACTTACATTTTGGTCTAGGACTAGGCTTAAGTCTTGTCTGTGAAACGTTGCAGGCACAATCTGAATCGTCACTGTACAATGAACGAACATATAGTATAATAGTATTTGACAGGTGCACAGTGACAAAGTCATATAAAGCCCCATCTTCATCGGCTCATTGAGGTGACAACTTCTCTCACAAGAAAATATGCACCTGT
The DNA here is from genome assembly GCA_034779775.1 of Enteromius afrohamiltoni. Taxonomy (NCBI): domain Eukaryota; kingdom Metazoa; phylum Chordata; class Actinopteri; order Cypriniformes; family Cyprinidae; genus Enteromius; species Enteromius afrohamiltoni. The sequence goes on from JAUYWG010000041.1 coordinate 1,887,967, forward strand.
ATTCCCCCGTTTCCAGCTCCAATCAAAGCTCAACATCCTCTCCTGGCGTGTCTTCAGACATTTTCAACCTCCCTGCCGATTCGAAACGGTCATTTATTTCTTTTCACCCGTGTTCTGTTGTTTAGCAGTGATTTGGACATCTGTCAAGGTGGTGGGTTTGCCACCCCCTCTGGTGTCATTAGTGAGGCCCTTTTTGCCAAATCAACTAAGATAGATGGGGTTATCAGTAGAGCCTTGGCCGCAGATCAAATCCAGTCCTGTTTGGCCGCCATCCCTCCTTTTTGCAAGCGAGGACGATTAGCATACGACGAAGGGCGCCAACATTGACTTTCACAGAGACCAGCATCTTAGAGCAGATCTAGTAGCGGAGTAAACAGAGTAGGTTGAATTGAAGTCATAAAGGAAGTCTCTTGTATCTGTGCAAAGAGATAAAAGATACCGTATTTTCCTAAAATCTTTGATGCATCTTAGATAGTTCAGTCTGGAAATGAAGGCGGGCACCTCAGGCTGAAATGGTGAAATTTCAACCCAAGCATCAAAACACTTTCTGTTACATTTATCAGAATCTACACAGATGCCATCAGAGCCTAATCAGTGTTCAGTTACACTGAAAATTGTTCAGGTGTTACACGGCTCCCATTCAAATCTGAGCTGACTACATAGACAGCATGCTAACTCAAATGGAACTCGTGGCTGATCTGAACACTCTGTACAGGAATCAAATCTGTGAAATCAAGTGTTTCTCTTTAGGTTAAGTGCACTGGCAAGCTTGTTGTGTTTGTTGCAATGAATTCTGGGAATGCACACTCAGGGAGTGATAAAAAAAGGATATCTTAGAGTTTGGCAAAAATGAGGCATCTTAGGGGGGAGCATAATTAAGTTGGCTATCTTTTGGAACAGGCTCCACAGCAGGAGCGTCTGTGGTGTCTTAAAATGCTGCCTGTGGAGAAGGCTTGCTAGGTTTAGGAACAGAACGCTGGTCAAAAGTCACAGTCATTATACTAATGATTTCTGCACCTGGCTTGTGTCCTCTCATTAGCAGACGTCATGCATGAACAAGTCAAATCAAATGTTTAAACAAAAAAAAATTATGACTGAAAGTGTCATTTTGTCTGAACTATAAAGATTTAAATGAACACACACTAGTGTTCAACATTTTGGTGGCAGTTATTATGTTTTTCTTCAACAAAGATGCATTCAGTTGATCAGAAGAGACAGTCGAGGCATTAATAATGTTTCCAACTGTTTTTACGTCAAATGAAAGTTCAACTCAAAGAACTCTGAAAACTCAAAGGTTTTTTTCCAAACTTTTCACAGCATTGGCAACAAGAAATGTTTCTTGAGCAGCAAGTCAGAATGATTTCTGACGGATCATTTGACAATGAAGACTGGAGAAATGATGCTGAAAAATACAGGTTTGAGTTGAGTAATACATTTTAAAATATATTCAAACTGAAATCTTATTTTAAATAGTAATAATATTTCACAACATTACTGTTTTTACAGCATTTTTGATCAAATAAATGCAATCGTGTTAAGCACTTCATAAAAACTTTTTTTTTAATCTTAACCCTAACTTTTAAATGATCGCATATGTTCATGCACTCACAAAACTTCATATTATCTTGTTTTTCATATTTTTTGCAGATAATTTTAGTTTGTTGCCAAGCATATTTCCGTTTTGCGTGTTTATAGGGAGATATTTCAGGCTGTAAGAATGCCAAAGCAATGTCAAAAAAATGTACATCTTAATGATAAAACTAAAGCAGTACAGAGAAAAAAGAGAGAAAGCATAGCTTAAGGAATAAAGAGCTCATGGCTCAGGACAAATGGGCTTGAATCTTTAACTCGGACGCCCAGGAAAATATCTCAGGTAAAGAGGCAAATTCATCGTTTCCTTGACCGTTTGACTAAACAGAACCAGAGACACTAATCAGCTGAAATTTACAAGCAGGAGTAATGCCTAGAATAGCCGTTAATCGGAATTAAGATAAGATTTTAAATAACAATAGGAATAGGAATCCCAGCTTACATTTAAGGTCTTGTGAATTGAGCCAGATTCAATTAATGAGCTTAATGTAATTGGAAACACATTTCAACGACTTAAGTGTTTTGGATGGTAGTGAAAAAAAAGAAAAGGGAGCACAGCGTTGGTTACGATCTTCCTTTCCTTGACAGTGTGACAAGAGACATCCGAATTGACCAATCGGCAAACACCTCAGATAATAACCCTAGTTAATTATATAACCAGTTGGAGACTGCAACATCTGCCAGCAGGAGACCCTCTAACAAACAACTGGACAGTAATGCCTAGAATAGCCATGAATCCAAATTAAGGTAGGTTTTAAGCTTTTAATTGGAGTCCCAGCTTATATTCAAGGTCTTGTGAATTAAGCCAGACTCAACTAATGAGCTTAAGATAATGGGAACCACATCTCAACAACCTAAGTGGTTTGAATAGTAGTGCAAAAAAAATAGAAATGCAAGTCCACGCACATGCATTTTCACATATCAAAAAGCGCAAAGCACATATAATCACATCCGGCAAGCACACATGCATCTCTCCACACTGCGGCGTTCACACAAATCCAGGTGCGTTCTGTGAGGTGTCACTTCTTTCTTCCTTTTAATGAATGCCTAAGGTTTTTTGACTATTCTGACTCAGACTTTCAGAGACCCCACAGGCCAAATTACCAACGTACAGTCACAGCAAATGATCAAGCGTATATTCCCTGCCGATCGATGCCGCATAATTATGTGTCATCTCCCATTCTGCAGAATTAGCCCTGTCGGCGGATGTCCCCTTTCCTGCCTGCCTCTCTCTCATCGCACATTGTTCTGCAACAGAAGAACATCAAGGTTTGATCAGGTCCGATGCTGGAGCCGCAGCGCTACAGCAAACCTACTAATAGGCATCATGCCGAGCTGTCATTGCATCCATCTACGGATGGCAAAGATAAATTACTCTGCTCATTAAGAAATTCGCACCATGGACCAAAAGAGAACAGCTGCAATTGAATACGGTTTCTCTCTGCACAAAAGGCACATCAAAGGAAGCATAAATCCATGAAAGCATGGATTGTAATGACAAGCACGCCTATTAAGTTGACTGCGCTTTTGCCAAAGTTTTTGTTTCGCGTTTCTCATGTTTAAAGTCCAATTCAAGATTTCATTACTCAGAAGAGCAGCTTTCCAACCAGCTGGGGAAACCGCCGAGCCACCTCCTTTGCTTCACCAAAGGTGCAAACAAACAAAAGCGCAGTACTCAGAGAAATCAATCAGGAGAGCCAACAGGTGGCAGCAGTCCAATCCAGCATTTGCATTCAATGGCACAATGAGGAACATAACCTCGGCCTGGCTTTCTAAAGACTCCATTAGCATTTGAGTGAAAGCAGTCGCGGGACAAGTGCAGCGTTTCCCCATGCATTTTATATTATGTGACCCCAATAACTCAACTTAAAACACTTTCACGCTGACTGGATCGCACTCGGATGGGAGGCAGACGCATTTAAAGGTGTACTGTGTAATTTAATCCATGTTTTGCTTTAGAGAAACATGTGGTGCTGTTGACAACGCAGTTTAAAATGATCAAGACTCATTTCAGGGGACTAGAAACAGCTGAATTAAGATGCGATTAAACTTTATGGTCCTGCGGATTTACGTAGCAAAAGGACATTTGACCAGCCGGGGAATCTAAATGTCACAGATTGTCCTTTTGGCTCACTATAAAGAATACAAACTTGCTTCCTGCGTGTCCCAGCTAAGAAAAGTAGAGTAAGTTCTAAGAACATTTATTTAATGTTCCCGTTAGGTTATAAAAAGGGTAATTTCTGAATGTTTCTATTTTAGCATTTTGCAAACATTATTGGGAACACTACTTTTTAAGGAACCCCGGTTCATTGGAAATACGTGCCTCTACATACATTTCTGCAACCCCGTAAATATGTGCCTTACTGCACGTTTCACTGCAGTTTCAAAGGGAAATGTCCAGAGAGTGGTGCTAAAACACATGTTTAATACATGAGCATGGCACATCTTTATTATGTAATGGTACCTATGGTACAGGTACGTATTGCAGCATTTTTATAAGGTATGTTTTGTGGGCCAATCAGAATTCAAATATCCAGTGCGTGACACTGAAGATTAATGCTCCATCTTTTTGGAAATATCACCTACACCAGACACAGACCTAAAACTACCAGATAGTGTTAACAAATGCAAAAGTAATGTAAAAATGTATTCGCTGAGGCAGCCATGCTATTCCAACTCCTTTTTGTGGATTTGAGCAGTTTTATCAAACCATAGTTTTTCGGGGTTAGCACCAGAGCTTTTCATCACCGTGCAACACCATATCACAAGCTACCGAGCAAACCTACTGCGTTAGAAAACTCATATATGAAGCTGTATACGTGATGACAACGTTTTAAATAATCAGTTTTCAAAGGATGAAACAGGATGTTAAAATTGTTTTGAAGTCTTTCTGCAAGTAATTGTATGAAAATTAGCCTTTATGTCCTTTATGTACCTATAAACAGGGCTGGGCAATATATATCAATCGATATATTATGTGCTTCTCATCAGCAAAGTCAGTTCTTTGATTAGCTACTCCTAATGAATCACCTGCGAAAATGAATGCTATATAGCTGGCGCTTCATTTGAAAACAGGTGATGGAGATTTTCCGCTAATCAAAGAACCGGCTTTACTGAGGTGGCCATGATTTTGAAAAGCATGCTATGATCCTGGATAAACATTACAGTCAAAAAATATAGACGTATTACAATCCCTACCCCTAAACCTAACACTACCCAAAATGTATTCCGAAAATCAGTGGAAAATGATAGCTGATTAACAAGGGTGTAGAAGCACCTAACCCTGATCATAAGCCTAAAACAGATATTTCCTGAAAAATGATCCCTCGAATCTGAATGTTGTTCCAGGATCAACAACGTTAATCCAGGATCATCTTGTACTTGGTGAAATCATGTTCCCCTTTTACTGACGAGATGGGCATAACATATCGATCGATATCGATTGCCCAGTAAATCACATTTTTGTGTGAAAAGGAATAAAAGTTGTTGGAGTTTTACTGCCCCTTGCATTTATTTCAACTGGAAACTGGTACATTTTTTCAGTTGCAAAGAAATGTAGAGACAAGTATTTCCAATGGTTGGAATGTTATTTGAATGTTTTTAAACATGTACTGTAGCACAAGACAAGATGAAAATGAATGTGTAAATATTTTTTTATTTTATTGTTTTTGCCATGATGTTGCAGGACAGTAAAGTACATAATACACACCCTTTCAACTTAATAAGTTAAGATCTAATATGCCTGTGACTGCATTCATGTGCAAAAACACTCTGTGTGTCACTGCATCCACACCAGTAGGTGTCAGCAGGGTTCAAAATACTTATCAAGTTGCATCTGTCTTTAATGAGTAAAGAAAATGTTTGAGCACAACATATTACATTGTAAATCAAATTGAAACGCTTGCCTGACCCTCGCCGAATATCACTCGAGAAAACAACTCATGACCTGTGGGTTTTCCAGCATCACAAGATTATGTAGGATATACAAGGGATTAATTACTCCATATGGAGACACATGCGCAGGGTATTTCTCACATTAAGCCATTGGGAGAAAACAAAACACCATGGAGTCACGGAAGGCAGAGTTTCTCAAAAAAATAAAACAGACTTGTCACATGCAGCAAAATATTAACCTACACTTTATGCCGCATGCAAAATCAACTAAAAGAATCCCATTTTCAGCATTAATGCATTATAAACAAAAATGTTACATGCAAAATGTTAAAAACAGTAAGTAACAGTAAGCTCTTCTCATGACAGTAATTATTTATCGCCATTGCTTGGTTTGTTAAAAACAAATTACACTGCAAGTCAGAATAAATCCCAAAACCAGTGTAATAATAAAACAAATTAGTCAGTACTGCTTCCTTATTTAAATATAATTTTACCAGTGAGTGCTAAAAATATCCACCAAAATGTTAATATAAATACTCATTAAAATTTTGATTAAATCAAATCATTCCAGGAAATAAAATGCTTCTCCTCCATGGTCCATACTATTATCAAAGGTTATGAAATATCTGATATGTGAAATTTAAAGACTTAATTCTAAACAATATTTAGTGTTTCTGGAACTTCTCCATAAGTTGTGTATGAGTCAACTGGGTCAAACATCTCCAGCTGACTCATGAGCTGAAGTGTTTCTGAGATTTCCTGTTGCCACTGTGTCTGTATGACACTTCATCACAGATCATTGAAAATGCTGTACTGTCTTAAAGCTGACTGCTTGAACTACGGTAGTCCTTCGAGGTCTTATAAGGAACCATTCATTAGTCAACTGCACAACAAAACAAAAATCAGAGTTATTTTCAAAGCATCATACCATATACAAAACTGTACAGTACAGTCACGTCTCCTGACTTCTTTTCAGTTTGTGTCAATGTTTTCTCACTAATAATGGAGCGAGTTCACTGGATGAACCGCTTCACTGAAAACCACAACAAGATGCTTTATTTGTACTTGGAAAAAGAGAGATAAGAATTCTTAAAGCGCATATCTCAAGGTCTTCAGGGAAGACTACATCGAATGGTCTTTATTTCCTAATCGGCACCAAGTATCAGCAGCCGCTATCTCAACGATTAACTGTGTAGCGGCTGTCGGCCTTGAAAAAAAGCCTGAAGGAAAAAAATATCTCCTAGTTTGCCATGAAAGTAAGAGGAGGAGAACATTTCTTTTGTGTTAGCAATCAATCAGGCTGAACCTCCAAAACAAAACTTTGGTCATGTACAACAGTGAGACCATTTATAGCAAATCAGCATACCTGAAGCGCACCAGGGACATGTGCTAGAAGAGAGTTGACATTAAAATACATGTTTAAAATCAAGTTTCATATACTGTAACTTCTAAAAACTGAAATTGCTCAGCTTTTGAGTAAAAGCATAAACCATGACATATTTTTACAATGTATATTAAATAATATTATTATTCATTCATATTTAATACAGAATGCATCATTTTTGTATTCTATTTATTTATTTGTTTTTAATTACATTGGCTTGAAAAACATTTAATTTCCCCAAATGCTCTAGGGACTTTTTGTACGAATAAATACATCAGGGCTATAATATGACTGCTATATTCAGTTTTTACTGTGTATATATACACACATACATTATGAAAAACATTTTTAATCAAAGTTGTCATAAGACAAGAACATATATTTTTAGGAAAACTTTGAAGAAAGGTTTTGATCCACTTCAAATGTTGTCTACTGTATATTTTATTTTCCTCCTGAATATTGGTTTGAATCTCCCACCAGACCCAGCACAAATTCCCCAGACCTACCATAAAAGGAATGTTTAAAAACGTAACTTTGCTGAACTTACGCGCAGGTTCACAAAACCACATCCCTTTCGTAAATTCATCAGGTTTATGCCATAAAAGGCCTCTAACATCCTTTGACCCAGTGAACATTTTGCCCGTCTCTCCAGCAATTTCACAATGACAGACTGCATTTTCAAATTCCAAAGTCCCTGATTCCCAGCACAAAGACAAAACCAAACAAAAGTATGCAAAAACATTTGATTCAAAAATTGACGTTAATGAGACCCGGTTGCTAAATTCAAAACAGGAGGGAAAAAAAATGTTCAACGAAGCACAAAGACAAAATGCAGCAGAAAATAAAAATCGATTCAAATTCACACTCATGAATGAGAACTGATTTCTAAACTCGAATTCACACTCACCTGTGTTTGTCCTCAGCGACTGGTGATGTTTCCAGGGAGATCATATCAGCATATCCATGGCTCTGTGGGTAGCTGTGGGAGTTTGAGGAGGCATCGATGATCAAAAGAGCTCTTGACTGACAGAAGACTTCATCTGAGTCTGTGTACACACATTCATAGCCTACAGTGACTGCGAGGAGAATCAAGTATTGTACATGTTTTGTAGTGATAATTAGTGTCTGAGCAGAGCCAAGCAAACAATCGGATTCCCCTGTGAAATAACACTGCACTGTTTGCATTTTTACATCAGCATCTGTTCATTTCCAAAATAAACAGACACATATTGGCCTATTGGGATTAATATAAAAATGAATGTGAGTAAACTAAGAAAAATAATCACCAAAAACCAAGCAAATCTCAAGCAATCGTACAATATGCAATGTACGTGACATGAGATGGACTTCAGCGCAGTTCTTAATTGGTTTTGCTTCATGCATTGGAAAAGTTTTTGTGTATCAAAAGTGAATTATCCTTAAAGTTGTAACACGAAGCGTGGTAAAATGACAACTATATGACTGCATAGACTGAGTTAGAACAGCCAGTTTCATCCACAAAAAGTATATGATTTGTAAACAGTAGCACACAGACCAAGCACTAATATTGAATCATTATTAGTCATCGTATATATAGACAGATAGGGCCTTCAGTTTTAAATCCAGCAAGAAACAAATGTAAATCTTTGCCTTTTAAATATCAGTGTTATGGATGACTATAAATGTATTATACTGCTTTAATTTATCCTTATTGTTTAGATAAGAAGCACTGCTTTACTGTGAACGAACTGTGTTTGAATCAAAGCCAAAATGGCAGATTTGATCCATCTACTTACTGTGCGTACTGTGCTAGAGCACATTTCACATCAGTTAATCCAAGTGAAATCGTTCACTTCAACAAAGCTCAAATTCCCACACAAACGATGAATCACAAAGCAAACATGTCAGGTGTAAACAGGCTGGCCCTCAGCAGGTTTCACTGGGTTTGTGACTCTCAAGCTGTGATTGGTGGGATGCTTGAGAGGGCGGAGCCTTGTAGGAAACACTTGTTTACCTGCTTCAGGTGAGAGTGAGAGTCGAATAGAGGAACCAGCAAGGAAAACACTTGACAGCACCGCTGAGTTTGTTGGATTAGTCTGAATCTGGTTGCTCCATTAAGAGGTGATTTTTATTTTTCAGCAGAAATGCCTTTTTTGAGTTTACGTAAACTGTGTGTTAAGAAAAGGACTGGAGCTTGTTGTGATAAGAAGGACAGCAGTTTGGACTTTGCTCTTTATAAAAACTAACAGAAATGAAATTCTTGCCTGCTCTGACCTTCATTAATTCGTTTTTCTGGCCTATGTAATTTCTTTTGAGCCTGAAATGATTACTGTAGACCGTCAGTAAGTGAGTGCTCAAAGAAAGCTTATTAAATTAAAAGCTGTCTCATTTGATTGTGAAAGGTGTGTGTGTGTGTGTGTGTGTGTGTGTGAAGCACATGCTTAAGCTGTATTCAGTTTTTAGGGGACTCTCTTCCTCCAGGTTTAATCATTGTGTTTTATTGGCAGCTCTATTGGATTCCTTCCTTAAAGGTTTTTTAGATACAAAGATAAGAATCGCAGTTTCAGTAGTTTGAGGTTGTAAGAATTCCTTTCTTTTTGATACCTCATGTTTGAGTCATATACTGTATGAACTGCCATCCTTTGCATATTATTTATACATGCATGCAAATGGTAATATCAGTCAGGCAGTGTTTGAGATGTTAGGATTTGTATGTGCCCATAAGGTCAAAAATACACCAACATCCTGTATTATACGATACATATGATGATGGATATTTCCTGTTTGTTAGGACAGGACAATATTTGGCTGAGATGCAACTACTGCATTTGAAAATCTGAAATTTGATAATGCAAAAAAATCTAAATATGGATAAAAGTGCCTTTAAATTTGTCCAAAATAAGTTCTTACCAATGCATATGACTAATCAAATATTAAGTTTATATATATATATATATATATATGGTAGGAAATGTATAAAATATCTTCATGGAACATGATCTTTACTCAATATTCTAATGAATTTTGGCATGAAAATTTGTATGTGCATTATGTACGTAGTTATTTATATACAGTATATATTAGTTGTATTTGTATTTACATTTTTTTAGATGTGATTAATGATTCATTTTTCCACCTTTGAATTGAATCTCAAGTCTTTCTCGTTTCAGCTAAAATGACATTTGAATTTGCCGAATGTGAGACCCTTATCAGTACCAGATGATTCACACTTGCAAATGAGGTGTCCAGTCAGCGAGGGACAATGACAGTCTGTGCTTTTTCCCCCCCAGGTTTTCTGTGAGAGAAGCTGACATTTGGCTATGTGCAAGTTCTGGTTTAACTTCCCCTTACCCTTGGCTGCATTATACATCACTGCAGTATGCCTAAATCATGCAGGTGAGTAAAAAACTTTCTATTTATTTATTTAACCGTCTCTTTGAGAGCTTTCTGTGTTAAGGGTCACTTTTCTGTTCACTTTGTGTGGGCTGTATCGAGTTTCTACGGCAGTCTAAGTGTGACCGTGTTATGCATAAATTAACCCTGCATATTAAGAAGATGCACTGGCCACCCACTCTACTTTATGCAAATTCTAGCGCTGAATATTACTGGATATGCGATTCACTTCAATGCATGTGCATTTCAGATTTTAAAAAGCAGCAGATGTAGTGTGCATAAAACAATAAGGTCGCGCATTATCTGCGAGCATGATTTGCAGCGTATTAAATGCACTGGAATTATAGAGCCTTTTTTGACCATTCATTGGGTTTTATCCCAGCGTGTTGCTCAACACATTCATGCTTGGACTGTGTTTATTCCAGGTGAGAGAGACAATCCATAAATCACACAGACACTCCTTGTGTTTTGTGTGAATGTGCAATACTAAAAGAATGACACGGTCATCTGACATGTTCTGTTGTTTTTTGGTGGTGTTACAATCTGTACATCTACAATCCCCCCAAAAATAATTAAAATAGCAGACGCCCCCTGCAAGACTCACCTGTACTCAACGCAGTTTTGTTGATTTGGAGAAACAAAGATTTTGACAGTAGTATCCGAGGACATTCACATCACACAGATCATCTAATTGCGGTTTCAGGCATCATGCTTTTTCTTCAGTCACTGTCATTTCTTAGTTTCTGATGAGAGTAAACAATTATTGTTTAGTAACATTTGTGTGACCTTGACAGCTGGGGCCTATTGTTTGATTTTAAATGCATAACATTCTCAGAACTTACCAAGGTTTTAACCAAAAAGAAGTTCTTCCAGTAATGTTAACTTAAGTTCAGTGTTATATAGCCTTTATTAATGCTCTTTCAATTCAATTCAAATAAAACGCTTTTTAAATGCTGGTACTTTTTTAACAAAAGTTATATACAAATGTCCAAATGATTTTCGCAAAATAAACAACTAGAATATAGTTCAATTCTTCACATAAACAAGAAAAAAAAATAACATTGTGAGAATATTTAGAAATAACATTCTCATGAATTCATAGAAATGTCAGCAAAACATTCTTGGAACATATTTTGTTAGCTATGAATGTTCATTCCTGGAACTGATTTTGTTTTTGTTTCTGTAATTTGCCTTCATTATAATCACGGTAGTAATAGCAGCGTGCTGTCCTGGGAGTGAGCTGGGACCCCACGTGCCCCCGAAGGATATGGAAGGATGGAAACTGGCTTATTTGTAGTGGATAGGATGAAATTGGATTGGCTGACGAGATGATAAGTAATGATTAGTAAAACAGCGCCGGCTGTGTCTGATTAATCGTTCGTGCATCCTCCCAAAATATGTTTGTTTCATCACTTTGGTTTCAGGAATGTTACCATTAGAAATTTGTCTAACAATTCTTTATGTTTGACTTGTTTAAACATAAAGGTTTAAATGAACATTTTAATGCTAGCAAAATAAAAAGTACCTTTGGTTCATAAAACCAAGACAAATATATATATATATATATATATATATATATATATAATGTAACATTAAAAATATACATTGATCATATTTTTTTTATTCTAATGAATTTAGATATTCGTCTAACATGTTTTAAAATGTGGCAGCTTATTTTTAGAATGTTCAAAAGTAACGTTCCCATAATGATTACAAAATAATAAAATAGAATGTTCCCTAAAGTATTTCATAACAGATCTGGACATTGAGATTGTTCAGACATTCAGAACCAACGATTTTATAACTTTCTGGAAACATTTATAAAAAGTTTCTTCTTAGAATATATTTTAGTTTGAAAAATGTGGTATTCATAAACAACACGTAAAACAGATTTCGTGTCTCTTTTCTGTGCAACTTTAGACATTAATAGAAAATGTTTGTTTTTTTTTTTTTACTACAGTATTCCGCTGAATGCTTAATGCTGTGCTAATACTTCTGTGAAAAATTATCTAGTCTCCATGGCTCAGGTAATTCATCAAATAATGGAGAACAGAGATAAAACCAGACATGTATCTAGATTCAGCATGTCGTCAAGTGCACTTTCAGCATTTATAGAGCGATGAATGATGTCTGGAGAGTGATGCATGTAGACCCTGGCAATTTGCACTGTAGAGCATCATCTTCCACAATCTAGCACTCAGAACAAACCTTCAAGATTGGAAATTGCACTTAGCAGATTTTCTGTCACAGACAGAACAGAATGAGCAAATAAACGGCACTAATAGAAGCCGTGATTCATTATAGCAAATTCCTCTATTGATCTGTTTTTGAAAGTGCTGAAAAACAAGACTATTTTTAAATAAATGATGTCATGCCACTCCTTCCTTATAAGCTGCAAAAAAAAACATTATAGTATTACAACTATGAGCACGTGTTCAAAATTTTGTAGGTTTCATTGGTGAGCATCTCTCAAGCAGAGAGGTTAGCCAATCATTAATGAGCTAATCTGCATGTTAAATGTCCAATGCCAAAGGCACACTGTAAATATAGCATTAAAAACAAATAGCATCTGAAGCTTTGACTTTCAAACAAAGCATAGAATATGGGCTCTTTAAATCAATGTTTTACAGCAGTGGTGAGAAACAACAGATCGGTTCTGATAGGAAAAATGTTTTTGAATGGAAATTATAAAATGCAACGGAGCATATAGCCATGAGTAGTAAAGACAGGACAATAAAAAAGTTTACTGGCTTTAAACACAGTAGTTGAGAACCACTGACATGTATTACTGTATAAAGGGGAAAATACAAGTTACAGTACACACTTTTTTTTTATTTAGAGTAGCACAAGACAGGTGCTTGCAAAATGAATGATCATTAATCCATTATGTCTCTCTCTCTCTCTGTGAACCTTTAGCTTTGGCCGTAAAGGTGGCATCCACCGGGCCACAGACAGTCAAGAAAGCCCAGGGCGAGAGTGTTACTCTGGTATGCACATACACCTTGGATGTTGCAGATGTGGGAGACCTGGACATTGAGTGGACACGTGTCAGTCAAGACATGACGCAGAAAGACGAGATGGTGAGAATACAGAATAGAGATTAATGCACTTTCAAGCACATCTTGTATTGATACTCAGGCTTGTTACTCAGAAATAGAAGAAATAAAAATGGATCTGTCTTCTTTCGAAATCATCAGAATACGCTTAAAATACATTTCTTAAGACGTTTCTCACAAGGCATAATGGTAATTGGCAAAGTGAAGCTACATCTATTTAAATAGCATTTTTTATACCACTTTATATATGGTTATTTTATTTCATTACTCAAATTATGATAACATGATGTCTAACTAAGCTATAATAAAATAATGTATGGCTTAATAATTTATTGTATATAACGCGTGAAATAAATAAATATAGTTCCATGTAAAACAAATGACAAAAGTGCAACACACAAAGTATAAAAATAATTCAAATAAACCGTACATCTACGATAATATTGGTATTACAGTTAGGCTAACTAAAATGAGAACAATACTTACAAACAAAGCATTTATTTAACTTTTCATGCTGATTTAAATGAAGTTAAATGAAGTTAAAATAACATTTTGAATATATATTTAAAATATAATATTAATTCTACTAAATGGTAATGGCGCTAAAATACCACTCGTATTAATTGAAAGACTGGAATATGTCACACTAACATAAAGGAACTAAAGGAAGAAAGGTGCAAAGAAAGCATGCTGTGCTGCTTTTATTTACGTCATATCTGTTGTTTTTGATAAGACATGAATGTAGGAATGTTTTCTCAGTTCCATGGAGATCACAGTTTCCACCTGATCAATCGTATCATCTTGATGGATTTTGTAATTTCCTCACATTTCTCCCTTGTCCGGACCGCTTAACCTCAGGCTGTCCTAGGACACATGTGGAGATTCAGAGAAATCTGTGCGCAAGGCTCCGTCTTAATGACGGCAGGTGGTTAGACCTGTTATATTAGATAAGACTCACTGAGCTGGGTTTCTTCTGTCTGACAGATCGTATCCTACACTGGAGGGAAACAGTTCCAGCTAGGAAGCCCAGACCTGATGAGTCGCTTTAAGTTTGTTGCCGACCCGAGCCAGGGAGATGCCACGGTCAGCATTTCCGGCCTCAAGGTCTCGGACACGGCCACGTACCAGTGTAAAGTGAAGAAGACACCCGGCATCGATTCTTGGAAAGTGACTTTAGTAGTGCTGGGTGAGGAATCTGCTGACCGGTTCTGACACTCTTATCAAGCTGCAGGGTTTCTGTTTTACCGGTTCTCTCCACCCTAGTCTGCCCCTTTCATCCGGTCGCTCATGATGACACGACTGGAATGGTAGGTGGGGTGGACGCTCTTTGTTCAAGTCTGCCTCCTGTTTTCCTCTGCTAACCTCGGCCCAACCCTGCCACCTCTTCTGTCTAGAGACTCCTCCTCAGTGCTGTGAGCCTTTAAGAATCTAGTGTTTATAGTTTCACTTTTAAACTAACTTGTTTTCATTTGATTTATTTGTTTTCTAGTTTCAGTTCAGTGTAATTTATATATATATATATATTGAAAAATTTATGTTCTTGTGCATTCTAATTAATTGTTAGTCAAACTTCAGTTTGGTTATTATGACTAGGTAAAAAATTAAATAATAAAATAATAAAAAACCTAAACATAATAAAAATAAAAATAAACCCTTCATACACTTTAGGGATTTTTAGAGACAAAAATTCTGAATTAACATTTTTAATGAATAGTTTTACAGACATATAAAAGTATTTTAAGTTTAAGGATTTATTTCCAGTCAACAAAGGAACATTTTATTGCAGAAAATTATAATGATACTTTTATAGTTTTTATAAATATTTTGAATTGTTTTTCATTTGAATATTTTCTGAATTAATTTGTGATTTTTAATATGTCAGTACAGTTTTACTTATCTTTTAGTTTAATTAATTTAGTTATTAGTTTATTTAATAAGTTAAACTTCATGAAAAAATTTTACCCTGTTAGCTTACTAAAATTCATAAATATTGTGCTTTGTACATATTATATATGTTTGTATATTTGAGTTAAAGTTTATTTTATTTGAACTAAAACAAAAATTTTAGTTTGACACACATTTTAATAGTCCTTCCTTTTCTTGCGACTTGCAGATATTATAGTGTCAACTTGAAAGCGCATGCATTCGCAGCCTGCTGCACTTCCTTCAATGTGACGCATTTCTATGTGAAACTGGATAAGGGGGAAAAATTGATTTTATCTATGAGGAATAATTTAGATTGTTAAGAACTGGTGTTACACACCAGAATGCAGTCAAACCTGATGTGGGGTTATAACATGTATGCCAAATGTCCTGAACTAAAAAACTAATTAATAAAACGTAATTATTGAGATATTGAACATGTTACAGGTTAAAAACAAATCGGTTTGCTCCATGCATCTGCGTTGTGAGTTTGTCCATGACGTCTGATTCTTTCTGTTTTGGTTTCTTTCAGTACGACCTTCGCCCCCGAAGTGCTGGGTGGAAGGTAGCGAGGAGAAGGGCGGAACAGTTTCGCTCCGCTGCAAATCTTCCCAGGGTTCGTCTCCTCTAAAATATGCATGGACGAAAGAAAGCGGAAACGTGCCACCAACCGCAACACAGAGTGAGTTCCCACCAGTGAACGCAAGTCTAGTGCAACACCACTCAGCAAATACTTCAAGCGAAAGTTTAATATTTGGTACCGCTTGAGTAACCTGTAGCTTCAGGCCTGTGCCAAATGGAAAACAAAAACATTTTTAAACCTCATAGCAACCAAACAAGTTTTTCTGTGTGCAATCTGCTGTAAACCACGCTGCAGGGCCTTTCGCAATGACTGCACTTTCTGAATGGCTCTTTTGTTTGAAGATCCCCAGACCGGAGAGCTGCTCATCAGAAACCACAGCGACAGCTACACAGGGAGGTACCTCTGTGAGGTCAGCAATGAAGTAGGCACTGAACGATGCACATACGCCCTTCAAGCGTATAACCGTAAGTATGGGTGGGTCCGGAATGTATTTGCACACCTAGGCTTTACGTAAACGTCTGAATTTGAGCGCATCAGACAACAACTGACAGCAAAGACAGCACAGACTTTTTAAAGACTCAAAAAATGTTAACCAACAGAATTAAACCTGTGAGCCACCTCCAGGGTAGGGCTAATATAACATAATGTCAGTATAACCACAACATAGACCCATCTTTTAAGTCTTTAAATTAGCATGTGTTTTACTCACCCTTAAGTCATCCTAAGTGTATTTGATTTTCTTTTTTTTTAGGGGAATCCAATCGGAGTTATATTAATAACTCCTTTTAAGCTCTATCATTGCAGTGGGTTGGTGTTTCCTTTAACAGTGTAAAACACGTTAAATAAAGCAGGCCTCCTGTAGTGAATCCGTGTGATTTTGTAAAATTAATATCCATATTTCACATGCAATAAACACCTTCCCCTCACTTCTGCTCCCTATGGTGCCCATCTTGAACAGGTTTGATTGGCTGTCGCATTCATAAGCTCAACAGAATTGCGTGTGATTGGTTGCAATGAGCAACGCTGTAAACACGCCTAAAAAAGAAAAAACAATTATTTAATATTCACTTTATTCACGACAGACGTAATATTAAATCAGGTATTTTTGGACCGATTTGGTCATCACAAAAGACACTGAGGCACAAATGGCTAAAACAGTGAGGTTGGTGAAAAGCAAAGATCCTAAGGATTTTTGACATGCAGATGCATCTTAGTTTGAGGCAATGTTATCTATTATTTGAAATATTATATAAGTGATTTAATTGTCTGAATACTTAAGTCAGCTGTAAGTAAAAGTCTCTTTGTCAAGTTGATGCCAATCATCTTAAATCTAGTAATCCAGTCACTCTCTTGTGTATTCAGCACATTTCTGTTCAGTGTTAATGCCTCATATTCGGGGTAATTGCAGTAGCATATGCTTATAAAGACCATTATGCATGTGTCCTTGAATGAAATATGCAGACTTGCTCAATAGTGGATTTCGTGTCAACATTCTTTTTATTAACCAGTTTATTCTGCTGATGATTTCGTAAGACTGATGATTTTGTGAAACTTCAGCTGCACTTACAGATGAATTGTTTCTCAGGTTAAGCGTAAGCCTCTACATGACCAGTCTTTTATTGAAATGTTTTATCTCTAGCGACCAATAAAGCGGGGGTGATTGCTGGAGCTGTGATTGGTGCATTGCTGTTGCTGCTCCTACTCCTTCTGCTAATCTGGCTCCTGATTTGCTGTTGCAACAAGCGACGCTATGAAAAAGAGATCGCCAATGAGATCAGGTGAGATATTGCTGGTTTGTTATAAGTTGCAGTACAACTAAGGAAATGCCCCCAAATTAAGAATCCAACAGTTACAATTTATGAATAATTGATATTCTTGCCATGATTTAACTAGAACAAGCAAAGTATTTGATTAAAATTATGAAAATAATTCTACATTTTTGGTTAAAATAAATATGAATAGACGTATATATTTTCTGTCTGCATGCATTGGTTGTTGATTGGATGTTGAAATGGAGGCAGATGAACGAGAGCTTGTAGGGGCTGGTGATTGGACGACTGGATTACTGTATGTCACCAAATGTGACCATATGTAACCCTGGAGTAAAAAATAAATAAATAAGTAGCATGGGTATATTTGTAGCAAAAACAAACAATACACTGTAGGGGCATAATTATTGATTTTTCTTTTATACCAAGATCCATTTAGATATTACATAAACATCATGTTCCATAACGATATTTTATACATTTATTACCGTAAATGTATGTAAAATTTTTGATTAGTAATATGCTTTTCTAAGGACATAATTTGGACAACCTAAAAGGCTTTGCTGTCTTTAGTCCAGAATATTAAGGCCAAGATATCATATGAATAGGGTCAAATTTGAACTAGTAGAAATCACCATACTCAGGGGCACGCTACGGTTTCTGGGTCATCTGGACAGCGCGATCGCGGTTTGCGGCCATACAAATTGTGTTCTGGTGGTTCTTTCAGTTGAAACCGCTTTCTGGTGATATCCCCCCCTTTATTGTCAGGCCCCTAGAATCATCCAAACCCCACCCCACTAATGGCGTCCTTGACCATACTTCACCAGTTGATTACATTAAGACAGCTGTTTTTATCTCAAGTGTCTGAAATCTTTTTTTTTAAATAGTAATGAAACTGTAAAGTTTAAAAAGTTTATTTTCACAAAAGGTTGATGACATATATTCCATGTCTTCTGAAATTAATAAACTAAAATTAATATTGTGTACATATTTTTTGGATAGAGTCCTCCAAACACCCTCATGGAAAGAACTCATTAGTTCTGTACGAATCACAGCAGATACATTACATATTTCTCTCAATTTTATGATTGTTGGGTTTTTTAAAAACAACCGAACTTAAGCATAATTAACTACTGTAGGTAATTTCAACTCAAATTACATTAAACATTGAAAGCTGAATTTCAAATCACTTTTTGCCATGACTTTACCAAATAATATTTTTTAGCTTTTCTGGGAGGGGTAATTTTGGAAATTCCATTCAAAGTCTTTTGGGGTCAAAAACCTGAGCGGTTTGAATGAGCTCAATGCTGTCTGACTAAATGCTCGAAAGTTTCCCTTCGGCAGCGGAAGCGGATCATAGATCTGCCTCATAGTCTCACAACAAATCACGGGTAAAAAAAACGCTTCTTGACTAATCAGCAATACTGGTTATTCATCAACCACAACCACACCCAATAATGATTATCTCAACTGGCTTAGTCCCAGATATACGTATGTGACCTCCTTCTGCTTTGGCTAACATCAAGTAACATGTTCCTTTCCTCTACCGTGTTTAAGGGAGGACGCTGCAGCTCCAGAGAGTCGCCCAGGAAGCCGTAACTCCAGCTTCCGTTCCGTACTGAATTACCGTGCCCATCCAGGAATCCATTACAGCTCCGTGGGCAAAGCCGATGTCACACGGGTCGGATCCGGCCGCAGCAGTACATACACCGAACGCAGCAGAGTCCAAAGAGAAGCCAGTATGCTTGCGTCTGATCACAGGCCTCCGCTCAGATACGACAGCAAATATGGATACCCCGTATAACCACCGCCGCCCTGCCAAGGGACACAGCACTGGAAGGATTAAACTCACTCAAAAGATGCAATACTGTGCAAGACCATGGCAAGACTGGAGGACATTAAAACTGCACAGAAGTATATTCAGACAGAAGTATATGTGAATTTTCCTCAGGATTTGCTAATATGTGTGTATAGATGTTTATGTATTTTTGCATGATTGTTTTATAAGCATTTAGGTAAATGTGGTCATGGTAATGATTTTAATATATTAAACTAACAAACAAATAAAATAAAAAAAAAAATAAAAAAGTTTTTTAGGAACAGACTTAAAGAGCCCCTATTATGGATTTTTAAAAGTGTGCAACACGGCTCTCTAAGAAAACATTCATTCTCTACTGAATGAAAACTTCCTGCCAAGTTTTAAATCTTAAAGTGCACTGTGTATAAAGTTATTGCCTTTCAATAGAAAACAAGCATATTCCCCGGCCACTTGTTGGTCTTTTCACATTGGTCTAAATAAAAATGCAAATTAATTATTTGCCACAAGTTGCCGCATTTGCATTAAAAGTTTAAAAATACTGCTTTAAATGAGAAGTTGTTAAACAAGGTAAAAATAAAAGTTTATTATAAGAAAATGAAAGTGTTTTTTTGACATCGCATGCAATATGAGCATTTCATAATAATAGGGGCACTTTAAAGTATCATCTGAGTGAATGTTTACAAGGGTGATATTATTATATTTTAAAAAAAATAATTATTATTATTTGAAGAAAATTTTATAATTTAAAATTTAGATTATTAAAAAACTATTTATTCATGCCCCCTGAGCCATATGCAAATTTTGTAAAAAGAAATGTTCCTATCATTAGAGCAGTTTCAAGGACCTTATTGAACAGGACATGTTTTTTGAACGTTCTGAGCTCGACACATTGAAACAATGACAGGTCCCAATCCTGTTCCTCCACTCGATCTACTAACATAGCGCAATATTCACAATGTTTCAAAGCATCTTTGCTGAAAAATATTTTAAAATGAAAGCCTCAAATTCCGCAAGGTCCTCATTCAGAAGTTAAATTAAAAGAAAATTATGTCTTAGTATGTTTTTTCTGTAAACCCCCAGTGAGTAAGCCGAAGGCAAGGAATGAAAAACATCACAAGGTGTCAAGATTGGAGAAAGGGTAAAAGCCTTCAGCGAAACCTCAACTGTCCTGTCGGTTTACCACCATCCTAAAACATCATTAAAATATCCTTAAAAAATGATTTATTTTGGTATAGGCATTGAGAAGCCATAAGAGGCCAACATGTGTACATCAGTTTCCATTTAAAAATAAAAAATTACGCAAACAGACTGTCTTGTGCGCATGCCCCCTAAAGGCTGAAAAACAGCTTTTAGAAACTTATTTTCATACATTTGCCAACTTGCAGAGAAAAACTGCAATTGAGCAGGGCCGGCTCTGGGCATAGGCATTGTGGGCAAATGCTAAGGGCGCCGCCGGTCCCTAAGGGCCCCAAAATAAGAGAATTTGTTGTTGTTGTTTTTTTAACAATTTATTTTTTCATTACAAAGAGAGAGAGATTGTCCCACAAAAAATAACTATTTTATTGCTCTCTCGACTCGACACATGATCTATCTTTCCCTGTGCAGCCACTTTCACATGCATCAGTTACCTGACAATTTATCAGTGAACATCTACCATAATGTCAAAAAGACCAAAGCCCTCTGGTGCCCAGAGAAGAAAAAAAGAGGAGAAGAAGAAAAACGAGACATAGGCAGAGGTACAAATATGTAATAAAAGATGATGAAAACAATAAACTAGATGAGGTAAAAAATTTGGAACAAACTTTATGTTAGCCTAGTCTAGTCATTTTAAAATGTAACATTGCATCTGAGGGTACTGTACGTTTACACCATAACGATTGTACTAAACATGCAGAGGTTTTTCCTTTTGCATTTTTAAAGTTTCACAAGAAGATGAAATTAAAAACAATCACAGTCCTCACAGATTAAAAACTCTGATTATTCACAGGACACTCTTTGGGAATGTCACCTTTTTAAAGAAACTCTACACACCTATACATAAGAGCATACTTACATGCACGATTAAACACAAAATATTTTGATTTTTGATAATGGTATCGGTTCCAGAATAATTGCACTTTGATACCAAAGTTTGTGTTTCGAAAAAGGTCACTGTTGTGTAAATGAATGGCTAAACGGTTTTGAGTGAAAAACACCTCTGAGAGACACAAATTACCAGACTTTCAAGTTGTTCAGACCAAACTCATGTTGCTAGGAGCTCCAAATATTGATGCTAGCTCCAAATATTAAACATCTTTTATGTCCGAAGCAACAGTTGTGCGTATGGAGTTTGTGCCCAGCATACTCGGCGTGAGTTTCTGTGAAATCTGTTAAACCCGACTGCCCCAACTCAGCAACTGGCTCAAGCTTTCACCAACTAGTGTCAACTCGTCCAGACTGAAAATCTGTGCTAGAGACTTGTTGTGTATTCCAGCCTAAAGTTTACTTCAGACAGATAAACGTGACCATCAACTGAATTTTCAGCTTAAAGATGTAAATTTGTTTTCTAAAGCCATTTGTTATGCTTTAATCTGCTCTAATAATGGTTTTAGCTTGTCAAATATTTATGTGTGTAATTATTTGTTTTTTTGGGGGGGGCTTGTTTAAACAATAACAGCCCTACTGTTTTTATTTAACTGGCACAGGACAGATTTTCATCCATTTATAACTTTATTTTTATATTTTCTGTTGCCACTTTAAATATGTTGTGCTGTTATTGTATTTTAGTTTCATTTCTTTTTTAAATGGGCTATGTCTACAAATTAACTCTAGACTTATTTGTTTTTATTTACTCTCCTTTATTTAGTTTTAGTATTTATTTTGGCACTTGAAGTAATGTTGCCTTGACAACCAGATGAAATAAAAAGTTGTTTTCGTATTTTGTTTTAGTCAACATGTATTTTGATGGAAGTAACCAAAATAACTGTGGTTTTAGTGGTGATTGCACTCATGAAGTCCTCCGCTTCGAATGTATTATTTTTTTAGTTTCTGGCTAACCGTTTTTCCTTTGTGATGCACCTGCATTGACAAGCGTTCAGTTCAAATCAGCCGTGTGATTTGGAGATGATGGGAAGGAAATTGTTTGCTCTGTTTGATTTGCATCTGTCTCTAATGGGCAGGTCAATCAATGCACTTTAGTAGTGTTGTGCAAGAGCGCCCCCCAGCTGCAGTGTCACTGGCCTGTCTAATGCTCTGTTCAGCTCTAGTCAATTTCTTTCTTTTCCACTTTCCTCATGGAATTGTTTGTCTAATAACCTCCGATTATGGGAAAATGGGTCTTGGCTAAGGAATGGGAAATCAGAAGCATGTAGGAGAATGACATGAAAAGAAGTTTGAAACTAAATTAAGCACATTTCCACGGCATGTTTCAGGGACGTGATGTTAATGGTTTTTTGCCCGCCGTTAAAGAAAGGGCATGATTGCTTGAAAAACAACAGCACACAATGGTTGACATTATTCACAAATGGTGCGAAATGAGTTACTAAACTTTGTTTTGGATGTGCAATAATTCACTGAGACAATTTCTAGACTTTGTATCTGATTTCAATCCAGTAGAATCACATAAGTGCCTTCAGTAAAGTGTGACTGTATCCAACAATAGCAAAAAGCCCACAGTAATGGCTTCCTGACAGAAATGATATTGTTATTATACACTATGAGATCATTTCTGCTGGGTTTTATCTGCTCATTTATTGTTTTATGGCTCATTCTTGTTCATGTGGTATTTGAACTCTATAAATGAAAAAATGAATAGCCTATGCTTGAGAGGTTTTTTTAAATTATTTGATTATATTTACACTTCATCTAGGTGATGAAGAACAAGAATCTGAGGATGATGATGGTGAGAATGTTCCTTGGCATCCAAGGTGAAAAAACCAGCCATGTTTCTAGTTTCCCTGCATACCCTAATTGGCAAGACAGCCTTCCAAATGCTGATGACATCTTATCCCCTAATCAATACTTCAAGACATTCTTCTCTGATGATATATTTGACGTTGTTGTAGAATAGTCAAATTTGAATGCACAAGTTAATCCTAACAAGCCCCTTAACCACCGGGGCACAGCCTTGTACATGTCTTTGTTTGGACTGCCAGCAACACAGATGTTTGGCGCCCTGAAAGCAGAACGTCTCAAGTAGCAGATACACTCTAAACAGATCGAAAGATTCCTGCATTTCCGTGATAATGATGATCAACCAGTTCAATCTGATGACAATTTTGATGAGCTGTTCAAGATCTGACCCTTGCTTTCTCATCTCGTCTCCAAAATGAATACAATACCCATGTCAGAGAAGCTGAGTACTGATGAACAAATGGTCTCATTTAAGGGACGGAATCCCCTGAAGCAATATCTGCCAAAGAAGCCCAATAAATTGGGGTATAAGCTTATGGTTTTGGCTGGCTCTGATGGTATTCCACACAACATTGAAGTGTACACTGGAAAAGCAGTGCAGCCCACCCATTTGGTAGATATAGGAGCCAGTGAAAATGTTGTCCTCCGCCTTGCTCAACCAGTGCCACAACACAAAAACTACCGACTGTACTTTGACAACTGGTTCACCAGTGTCCCACTATAACTTGAGATAGTCTTGGTACTGTTCACTCCACCAGATTTCCTGGCAGCAGCATGGTTTCTGATGCTGAGCTGAAAAGATCTGGCAATGGGTCTTTTCAAAAAAAGACAGCAATTGTTGGCAATACAACTTTATATGCAGTAAAGTGGTATGTCAATCGCTCAGTGACCCTACCGAATGATTACATAGGAGCACACCCAGTTACTCATGTCCTGTCCTGCTGTTGTAAGAGACTATAATCAGAACATGGGAGGGGTGGACCTCCTCGACTCACTTACGGCCCTCTACCGAACCAAACTCAGATCCAAAAAGTGGTATCATCGTCTGTTTTTCCACTTTCTAGACTGTGGTGACAAACAGCATTGTAAATGCAATAACCTATCAGATGCTGAGGTCATGCGGCTGTATGCATTCAAATCCTACATTGCACAGGGTCTCTGCAAATCTGGGAAAAGAGGCAGGGACCCACTGTTCCAATCCCAGACGTAAGGTTGGATGCTACAGCCCACTGGATCTTTATAAGTTAGAAGAAGGGCAGGTGCAGGGTACCAGGCTGCAAAGGCACTCCAAAAGCTAAATGTAGGAAGTGTAATGCCCACTGAAGTTAAGTTAGGGCCACAAAAGTATGCATGCACAGTAACGTTTGTTTATGTTGTTGTCATTGAAACCGTATAGCATCTAACGTACCGAAAGCCTCATACTGTAGCCTTCATCCGTTTAGCAAGTTGGGGTGCCACCATCATTTTGAGAAGATCACCCTCTGCTGTGAATGCTGAAATTAAAAGGGATACCTAATAAGCTTTTGTTTTGTTTTTGGATTTAAGTTAAACAGTCACATTATTTATATAATCGTGAATAGGGAAGATAATCTATTTTATCGCTTCATATGATAATTCGATTTGTTTTCTCTTTTCTCTTTTTTAGAATTTTGTTTACCGTGAAACCTGCCAGATGCGCTGCTGGTTCAGCCATCATATGGTAGGTTATCAAAATAAAGTGTTTATTTTATGGACAATGGTCCATTTCTTTGTTGGAAACGTTTTAATGACTAATGTTGTCATTGTTAAATAAAAATAAAAACATTCACGGCCAAAATAACAATAACAATTAAACCGTTCTTCTCCCCCAAGTTACATCTTCCAACATTTTAGAGAATATCACAACACTTATCGTTTATGTCACTTTATAATTATGCCACTGTCACTATGTAATA
>JAUYWG010000041.1:1922867-1953166 GCA_034779775.1 Enteromius afrohamiltoni
TCCTATCAATATGGGCCAACATTTCTAAAGAATGCTTTCAGCACCTTGTTGAATCAATGCCACCTAGAATTAAGGCAGTTCTGAAGGTGAAAGGGGGTCAAACACCGTATTAGTATGGTGTCCCTAACAATCCTTTAGGTGAGTGTATATACACACACACTTCATATATACAGTATATATGCATTACAAGTTCAGATAAACATTGTGTTCCCAATAAAATATAGGATTGACTGAGGGAAATCAATTTTGACTTCAATGTTTTCGAGAATAGAAACGTCCTTGATGTATCCCTGCAACACAGAGCTTGAAATTCAAGCAAATGCTTTTAAATGATTGTGTTTTGGGTTACATAACATTACACAGATGAGTAAGGCACGGCGTTGCTTTGATTATTTGAACAATTCGTTTGTATTGATATACTGTAATGCAATTGCTTTTTTAATTGACTGAGGTCTTTCGGGTGAAATATTTCGGATGCACAGGGTGTTGAATGAATGGTAACCAAGCAACAGAAAGTTTAGCAGTTGGGTATTTTTCAAAAGCGGTATAGATGATATTATAGATGATATTTCCCAAAGGAACAGGAGGCTTCCAGTGGGTGCAAAATCCATATGCTTTCCCAAAAGATCACAGCAAGTGAGCATCATAAAAACATGTTATATAAGAGCATGCGACAAAGTGTTTATGTGATTCACAGAAATGCCTTAACATTAATCTCCTGAAAAACAATTGCATACACAGGACAACTGTGCACTTAGTGTATGCAGAGATATATATAAAGTGCTTAAATTCTTTGTGATCAAAGCACATTATTACACATTATATTTAGGTTTTTTTTTTGCATCAAAAACAACCATTAACAACATTTTCATGATCATTTTCTAAAATCATTTAGACCCTTAGGATTAAAAGTAATATAAATTCCCTGTTCATTCAATGAGAAACAACACTTTGCTGTGCTTACATGTGATTTGGGCCTGCTATTGCAAGGGTTCCCAAACTTTTTAGCTCGCGACCCCCAAAATAACCGTGCCAGTGACTCGTGACCCCCACTATCCTCAGAAGTGGTAAAATATACAAATGTTGTGCACAACTGTGCACATTGGTCGATATTAACCAACGTTTCATTTCAACAAAAAGCAACAGTAAGCATAAAGAGATGAAAATGACCTACACGTTACGTGCACAAGTCGGAAAGTGTTGAAATTTGAAAGGCTGATGGCTTTTGAATTTGCATGTTTGTTTGTTTTTTTAAATGTAACTATTAACAACTATTTTTATCTTTCGTTAGTTAGTTATTTATAATAGTTAAAAAAAAGTATTTGATTTCTTGTAAATCCTCTCACGACCCCCACTTTGGGAACCACTGTGCTATTGCACCTATTACGTTACATGGTGACAAACTCCATGCTGAATCTGTCAAGATGAGACTAAAATGATCAAAGATCTTATTAAATTAATTTCAGCTACTGATTTCAGATGGTGCAATGCATGTCATGTTCAATCTAGAACACGTTCTGACAGTGAGCTTTACAGACAACTGAGTGCATATTTAATGACTATGATGTTTAATATGTGTTAGAAACAGAACCAAAGGGTATATTTATGCTTTCGGCACACGCTTTCATCCAAATTAATGTACTTATTTTTACCACTCTGCCAGATGCAATTTTGATTACGAACACACCAAAACTCAGGATTGTGGGATATTACTATTCTGAAGGGTCTATGCTGCCTTCAGCAGTCAACCAAATGAAGTATAGGCAGGTTTTAGCAGGCGGGATGTTGTGCAAACATTGGATTTGGATGTCTTAATGCCTTCCCGCCTCAATTTACTGCCTGTGAAAGCAGCGTTCTTGAAAATGAAGGATTCAGCAGTGCTGTTTTAAGGACTGGGACGGAAGCACAAGTTCTGGTAATTACAGTATGACTAGTACAATCAACTCCTTTATCTCAGAAGATCAAGGAAACATTCTTAACACAGCCTTTTAACTATAGACAAAAAAAATCATTCTTTTCCACATTAATGATTCCATTGTTTTAGTCATTAAAAAAAAAAATAAATAAATAATAAATTATTGTAAAAGCTATATTTCCTCTGTAATTTAATGACTTTTCAGAGTCTTTATTACACAAGGCAGTAATCTCATTCATTAATTTATTATATGGTATTTATTTTAAAATGTATAGTTTATCTTAAACCCACATTGACATGCAAACAACAAAGCCAGTAACTAACAACACTCTTTAAGCCTCATAATTAGTTGTATGTTTTAGATCCATTATATAGAAAGTCATTACACAAATTATAGTAGTAAGATTTTACAGTGTTTCTAAAGGAAGACTTTTAGCATTAAAGGATGTGCTAATTTGATTAAAAATACACAGTAAAATGAATAGTATTTCAAATAACTGTTTTTCTATAATAATTATATTTGTAAATGTTATTCATTGCTGTGATCAAAGCTGAATTTCATGTTTTTGTGCTAACTGTGATGTTTTTGTTTTCTTTGGATTCTTTGATAAATGGAAAGCTAAAAAAGAACAGCATTTATGTATTTTATGTAAATTACAAATGCCTTTCTCTCTCTTCTCAACACATTAATGCATCTTTACAATATGAAAGTATTCATTTCTGTCACTGACTGTAAACTTATGTACTATAGGAGTAAAAGAACAATTCATAAGAGCCACCTTACCATCTTACAGTTAGAAAAATAGAACTGGTTCTGATTCAGTTGCCTAATAATTGAAGTGCTTTCAGAAGCGACATTGTTGTCCACTGCTTTTCAAGGCACAGAGGCTTGGGCAAATAAGAAGCATGGCTATGTTTCCAGACATGGTCTTGGTCTTGCCTGAACCGTAATTGTGTACCTGCTACCCCTTTACTGTCCTCGTCAAACTGACCTGCAAGTGGAAGTGAGTGGAGTCCAGGAAGTATTTATTGAGGACATCCGAGTACTGGTCAATCGCCCGCAGAAAGACTTTCATTTGGTGAAGATTCATAATCATCCAGTCGGGCGGAAATACATTGCCCATCAGGTTTTTGAACATGATGAAAGTCTCCATTAGAAAGTCCTAAAAAAAAAATTTTTAAAAAATCATGGATTTTTTTTGTTGAGAGCATGTACATGCACGCATAGGAAAACTACGATTAGATGCAGACCGGCAAATGACATTTGTGTTCTGCACAGACATGACTGAGCAAGAAAAACAGATGCTAATTTGAAGCTGCGCTTATCTCGTTCTGCTATTAAACCCTGACTCACTTCGACAGACGACAGGGAACAGAGCCACATGCGTCGCATCAGTCAGCTGTGAAAAAGGTGGATTATTTATAACTTAAATCTCAGAGCACGGAAGGCTCTGCAATGATGGATGGGGCCTGAGGAGAGAGCGTGAGACTTACGATTATGTCCTGTCTGGTTTTGAAGGTGCTGATGTATTGTGCGTAATGTGCGTCTTCCATTTGTTTCAGGATAGCGGTCATGCATGCCAGGTAGTGGCCCTGTGTCCAGGGGATGAGAAAAAATAATCAATAACTTTACATGTGCTGCCCACCCCGCTGAGAAAACTCATAGCCACTGGGCCTGGGCAAAGAAATAAACAAGTTAAGTTCAACGGTCCAGACTGTTGTTGTTATGAGTTTCGGCAGGTGTGTGTGGGCTTTGGCGAAAACAACAGCAGCTTTAACAGGAAGGTAAGCTGATTTAGCTGTGCTTTGTTTTGTGGCATGCCAGTGTCTTACTATAAAAGGAGAGTCCAAACTCAGGTTGATGACCGTACGGTTGACCCTCCGCAAGAGACGGTCCACGATTAATTTCACATGACCGGATGTGGGACCCTGAAAGCATAAAGAAGGTGAATGAGATGCATTGAAAAGATGCTTGAATGAATCCAGAAAGAACTCCCTCTCATAAACAAACAGCGGTGCAACTTCAAATGACCTTATTTTGGATATTTTCAAAGTAACTGCTCCAGCAAAGAGATGCTCACAAGTCACAAGAGTTTAACCTGAAATGTCTGCCTGTCTCAATACATATCAACCGAAATGTCAACCGATCTTGAATGCACCGTCATATCAACAAGCCAGCCAAATGCATCATGGTGGAAAGATCAGCTTGTCTGTATTCATTCAAAAAGTCATTCATGTAGCCCGACATTTCACTAGGAGGTGTCTGCTGCTTGCCAAGGCTACATTTATTTGCTCAAAAAAATACAGTAAAAACAGTCAAGAGAGTGTAGTATTATGTCACTTCCAATATTGCCTTTCATGCAGCGGGTAACGTAGCTGTATGTGAATGCAAAGTTGTAAATCTGAAAGTGCACTATAAATAAACTTTGTTTCCCAAAATAAAGAACCAACTATATGCAGCCTTAACGAGTCGTTAGTAATTGGCTCACAATGTAACACATTTGCATAAATCCCATTTATCTTGTACACTGGCCGGCCGTGAACAACTTTACCCCGCCCACAAACGAGACATTTAGAGGCACTCATTAGTTAAATAATGATAAATGATGTTTAACGCAGTGCTAGGCATTATACAATGCTGAAATTCACTTACAAAAGCAAATTGCGAGCACTTTCCACAGTAAACCAGTTGACGTGTTCTCTCAGAAAGCACCTCTAGTAATGTCAGAAAGCTCTGTGGAGCGCTGTAGCAGTAGACCAATCATAAAGGACTGCTCCATCTGACCAATCACAGCAGTGAGGGCTCACAGGACTGATTCGAACTGCTTCACACGAGTCGTTTATGAATAATTTACAAATGGGGTAAAATTAAATTATTTTTGGAGAGAACTAAAGTGTTTTTTTGACCTTGTATACATGTGAACCTGTTTTAAGAGACTCGTGAAACAATATTAGCCACCTTTAAAATGGGATAATAGGGGCACTTTAAACTGATCTTGCACATCTGTTTTTATGCCTCATAACTCGATTTCTGTGACTTCTATTCTCTATTATCCTGTCAACAAAACTGCTAAATTTGCTACAGAAGTATTTAGATATAAGAATGTGCTAAAAATGACAAACTGGCAATTAATGTTGTGCATTGTAGGTCATATTCCATGTTTCAGTAACACAATATCCAGATTTTTATAAAGAAAATATACATGTGAAAAATAAATAAATGTAAAACACCTTTTGCGGTGAGGGGGCCAGTTAAAATGTTTATAGAGAAAGTGAAAAAAACTGGGCCAACAAAAAAAAACATAAAAATCCTTATTGCTAAGCCCTAACCAAATAATCTATTGTGAACATGTAAACACGTCTTCCTTTCCCAGTGGACTGATAAAACCTGTATACCCTGACTCCTGGAAATTGCATAAAGCCAGCTAATGAGCTGAGCTCCTGCAGCTTTGCTGATCAGATGGTCTGAGATAAAGCTCCTCGTAACTGGCTCAAATTGTTAGGGATGCTCAACCGCTTCAAACCCACCACGTCTTTGCCGTCCAGCATGTCCAGTACGGTGCTCAGCAGCTGGACACAAGCCTCGAGATCGGGTTTGTTGGAGTTATCGTCCAGCTGCCCACTCAACTGATCTGTGATCAGAGGCAACAAAACATCTCTGCAGTCTAAAAGCACAAGAGAGAATATGAGAGGTGTGGATAACACACAGCTTTTAGTGCGAGTCGATGAGATAAAATGATATGTTGACCTGAACGACTGTCAAGTCCCACCTGGCTGTTTGAACAGGTTACTCTCGACAATTTTCACCAGACAGCCCAGCTTCTGCCTCACCATTTGAAAATCGGGGATGCTTTCGATGAACTTGGCCAGCTGAACACTGAAAACAAGAAACAAAAAAGGAATTAAGTAATGACATGGTACATAAAGCAAGTCAATAGGGAATTATTGAAAAGAATACAATATAAACATCCGAGACACACTACACTCCCCATTCTGTTCTTCAAACAGATGTTTACAAGCCTGTTACAGATATCAAGCATTTTACAGCACAAAACACCTTCTGTAAGTAAGTGATGTTGGCAAGAAGACTGTATACAACTGTAAGGTTTTTACTGAATTATTCAAACAAGAGGTTTAACAAAAATGCAAGCTTCAGTTCTGTTTTTTAACCATCAGGAACAGTGGTGCACTTCATTTGTAATTATAAGGGTCCTTACTGTAACTATGATTTATGCTAAAAGGAAAAAAAAACTTGGATGAATTGATTTTTCTCTTATCATGGTAAACAAAAGTAAGCCACAAATTTGTTTCTAACCAAATCTAAAACCCCAGTGGTGGTGCAATGTTTTCAAAGCAATGACAAATGCATAATTTGTTTTAATTTAAAGTTTAATCGTTCACTTTACCTGAGCTCTACAGCGTCAAAGACATTCTGCAAGTCATTGATGATGGCGGGAAGATATTTCAAGATTGCTCCCTGTGAGAAAACAGCAGCAGGTTCACTGCATATACTGTACATTGAAAACAATAATATTGTGAAATATTACAGTTTAAAATGTGCTCTACTTCAATATTTAAAACGTTATTAATGCTGACTTTTCAGCTTGATTACTCCAGTCAACCAGTGTTACATGATTCAGGCTTATTTTCTGATTTGCTGCTCAAGAAACATTTATGATTAATGTTAAAAACAGTAGTTAGGCTGCACCAAACATCCTGTTTTTCATGATTCACTGAAGAATAGAAAGCACAAAAAACATAATTTATTTGAAACTGATATTTAAATATCTTTAGTATCTTTTTTGATCAATTTAATGCGTCTTTGCTGAATACATTTATTTATAAATGAAAAAAAAATAGATTTTTCCAACCACAAACTACTGAACAGTAATCTAAATCTTGTTCACAAACAAGTCTACTGTATATCCATGTATTGACACCTGCCTTTATCTTAACTCCTTCATCCAGAGGTCTGTCCATTAGATTGCTGATAGAAAGAAATAAGGTCCGAATGGAGTCAAGGAACTGCCCTCCATCTTCACTTTTCCCATAAAACCTGACAAAAAAAAAAAAAAAAAAAAAAAAAAAAAAAGGAAAGAGCATTGGAGTGGAAACACCAGCGCAATGATTGGAGGGTGTTGTGGGTGGATGCTAGGGAGTTCAAAATTATGTCATAACAGTGTGGGATGAGCTAGGCGTTTATTAAACTTCATAACCATAAGAATGAGCTGAGAAACAGCATTACAGATTATTGTCTCAAAGCACAAGTAAGGTCTGTCTGTCTAGTCTATGTATATATCTGTACCTCTATATCCATCCATGCATCTATCCATCCATCGATCATTCTATATCTCCATTGTTTTATCCATCTAAACATGTAGGTCTCCCCAACCATCATTTTATCCATTCATTCATCTATCTACATGCTGCATATGCATGTACTCTTATGCATTAAAGCATGCTGCTTCTACAAAGCTTCACATACTCAAATATTTTCTTTGAACCGATGCTCTCAGTTTAATAGCCTTCACTGAGATTTAGATGGAGGTACAATTGGCCCATGTGTTGGTGCAGATATACAAGCGATTGATTTCAAAAGGTGTTTTTTTTCTGTTTCTTTTTCATTTACATTGTCAGATGAAGGACAAGTTCAATCAAGCCCTTTCGGCTATTTCCGAGAGCAAAATAAGAACTCACCTCAAATAGAGAATCCGAGACTGCACAATGAATCGAAAAAGATACTTGAAGGCTTTCAAGGCGGCGTACAGTCTCTCCGTATGAGCTGGGTCCTCAGCATGGCCCACAAAATAATTCAACACTTTGGTCAACTTCCTGTGAACAGACAAGCCAAACCAAGGCAATTTGCAAATCAATACAGGTCACAACCGAGAGTGTAACAGGACAGGTGCATATAAAGAACAAGTGAGAGAAGGAGAGAGTGTTAGTGTGAGATGGCAAGGTGAGAATGAAATGTGGACAAAAAAGGCCAAGTAATTTTAAAACACATGAACTGTGACACAAAGGACTGAGAAATCCAAACAACACAGTAACTCTTACTGGTACGCCAGAGTAGCGCTAAAGTGTTTGCTGATGTAGGTCTCCAAAACAGGGTTAAAATGCTGAAACTTTACATCACCGATGAGTGAGATGATGAAAACCTGGACAAATAAAGCAAAAAATACAAGGTCTAGCTCTGCATATCATAATCACTTACAAGCGTTAAATCTAATGTACTCCTTTAATAAAGGTCTCATTACTTTGAAAGATTCATGAGAAGGCAAACTAACTGAATTATATTTCACATCATACTGATCTCTCAGCCTACGCAAAACTAACTTTCTTTGCCTCCTGTGCCACCAAGACCGAGTGGCCAGAGAAAAGTTCTAAAAATTATAACCTACTTGATTTTTTCAACTTCAAAACCCTACGAGGCACAAACGTCACAAGGACCGTCACTCTCTATGACAAATGCAATGCAGCTATAACAGTGGTTGAAAAAGTTGCTGAAATAAATGAAAATCACCCAAAATACATAACGGATTTTATAGACATCAGGCAAACCTCACATGGTGGAATAATCTGACCTGTATGCCTGTGAGGGGGAAGACATCCCACATGCAGATGGCGATATGGCATGTTATGGCATTAAGGTTACTCATACAGATAACTAATGAAAACGCAATGACCCAGCAGAGCGCTCTTTATACAGTTTGTAAGTTTGATGTGCAATCATTTAGTCCCAAAAAGCTGCTTAATTTGGAGTATGACGGTTAAAAAAGTTACTTGTTCAGATCCGAACCCCAAGCATGAGCAACAGTTAAAGTGTTGCTTACTCAGAACAATCTGCCCACACTATGACTTCTTCATTCGAACAATATTATTCACACTGAATGACAAATTTAACAATTAACAGAAAAAAATGTAAGCTAAATAAAAGAAATAAATATAGATTAGTTTTATCCTTTTTTGTGACATTTATACTTCTATTGTATGTTTTACTCTTTAATAATTATTAGATGAGAATGTGATTATTTTTTTATTATTTTTTATTATATATGCTCCATAAATATTAATAATAATGAAAAAATTCATAAGTAACAAAATTTTTGTTTTGTAATAAAATATTAATCTTCATGTTCTTCATTAATATTAATATAAGTAACCATATTTATATGCAATAATGCTAAAAACAATAAACATTATTATTATTATTATTATCATTATTATTACTAAATCTGTCAAAATAAAAAAAATAATAGTAATAAAATATTATAAAAAATCTATATGTATGTTATAATTTTTATAATAATTTTACTTTTTTAAATATTTGATCATT
This sequence comes from Enteromius afrohamiltoni, assembly GCA_034779775.1. NCBI lineage: Eukaryota > Metazoa > Chordata > Actinopteri > Cypriniformes > Cyprinidae > Enteromius > Enteromius afrohamiltoni. Next base: position 1,932,119 of record JAUYWG010000041.1, read on the forward strand.
ATCATTATTATTATTAGACGGGAATGTGATTGTTTTGATTGTAAATAAAAACAAGTTCATAATTTTTAGCTCCATAATTATTAATAATATAATAATAATAATAATAATAATAATAAGATACTAATAATAAAGTCTCAAGCAACAAAATAATAACATATTAATCTTTATGTTACTAAAATTATTAATATTAATATAAGTAACCATATTTAAATATAATACTACCAATACAAATGAATACAATAATATCAATACAAATATTAATAATAATAATAACAATAACAATTATTATTATTATTATTTTGAAATGCCTAAAAAATAAAAAATCTATAGTAATATTATTAAACAAAATCTATATTTTTGAGCATTTTTTCAAAATAATTTTTATAATTATTGAGTATTTTATAGCAATTAATACATTTTATACATTTCTTTTTTTATCCTAATTCACAAATGTTTTGGGAGTTTGTTTGTTTTTTCGAGAGAGCAACACGTTCATTGTTGAGGATCTGCTCAAACGATCGAATATTTAACTTTTGTTTTGTAATTTTTCTGTTTGTGATACTTCACGTGGCTTGTTGGGACAAAATCGTTGCACGAAAGTTAAATAAAGGCTTACAAGGAAATTCATTTGAATGAGTTTCCTAATCTATCTAGGTCTTCCATTACTGGACAAAATCATCATTAGTATAGTTTGGCTGTTGGTGCAATGTCTAAAGAGTGAGTGAAATTATCAGTACTTGCCAAAGCATTGAAAACTAGTGTATCGTAGGTTTCCTCCTCCGAGGTCTCCATCATTATATTAAAGAGAGCGTCCAGTGTGTCCTGCAGGAACTAGAGGAACACACAACAAAAAAACTTTAGTTCATAAAGCAGCATTTTACACAACAACAAGTGTTGTGTTTTCTCACCACCTTACTTTAATAATCTCCCCTCCTTCCACTTTCATCAGTTTCTGAAGAATTTCTTCAAGTCTCTCAGTGTTTGATCTCCAGTTTAGAAGCCCCAGAAGGTCAACTGAGTCAGAGGAAATTAAAAAAGTTATAGAAAGCCTACTACCGCAAGAACTTTTCCATCTCATACGGTTACATACAGCTTCTAAAGTTACAGTTTAGACCAAAATGAAACTTATTCATTATCGACTCTCATCTCTTCTGTTGTTTCAAACCATACGTTTTTTTGCCTCATGTTTTCAGAAACCATGCTCCTAGGTAATGTGTGTAAAAACAATATCAAGATCAAAATGCAAAGACATCAGTAAATGTCAGGTTTGCAAATACACAAGGGTAAATATCAGAACAGTCATTTTTGGGTAAATAATCAATGAAATGACTCTTACCGTTCTGTGTAAGCTTTGTAGAGCAGGTGAGGGTGGTGATCTGGAAGCTGTCTTTGGTGATGGGAATGATGCCACCATGATGGAAGGATTTTCCCGTCTGTCTCTCTTTCTCTTCCACTTCAGCGTACGAGCCAGGCAGGGTCAAATATGTCTTGGCGTCGTCAGCTTTCTTCACATCCACCTGGAAAAACAGAAGAGGAATTTGTGTTGGCACTGAATGTTAAAGACATCTCTGTGTGCGGTGGAAGAGAAAGGCTCACAAGAACAGATACTGCCGGTTTAAAGGGAAGTTCAGAAATGTTTCAAGAGATCTAAAGGTTACATGATTTTTAGCAAACAAAAAGCTTTTGCTGAAAACAAACACTACTTGCCCGAATTTTGACAGAAATCAATCATTTTAATTTAGCAAGGACGGATTAAATTAATTAAAAATCTATTTTCTAATCTCTTTTTCATTAATCTTTAATTATTGAAAAATATCTATTTTTTTTTTTATTCCAAATGAATGTAGCTTTAGCAGAATCATTTTTAATTATGCTGAGCTGTAATTATATCTTGCTACTTTTACATCAGAAGTATTAAGTGTACATGCCAACAACTATGTAAAACTGAATATAAAACTGAAAAAATTGAAATATGTAAAAGTGGACATTTATTTCACCCTAAATTCATGCTAACACTCACTGAAAGGAACGCTCTAATATTTTTGAAAATAGGTTCATTTTCCAACTTCCCTAGAGGTAAATAGTTGAGTTTTACCGTTTTCAAATCCATTCAACTGATCTCTGGGTATGCCAGTTGCACTTTTAGCTGTAGCTTAGCATAGATCATTGAATATGATTAGACAGTTAGTATCTCGATCAAAGAGTTTTGATTTCTATTTAAATCGTGACTCTTCTGTAGTTACATCATGTCCTAACATCATTGCGCTAGCTACTGTGACACGGAGGAGACAAATTATAGAATAAAGGCATTATATTTGTTTTCTTTGCATACATAAAATAGTCTTGTAGCTTCATAATGTTACGGTTGTACCACTGACTGCAGATGGAGCATTCAGACGATGTCTTTCATACTTTTATAGACCTCGACAGTGTTCATTACGTGGCAGACAATGCGACAGTCTACTGTATCTTAAATTGTGTTCTGAAGGTTTTACCGGTGTGCTGGGTGATGTATAATCTCAATATCGTCAACATTTGAGATATATCCCTTATCTCTGTATCAAATCAATAAAATCTGGACTCATCTAGTGTACTGATCTATTATTTTAAATATATATGCACTTTGTCTATATTATGAAAACTGGTAAAACAAATGAAAATTTCTAATAGTAATTCCAAATTGCAATATCCTATGTTTCTCTATAACAGCAGTTGAGTAAGTGCATTTACTCAGTTATCACAATCGCAAACAATACAGTCAGGATCTCATGACAGAACACAGATCGGCTGAGTGACTAAACTTCAGCTTGCTTGTTGGGTGTTTCCAGATCATTGTTGGCGGCACTTCTGCAATGACGAGTGAGCGTGTGCACATGGTTGCCAGCTTACTTAAAATAAATAAAACAACGGGCAGAAAAAGTATCCTTACAACAGTGAAGCACTGACTCGGGGATCTGATCACTGATATCTGGCAACCGCACTCATGAAAGCTTGTGTAGGAGAGGTCTGTAGAGCAATTCGCAATGACATTGTCTCCTTATTTGATGAAAATACAGAGTGTTTTTTCAGAGTGGCATTGGATTTTCGGCACATTCATTTGGAAAATTGTGCTTGAATTTATGATATTTTCAAATTTTACATTGTCATCAGAATTATTGTAATGTTATTGCTAATATCACCCAGCCCTAGTGATTAATGACTAAATTAGAATTTTAGGGTGGAATAACCCTTTAAATAATCAATACTATGCCGCAAATTCTGTCGACTGAGCTCAATTTGCACTGAACAAAGAACATTCCTTAAAGATGCCCACCTTGTAGACAATGAGTTCGTGTTTTCCATCTGGAAGCGTGGTGCCATTCGACTTCATCAGGCGAACAAAAGCCATGCCAAAAGGCTTTTCAGACTTATCTCTAGCTACAGAAACACAAGCACACAGATATTCAACTTGAAAACAAGCCTGAATATAGAATGGCGCAGAGGATCTCAACCTGGGGTCAGCAAAAATGCTAATGGAGTCAAGTGAGATCTGTATGAACTCCAGCTTATATATTCTTTATTTGTAAAAAAGAAAAAAGAAATTCAAGCATCATTTTTTGCCCTATATTGGACCCACATACAAAATATGCAGGTTTTCGTGTGCATAAAATACAAAGTGAAATACACACTACAAACGTAACCCGCATGCAAAGGTTAAGAAACCCTGCAGAAATACTTTAAGAAAACACATAAGAGGACAGATATTATAGACCCGTGTCTATACACAGCTTCAGCTACTTAAAAGGTTTGTTCACCAAAAAATGAAAATTCTGTCATTAATTACTCATCTTCTTATCGTTCCAAACCCATAAGACCTTTGTTCATCTTCAAAACACAAATTAAGATATTTTTGATGATACCAGAGAGCCATCTGACCCTCCATCTGACCATCAATGATCCCAGATCCAGAAACTTAAAAACAACATTAAAAAAGTCCATGTGACATCAGTGGATCAACTACAGTTGAGCGATGCTATGAGGAAACTCCGCCAATTTAATAGAGGTTTTTTTCTAGCCACCGATGAACTGTCAGTTGTGTTGCTGTCTATGGAGGGACAGATGGCTCTCTGATATCATCAAACATATCTTAAATTGTGTTCAATTTGGGTGAACAAACCATTTAAGTGCCATCTACTATAATGTTCTGCAAACATCTTTATGTGACTCACAATCTTGAGAAGATCTGTGTCTAAAGGTGAGTCTCAGATGACATCGACATACATCCTCAATGGGAATGGCCACCTGAAAGACAGAAGAGAATGAGTTAAAATAAACCCTGGCGTACTGTAGCTCTTAAGTCTCTTTCACATCGAGGGCATCAATGCACCTCTTAGCACAAGCATCAGGACCTTGACATGAAAAACACTACCAGAAAGTGGTTTTCCTGCTAGGCAGCATAAAAGCAGGAGGTGTACACAGAGAAAATAGCACAACCAATGCAACATCTTTGAGCTTAAAACAAGATTACTTTAACGGACCACAGAAAGAAAAAAGAGAGAGCATACCCTCTCTGATGTTATGCATTTCATACTGTCATGCAACTTCAGTTGCACAACTAACACCAGACTGCATCATATTTGCTGAATGAAATCCAGTACTTGTTATTTTACTAATTTCAGGGTGCAGATTCTAAAACAAAAAATAGTGACGGGTTTGATCTAATACATCACACTTTCTCTTGAAATGTGAATTTTGTCAAATTAAGCCTATGTCATACACTGGAATGCCACAATCGCATGAACATGTGTACAACATTTAGAAGGTTACAGCTACAGCTTATAAAAATTTAAATATGGATTTTTCCAATGAATGAGTAAAGCTGCGTGGAGTACTTTTTATGATGGATGGACTTTTTGGGGTTTTTTAAATCTTGACCCTTATTCACTGGCATTATACAGCTTTTTTGAAAGTAAGTATATACACCTAGGATGGCTTGAGGGTGAGTAAATAAATGTTCATTTTTGGGTGAAATTTGCTTCAAGTGCATTTAAGATGCATGTATATTTTTGAACTTACTGTATAATTGTTGAACTTTGAGTAAAAGGTTACAGCACTTGACCTGCAAGCTACATAATACAGGGCTGCACTGATGGACACTTTGCATTAGACAAGGCTGGCGTGATTCATATGAAAGAGACTTTAGCTTCAAAAGATCAAAAACCCAAACCCAGATGTCCTTGCTTTTGTTTTTGTCCTGTGTCTGTACCTTAACCGTCTCATTCCAGCAGGGCTGCTTGACTTGATAGTAGATGACAGACTTGTATTCAGTGATCCCTTCATAACCAGCTCCAGAAAATATGGCTTTCTGAAAAGAAAACGAGAACGTGGAGAGAAAAAAAAAAAAGCAGTTTCTCTTTTCTGGTACAGTAAGTGGTTTGCAGTAGTAAAAGTTCAACGTTAACAAGACCACAAGTTGGCGGTACACAGCTTGAGTTAAAGGAAACCGTGTTGCATAACGTGCAGCATATAAAACAACAACAAAACCGAAAGACAAGCTCGAATCTCTGAAAAGAAAGGGAGACCTTTTTAGGAAAGCATTTTTGGAACGAGTTTCCTTTGTTCTTCCATGTTCGCGAGTGGAAACAGGATACGCTTATATGTGCATTATATCTCGAAATAGAATTTGGCAAAAACAGCTGTAAAAAGCTTTCTGTGCCGTGTGTTTGGACATTTAAAGACAGCAGCCGTTTCATAAAGGAGAAAGATCTACAAGCTGTTTTTATGCCAGCAACAGTTCTGCTGTCAAAACACAGAGACAAAGGGGGTGGATCTGCACTGCATGCTAAATAGCTAAAGTGAAAACTGTTAGTCAACATAAACGAGAAGAAGGGAGGACAATGGAAAAAGAGAGCGTTTTATTCATATTAAAATGACCTTGGTGGTATTTCTTAAAAAGGGAAATACCATGTCATTTGGTACGCTTGCAAATTACTGACGCAAAAGGTAACTGAAGCATTTATGCTACATTTATATTAAATCAGGACGCGCTACAAGAAAGTACGCTTTATTGAGAAATGGTGTGGGAATCTCCTAACGGCACCCAGATATTAATGTTAGTTAATCATTTATGTTACGGGGTTTCTGTACCTCCATGGGATTTCCTTCTTCATCCAGCACGCTCATTATAACTTCAACATTTTTGGGGGTTTTCTTCTTGCCACGATCAAATTCTCCTTGTAGCAGCGTAACATATATATCATTCCTTACATAACCTGCAGAGACATGATCGTTGCATTAACTTGATATAGATGTAAGATATACTGACTAGAAGACTGATTAGTAATGGTCATTAGAGGGACAGGATGAAAAGACAGCTGCAAACAGATTCACTAAAAGGGTCGTTAGAGCTCAGAAAAACTTTGATAGCACTGCTATTAAGACGAAAGTGTTACTAACTGAAAAATGTGCAGACCCACCTGGCAGGATGATTTCAGGAAAGCCCATTTTCCTGACTATAGCTGTTGTGCGATCCACAAAATGAGGGTAATCTTTTTGAACCTGAAACACATCTCCAGGAAGCAGCTTTAGGGTCACAAACAAACCTGAGAGACAAAAACATGCCGTTATAAGGTCGGACGGGTCTCGTCAGTCAACAAACTCCAGCCCTGAGGGAACAGAACCTCTCAACACAAAGTAAATCCCTTCGAAATCAATCACTAGAATATGAAATTGAAAAATATAGAAATAAAGAAATTACAAATAAAAATTAAAAGCACATATTTAAAAACTGGAAAAGAAAGACATTGAATGCATTTAGTTTCAACTCGATATACAAAAAAAAATTATTTATCAAAATTATACAGTATTCTAACTTTAAAGGACTTTTTTAAATAGTTGCTAAGGAATACAGATTATATATATATATATATATATATATATATATATAAGTGCTGTAAAAAATAATTTAAAAAGTTAAATTTTTTATTTAAATTCAACTGCACTAATGTTCATGCAAAAATGCATTTCCATGGCTGATTTAGCAATGACGTTTTTTAGGATTTTCTAGGAATATTACATGAATTAAATATTGAAGTTGAAAAAAAATAATTATCTAATACACTCTTTAACTGAACTGGTCAGGTTGGTATAGTAATAACTACTATTGACAGTTTTAGTAATCTTACCAATTCAACACAGAGTGAAAGTGGCAATTAAAAAAAAACAAACAGAATTTTAATCTCATTTTCTCTCTATGCAAATCAGTTTATATCAAAGTCATCCTGTTTTCATTCTCTCAAATTTTCCAAATGTTCGACTTTCAAGCAACAACTTAGAAACATCCACAAGGTCACTTTTCTTCCCAGAAACAAAAAAAAACAAGAGCAAAGATTAATTTTTTGCCCTATTGGTCTGGATTTACCCTGTCCTTTGTGGTTGACCTCACGCGTTGCGATGACCTTGTTGAAGACGGCAACGAGTGGCTCGTTTTCGCCAATGACACGAGACGGGATGAGAGGAGACATGATTAGCTGTCTCTGACGGATGTACGTTTCCATGGCAATCCTAGAGAAAGTTATTCCAAGAGGAGAAGGACAAAATGAAAGAAAAAAAGCTATAAAACACAGCCTAGGGGTAACAGTGTATGATGGACTCTGCCCAAAATAAACAATAATGCATGAAAAGAACAAAAAAAATATGGAAACAGAAACTACAATCATGCAAATAAGGGATGTTGTAATCTCATAAAGGACACACTCACTGTTGAAACGGGATGAAATACTGCTTATCATCATCATCAATTTTCCCATGGGCAATATCTGTGATATCCATGACTGCAGACACAAAGAAACATGAGGCTAGTGCTGATCCGAACTACAGATACATTACATTTAATTACTACATTCAACACTGTTCACATCCCCTTAGAGGGAGCGCAAATAACTAAGTATTTGTTTTCAAATGTATTTAAAGGCGAGACCTGTGGTACAAATTGTTCATTTTGTCTTCCTCCAATTCTTAGAATGTGTTCCAGAGTTGATAAGAGATTAATTTTAAGTCTATAGGAACCTCAATGTCAGCTTTTGATTTGGAAGCCGGTATACTAAATCCAGCCAGAACCAACATCATAACATTATTAAATCTAAGAAAAACAGCATGCTTGCTAACAATTAGTGCTTTTGTTCAGAATTAATAGAACACTAACCCTAAACTGAAAATTTGCTTTACATTAACTGACCTTCGGGCCTTCCAATATATATAGATGAGTTCAAGAAATGTAGCATTACATCATTTGCTCACTAATGGATCCTCTGAAGTGAATGGGTGCCATGAGAATGATAGTCCAAACAGCTGATAAAAACATCACAATCAATTAACACTTGTGAAGTGAAAATATGAATGTTTATAAGAGACCATTCCATCACTATGACATTTTATTTTACGTCAGGCTGCTGCTTTCTGAGTATCCATGATATTGCCTTCTCCAGTGAAAAAGCTGCCTCAGAAGACAAATGTTCATAGATCAAGCACTTTGTTTGCAAATAAAAACAGTACACAACATTTCTAGAGAAATATGTCAGAGGGTTTTAAAGTGAGAGGACTGGGGATGGACTTTTTCACTAGAGGGAGTGTTATTATTAATCATAGGTTATCCACTATTTTGGCCCGAAGTGATTGTTTAAAGCTAAAATTGACTGCTGAAGATCTATTGGAGAGAAAGTGATGTTTTGCTACATTTCTCCAAATCCGTTCTGATGAAGACAAACTCATCTACATCTTGGATGGCTTGAGCAAATCTTCAGCAAATGTTTATATTTAGGTCAACTATTCCTAAAGTGCACTTATCCCAGTGAATGCAAGTCCTCTAGCACTTACAACCATGAAGAATGGAAAGACACACTCACAACGAGGACAATCAGGTGTCGTCTGTGCTACGGTTTAAGAAAGTCACAGGCTGAACATGATGCAACATGCTTAAGGTAAAAATGGCTTTTTTCATGAAATAAAACAAAATGCAATGCAGGCGTTCAACCTGACGTTATTGCATAAAGTGACTCAGCAGCAAAAAAGGGTCAAAACACTTGACACAACATCCTTGTGAAACAAAAAGCAACTATTTTCAGCAAATGCAGGTCGCCTGTAGGTTTTGATACAGACATCTATTGCCAATGTCAGCATTTCCTATGACATCTTGGAGTTCAACCAAAAAGGAAAGAAACAATAGTAGCATTTAGTCTTTTATCTATTCGTAAGACTGAAAAATGAAAAATGAAAACGGGAACAGAACAGAACACCATAAGATATAAAAACGCTATGTGCACCTGATAGGGAAAACCTTCTCAACAGTTACTATGTCAGGTAGTGCTGAAAGTTATCAAAATACTAAAGCAGCAGCATGGTGTGATTCTCTTTATGCAATTAAACCTTTTTGCGCACACACACACAAACATGTCACTTGTAGGGTTAAAATCTATTACCACACAAAATCAAGTTGACTCATCCTTCAAGATCGAGAAAACAGATGAAAAACGCCCTTCGAGTAATGCAGCCATGACAGCTGAACAGCTTAAAAGCAGAAACGTCTGTGGTGTTGCTCTTAAAGCACTTAGATGCATTCATCAGTACAACAAAATGTGTGTTATTTGAGCTGTAAAGCTGTCTGAATTGTTATTTTGTGGTGGAAGAGCTTGCAGAAAAATATACATTCAGAATAGATGTGAGGAAACGTAGCATGAATGGGTGCCGTCAGAAAGAGAGTCCAAACAGCTGATAAAAACATTACAATAATCCACACCACACCACTCCAGTCCAGCAATTAATGTCTTGTGAAGTGAAAACTCTTAAACTATTCCATCATTAAGAGGTTTTTTTTTATGTAGCTTCTGGCTAAAAGCATGAAAACTGATTAAATCTCTTATGACAACCTGCAGAGTAACCTTTCATCAAGGCTAAAAAAAGAGTGCAACGCTGCAGACAAGAGTTAAACTAGTGTTTCTAATTGGAGTAAATATTTTTACACATGTTTTGTGTGCATTTACGTTCACTGTTTCTAGTGAAATGTTTTATATCTTACTCTTCGATCATCCTAAAACTAAATGCATTTCTAGTTCCTGTGGTGAGAACACACCAGAAGTAGATGCATTTTCACCGATAGTTCTAGGAACTATTAAAATGTCCCTTGTGCAAAAGCCCCTTAATACGGCTTTATTCAGTGCAAACATTTCAAGAAGACATAAACATTCACCCAGCACTGTTTGCAAACAGAAAACATCCAAAACGGTCCTAAACAAACACAGATTTTGATGTGAGGGATACATTTAAGTTTCACTGGAGGAAGCATTTTTATGGATTATGGCCTCATATTTTGGCCAGAAGAAAAGGTTTGAAGTTGACGTGCTATAATGATGGAATTGCTTCTTGCAAACTTGCAGCGTTTCACTTCAGAAAATCTTAAATGATGGACCGGAGTGGTGTGGAGTACTTGTGAATCACTCTGATGTTTTTATCAGCTGTTTGGACTCTCATTCTGACGGCACCCATTCACTGCAGAGGATCCTTTGGTGAAGTGATTTCTCAGAATCTGTTCAGACGAAAAATTATCTTAAATGGCCTGAGGGAGAGTAAATATTCAGCTATTTTTATTACGAGTTAACTTTTTCTGTAACTAGAACTACCTGTCAAACTAATGGCAAACAGAGTGTCTGCTTGAAAACTCTAAGCTAGTGGCACAAATTGACTTGACCTTTATGGCAGGTTGATTGGTGTTTCTAAACAAATGACAAATATGAAGTGTGAAACGAGGAGAGCAACTAGGAAATCTCTGGACCTTCTACAAATACACCACCTATTAATTATTAATAGGAATCTGTGTGTAAGCCCAGAACCTGCTACTCCAAAGGGTCTCCTCAGTCCTCCTGTGTGCTTCTTTCCCTCCTTCAGCTCCATGCAGCCAACACGGATGATCTGACACACCAGGAAGAGACGCTGTCTGATGAGGTCACTGCTGCTCAGATCCTAAACACCGAGACACCACAGAAAAAGAACAGCAGGAAGCACTTAAAACGGTTTCATTAGCACAAAGAATAATATCCAGTGCTTCTCATTTTTAGATCTGCCATTCAAACGTTTGGGGTCAAAACCTTTTTAAATACTTGAAAAGTGAAATAAATGCATTTATACTACTGTAAAATATGTTTTTATTTAGAATAAAAGCTGTTCTTTTCATCTTTCTATTCATCAAAAATTCAGAAAAAAGCATATTAAATGATTTTGGATGAGGGTCATTTGACACTGAAGACTGGAGTGATAAAGCTTTGTATCACATCAATAAATTACATTTTTTAAATATTCAAATAGAAACTAGTATTTTAAAAGTTGATTTCACAATTTCTTTTCATTTAACAAAATGCAGCCTTGCTGTGCACAAGACGTTCTTCAGAAGTCTTACTGACTCCAAATTGTTGAACAGTGGTATAAAAGGACTATAAAACCTAAGAAAGAGTATTCTTTTGATCTTTCTTACCGTGAAGAGTGCAGGAAGGTTGTTGAGTTTTTCGATCTCTTTCGGCATGCCTGTGCTGTCCCACCGTACCAGGAAGTTTTCACTTATAGGACAAGACAAAATGTGTCACAAAAACTACTTTTTCTCCACTGAAGCCGACACAAGCTCACTTGATACTCGCTCTGATACACTGCTCAAAAAAATTAAGGGACCACTTAAACAACACAATGCAACTCTAAGTCAGTCACACTTCTGTGAAATCAAACTGTCCACTCAGATGAAAGCAGGTGCACGCTGAGCACATGTGACAGACGTTGAGAACGTTCTGATGCCTGCTTTCATCTGTGAAGAGCACAGGTCTCCAGTGGTGAATTTGCCAGTCTTTGTGTTTTCTGGCAAATGCCAAACGTCCTGCACGGTGTTGGACTGTAAGCACAAGCCCCACCTGTGGACGTCGGGCCCTCATACCACCCTCATGGAGTCTGCTTCTGACCGTTTGAGCAGACACATGCACATTTGTGGCCTGCTGGAGGTCATTTTGCAGGGCTCTGGCAGTGCTCCTCCTATTCCTCCTTGCACAAAAGACAGTAGTCCTGCTGCTGGGTTGTTACCCTCCTACGGCCTCCTCCACGTCTCCTGATGTGCTGGCCTGTCTCCTGGTTCCGCCTCCACTATGCTGACAGACACAGCAAACCTTCTTGCCACAGCTCACATTGATGTGCCATCCTGGATGAGCTGCACTACCTGAGCCACTTGCGTGGGTTGTAGACTCGTCTCATGCTAACACTAGACTGAAAGCACCGCCAGCATACAAAAGTGACCAAAACATCAGCCAGAAAGCACAGGAACTGAGAAGTGGTCTGTTGTCACCACCTGCAGAAGCACTCCTTTATAGGGGGTGTCTTACTAAGTGCCTATAATTTCCACCTGTTGTCTATTCCATTTGCACAACAGCATGTGAGATTGATTATCAATCAGTGTTGCTTCCTAAGTGGGCAGTTTGATTTCACAGAAGTGTGACTGACTTGGAGTTACATCGTGTTGCGTTCCCTTCATTTCTTTTGAGTAGTGTATATAACTGGTGTACTTCAGCTTTCAAAGAAACACGCTTTCACATAGTTCAAGCACATCTAGTGAGAAACCCATACGTAGAGGGCATTCTATACATTTCTTTAAAAAATAAAAACTATTTAGAGAAGAAATGAGAATTAAAGAAAGAGACTGAATTACCTAATAAATTCAGATTTGTCAGGATCGTACAATGACATGAAGAGTTCCGCGTCCTCGCCAATGTTGCATACAAAGTTTCTGAGATTTATTAGAAGGCTGTATGTGTGCACGCCGCTGAAGATGGTCTGACGCCGCTTCTCCAGGTTCTAAAGCCGCATCGAAAAAGTAAGGTAACATTCATTCATTTCAGACAATTAGTGCTCGGCTTGACTAAACTTCTATAACACCTTTAAAAACTGAAACAGTGCTAAAACAGTACAGCATGGCACTACCAATGCCAAGGTCATGGGTCGATTTGCTAAGAATTCTAAACGCAATAAAAGCTGCTTTGAAAAAAAAAAAGGGCCTACAAATGTATATTCAAATACTATTTTTTAACCTTCAAATGCACTTGAGAGAAAAGTCTATGAGCGCAGTGTTAACTTATGGTGGAAAATGAATGTGTTGTTGGAAAAAAAATACGCTTTATACACAAATGAATAAGTATTTTAAAAGGATTTTTGGTCAAATGTAAAAATGTAAATATTTAGAAAGCAAGGTTTTCACACCACACCAGTATCAGATCTTTCCTTTTTTACTTTTAGTTTATTCATAATACTAATTCATAAAAAACATTATCTATTTACATTTTTTTTGCAGCTACTCTAAATGCAACGTGGCATAAAGAATATATTAGTATGTTTATTTAAAAAAAAAACTGTTATTTTGTGATAATGTTTGTTATACATGCGTTTATTTCTATTTATTATAGACTATAGTAGTTGTGTGCAATAAAAGGTTAATATGTAAAAAAAAAAAATTCAATTCAACAAAAAATATATATGCACACATACACATATATATAGTTTGATCATTCTGATTTAGTTCTGAATTGATAAACCAGTATATGATGTTTTGCACCACTTTGGCTCAGTCAGCAATTCCATTTTTACACCAGCCAACTATTTTAATTACTCATCAAAGCCAATATAGTCATGTGCTAATTCTGTACCTGGGCAACAAAAAAAAAAAACAACTTGTACTAGCATATATATTTTGATATCGCAAAGAGCAAAAACAAGTGTTTTACCTTCTCCTCCTGTATCCTCTCATCAATACTGTGTGATGCTGACTCATGAGCCCTAAACAGACTGACCGTGCTGGTGCGTTCAGGGTCTAATGTGTTTCCTGCTTCATCGCGCACCACTAAATCAAGCCCCAGAATCCTACGCAACAGACACAGACACAATCTACAACACAAGAATACTAACACATCCCTAAAATATTATTAGAATCAATTGCATACTGTTTTAACGCATTCCAGAAACTTAAATCTTATGCTTCGTGGTATCAGTAAATCACATATTCAGACATTTGCGCCCCCTCAAATGAAAAGTTATTCAAATATCAGTTTGGTACAGGTACAGGAAGCCAAACTGCACCTGTTCCCATAATCGATTTTGGCTGTGACTTTCTTCTTGAGCTCCACAAGGTCATCGTTGGGAAGCGTGCCGGACACAATCTGCGAGCGGTACTCGATCAGGCTGTAGGCCATCTGCTGAACGTTCCGGAACAGCGTGGTCTTTTTGCTCTGGTGTGTAGACGAACAGGTGATTAAAACGATATCATGGTTTACAAAACACCACGGATGGGATTTGTCTTTGTTGAACAAACACATCGTGGGAAGCTCTGTGTTGAGCTAAAAGGACGGTGAGCTGAACTCAAACAGACCGCAAAAAGGCGACACAGGTGGGTTCACATACCACATAAAGCTTGTGCCATATTTGTGTCCATTCTCGTAATGTAGTGCCCAGCTCCTGGACCAAGGGCAAATCTGTAGGTACGACAGTCTCTTGTTTCCTGTACATCGACAAAAGAGTAGAAGAAAAACATGATCTAATCAGGTTCTCAAAAATAGAAATGTCATCCGGAGCTCCTTAATCCTCAGAGACCCTAACACTGACGCAGGCCTATTTTTCTTTAGGATAATATAGCTAGAACACTGGTTCCCAACCACATTCCTGGAGGACCCCCAACACTGCACGTTTTGCATCTCTCCTTTGTCGGACACACATTTTCAGTCTCTACTGATGAGCTGATGATCTGATTCAGATGTGTCTGATTAAGGAGACATGGAAAATATGCAGTGTTGGGGGGCCTCCAGGAACGTGGTTGGGAACCACTGAGCTAGAATAACATTTCTTTTGCAAAATTTGCATTGGGGGCTATCACTTTAATGTGAAAGTCTCAAATTCACAACATAATTCAGCATAATATGTAATATATTTCAACCAAATAATATATTTGTATAAAGATGGTCACAGAAAGCTCAGATGCTTCACTATTTGATATTATATATATATATATATATATATATATATATATATATACACAGACACACATACATTTTGTCTTAAGATGCACACCAGTAATGCTTTAAAAATAATAATAATGACAATAAAAAATACTTAAATCCTGTACTTATGTCCTGTCTATGACACCGGGCCTAGTTAAAATGAATGAACAATTCTTCTGTGTTTTATTAATTCCTTATTTTAATCTCAGCATTTACTAATATATTTTTAAGATCAAAAGTTACATTTGTTTACATTCTAAATCCCAGTCCTCACACCCCACAGCTCGGCACATTTTGTATGTTTCTCTTGTCACTTCAGACGTTTTTTTCTATTCAAACATATGTGCCCTGCGGAGTGGACATCACCAGATATTTCACCACG
Source organism: Enteromius afrohamiltoni (assembly GCA_034779775.1). Taxonomy (NCBI): domain Eukaryota; kingdom Metazoa; phylum Chordata; class Actinopteri; order Cypriniformes; family Cyprinidae; genus Enteromius; species Enteromius afrohamiltoni. The sequence goes on from JAUYWG010000041.1 coordinate 1,947,545, forward strand.
ATACCAGTTCGAAGCGAACTTACACGTTCCATTCTTCCATTCGTTCCGTACTTTAAATCGTTTTCAGTGATTAATTATCGTATTATTATTTACAGCACAAATCTGCTTTTTTCTGCTCAGGGAGTAGGGGCCATGTCGATTGGAACACATTTCATGCACGGAGCTCTCTTCTAACGAGCTGATTATCAAAATCAGGTGCTTTAACAAAGAGAGACATGCAAAATATGCAGAGCGGTGGGGTGCGAGAACTGGAACATTAAGAAAGATTAATAATGCTGAAAAATAGATTATGCTCACTGTTAGTTCACGTTTTAATGAATGCATTAATTAATGGTAACAAATGAGAGCTTGCTGTGAGGGTTAACCAAATAATTTTTGCAACTTTCACTGAATAGGCTCTATTACGTGAGAATGTAACATACTGCATAAACCTCAAAAAGCTAGGCTATAAGTACATTATATTTATCTTCTACATGATCCCAGAATATTCATACACCTCACTGACCTTCCAAACTAACTCAAAATGCATATTTAGAAGCCTACAGTGTCGTTACATTGACCTCTATGTAAGATTTCCTAGTTAACTTCAGCACACCCATCAAACACTCCAAAAACTTTCATTAGGCTGCACGAAAGTTACATGGATTCATTTATACATTATTTACTAAATATATTCAGTTCACATTTCTGCAACAAGCTGCCTCTTACTTCTAAAGATTAAAAATACATATATTTTTTGGAACGACGTTCAGTTTTCAGGTCAAACACATGCTTACAAGATTGCTAAATTTGATTCGAAACACTTAGCAAGCGTGTCTTCAACACAGTGACCGTGTTGTGTGACTTTGGCATGCTGGAAGACTCAGGCTATATTTTCTTGCCAAATGTGTTGCTATGATACATTTCACAGCATTTATGAATCATGCATCATTTAACTGCTTTGAACAAGTGCTACGATTGTAAAACTACAAGCCAACGGCAGATGACTGTCACTGTGGTCTCCTCTGACAGCACACGCTTTAATTAAGCGATAGACAATTTGCCATTAATGAACTATGGAGCATAATTAACGTGATCTGCCTCTTACCCTGTTCCCTCAACTTTCGCGTCTTTCAGATGAATATAGTTGGCAGGGAAAATGCCCTTTGAAATAAGACAAAGAAGCATTTGTGAGAACCCACGCAATTCATTCCGCCTGCTGCAGAATGTCAGGTAATGATTAGATTGTCAGTTTATCTGTAGGATGATAATTATCCCAACACCTTTTGTGATTTCTGTCGTAGTGTGTATCCTCGGTACCACCCTGGGAGAAGGAGAGGGAAAGAAAGAAAGAAAGAAAAAAACAGAACTTTGAGACAGATGATGCCACATTGCAGATGCTGCTATATATAATTTATAAAACAGAATAAGGCAGATGTTTAGACTTAGCAAAATCACTAGGGATACTAGGATAGTTGTAAATAGCAAAACCAGGTTTTCTCTTCTTAAAAAGGATTTATTTAATTACAAAATTATGACATTTACAAGATGAATGCAAGCACTACAATGACATAATTAACAGCTAGAAACTGTGTAGATTTAAGCTATGACTTTCTGAGTTGGGGGCATGTAAATTAAATAATCATGCTATTATGTGAATGTTCGCTGTACAGTTTAGATTGTGTTCAATTTGTGTGTTGAAGATAGAATGGAACAGCTATAAAGTTTGCCAGAAAATATTAATTTAGCAAGTTCACGAGCAGACACGACTTTAATTACATTTCCCACCATTCTCCTTCACAGCGCAAGAATGCTACAATACAAATATGCAAACATTTCTTGCTACTCATTTTGTTGCACAGGTGCTTAAACGTTTGCTGCCAGGTAGAAGTCATTGAATGGCAAATATCCCTCGAATGCACATCTCATGAATTCCTTCTCATAAAAGAAGTCCATTTCAGTTTTTCAGAGATGGACTGAAATGCTGAGATCAGATGATTGTATTCTTTTAAAGCTTCACATGGACAGCAAATTAAAAAAAAGCACAAAGTTTTAGCACAAAGCTTGATTGACAGGCGAGTAGGCGGTGCGTCACTGCTGAGAAACATTTGCATTCACACTATAAATGCAATCTAGTTTCATGCGTTTCATCCTACATTCAAGAGTTTGAGTGATCACAAAGCCTTTTTGGATGGTGTTTATGCTACCATTGAAAGGTTTGGGTTCTAAGATATTAACAATTTTATTAAATTGACCAAAAGTGACAGTAAAGGCATATTTAAATTCATTTCTATTCATCACAGTCTCCTGAAAAAAGTACTATGGCTTCTAAAAAAAATATTAAGCAGCAAAATTGCTATTAATAAATGTTTCTTGAGCAGCAAATGTTAAAATATTAAAATCATTTCTAAGTGTCACAGAAGACTGGAGTAATGATCACAGGAATAAATTACATTTTTAAATATATTCAAATGCAAAACGGTTCTTTTTACCTGTAATCTTTTTCTGCTTTTTATCAAATAAATTCAGACTTTTACATTTGTATTTAGCATTTCTGATTTTACCACCAAAAAAGGAACATTCTGTCATTATTACTAGAACCTCACGTTGTGGCAAACCAATATTAATAGCTTTTTTTCTGGGCATTTAAGAACAGTGGTGTCCAAACAACATTAGACCCCATTGGAGATTTTTTTCAAAATCGTTGCACAGACGAAAAACCTTAAAGTTTTGCTATTTCTTTTCAGGGTGAACTATCCCTTTTAAGACCAACTGTAAACAGAGCTTAAAGGTCAGAGAAAGGGTAAAAAATTGCAATGGAGAACATTAACATTTAAAAATTATAACTGGACTTTAAAAATAAACTGTTACAAAGTGTCAATTATGAGCCTTTTAAATCATGTAAGCAAGTAAGGTGCTTAATTTGAATGCTGAAGGCCACAAGTGAAGAACATTCACTCCAGCAGCTCTCGGAGAGAACTCTGGGATACCCCAGATGTGTTCAGTGCGAGTGTGAACATGCTTTAAGAAAGTGTAGGTGGACGTGTCAAGACACGCTAGAACTTGACACTCACCTTCAAACGTCTCAAGTATGTGTACCGTGTCCCCCACCTGAAGACTCAGCTCTGGCTCTCCTCTGGCATCATAGTTATAGATAGCTGAAAATGAGACAAAAGTGTGTCACAGACTGCAGAGAGAAAAGAGAAACCAAAAAATAAAAACAACAAGGCTGCTGTCTGTCCTGTGAAAGAAGAAAAAATGACAGCGCACCAACTGTTGAACAAGTTCTTGAGTGGAAAGTTCTCAAGTTCTGCAGGGAAACAGCCACTTGACATGTCTGACGTCTATCGGCATGACTCAGATCTTCAAACTAACAGCCAAATGCAACCCAAACTCCCAACGCGATTACAATGAAAAAAGATCATGCGAGTTGATTTTGCTCCGGAAAACAAGCCACAACGATGCAATGGCATTGCTCTGTCAGTATGGTTATGAATTTGGGGAGAAATAAAACATTTTCTAACAAAATTGTCATTGATGTAAAATCAATCAATCAATCAATCCCGTTTTACTGTGCCTTTTTGTAGAGCTGCACAATTTGACAAAGATTTTGTAATTATATATCACTATGGACACATTTATTATTATTTTTGTTATTGTTATTATTAAATACAAATATAAAAATACTACATTATTATTATTATTATTATTACAAAACAATTATAATTACAATAATATACATGTATAATTTAAGCTATTTAAGAAAAATAATATTAAATAAAAATAAAAACATAAAAAAGAAATAAAAATGTATTAAATAAATATAATATTTATCTAATATAAGATTATATATTTGTTACTTAAAACAAAAATGGCATTATATACGGCTGTCTTCATTTCTTAATTTTGAAATGATAAAGTACCAAACCTTTCTTTAAATAAAAAACCCAAGAGACCCAAGAGTTTCTCTTGTCAAAAAGCACTCTCCACTGCAAGTATTGGAAGATTGCCGGCACATGTTGCATTCTATACATGCATACAGTATATTGCGTAAATGTATTTAATTAAATCACAGCCTTTGCTATTCGAAAACTGCACTAAGCCATACTGCAAATTTGATTTGATTTGATTAATCGTGGAGTCAGCGTAAGTCAATAAACCCCACATCAAGTGTATAATATAATACAGACACAGTTTGGCTCCCTCCTTCAGGGTCAGCAATAGAAATAGCAAACACCTTTTAAAACACATCCAGTTTCACACTGCTGTAAGGGTTACAGCAGACAACAGGAGAGATTGCGCTGTACCTGGATGCAATACTGGCTTGTACAAACAGCATCTGAAATGTTGGGTACAGTACAAGTGCTGATTTGCGGAATGTGAACACACTAAGAGGTTCTGAGTGCTTTCCTCTTACTAGTAGTAACATTTTTTGGGCTGTTGAACTGCAGATGAACCCGAGAGTGCGTGTCTACACTACAAGACTGAAGGCCTGAGTTTTCCCTCCCTCTTCAGCGCTGAAGGACACTTGGTGGGAGTGCAAGATTTTCTTGTGCCATGCATCTGCCTCCACACTGCTTTCCATCTGCTGAATACACACAAAAAACGAGCGTATGTGCGTACAAATGCACGCAATCTAGGAAAGTCAAGCAGAGTAACGCCCTCATTCCTCATACACATATTACATTCCATTAAAGATACAGATGCGATCGCTGAAAAATGATACTGGAGGTGGGCAATAAACCAGTTTATCAACCCATTTAAATAAAACTGTCCTGTATCATATATCAGTGCAAGAATCCAACACGCATTGATCACTCATAGTGATGTGCAAAAATTCACTGCTAAAATCACTTGTCGCCAAGCCTCACCCCAGAAGTGACAGCAAAGGCATTTATAATAATGCAATTAAGTGAATTATCATAGAAATAAAAAAGATTGGATAAATAGGGCTATATATCAAAAGATATTGGTTATTGTTATGGGAAACTTAATTGCGGATGCTAATTTCCATCTAGTTTTAGACTTCAGATTACTTTTGCAATCATTTATCTAAGCAGAATATTACAACAAACCTTCGGAGCAAAATGTATAATTATCATAATATCATTTTGTGATGCCTAAACTCATTTATTTAACACTGACAAAATTGCTGATTTAGTTTATATTCATAAGAGTTATAAATTCAGTCCGCTCCAAATCTTTGACACATTCAAAACCCAGAAACCATGTACTACTGTATCATTCATACATGTCACAATCACTGCAGGCAGACACGCAATACTGTTCAAAAGTTTAGCTTTTTGAATGAAATTAATACTTTTATTCAGCAAGGATGCAATAAATGTATGAAGTGACATGTATAATGTTAGAAAAGACTTCCATCTCAAATAAATGAGGTTCTTATAAACGGTCTATTCATCAAAGAATCCAGAAAAATACATATATATATATGACATATCATATATATTATATGTAGTGCTGTCAAATGATTAATCCAAAATAAAAGTTTTGTAAGTTTTTACATAGTATATTTGTATGTACTGTGTATATTTATTAAGTATATAACACATGCATGTATATATTTAATGAAAATATGTTATGTTTATATATTAAATATATTTAGATATAATTTCAAATATA
>JAUYWG010000041.1:1965719-2002812 GCA_034779775.1 Enteromius afrohamiltoni
ACCTCAAATGCCTATGCGTGAACACTGTATGTATATATATATATATATATTTTCTCTCTCTCTCTCTCTCTCTCTCTTTAAGAACACTAGTTCTACTGCTTGCATAGCCTAATGTATAATCAATCATCCAGCACGTGCATCTTACATGTATAGTTTATTCTCATATTCTCTCTTGTTATTTATTCTATGAAAATTCTGGTTGCTTACATTATACCAAGCACATTTCCCCACGAGACTAATAAAATATGCAATAACCCACAGTGTTGGGCAGAACGGTCCTCACGAGGAAAACAGTTTATTAAACAGGCTCAGTAATGTGCTGACGAAAATCAAAAATTTGCAGAAACTTTATACGAGTGTTAGGGGGTATCAAATATCATTGGCTAAGTACAAAAACATTGCCGAGATAAACAAATGTGTATTTTGTAATGTTATCTTTCTCGGCCTGGTACACTTTCGTGCTCGGTGTGTGTTCGGCGCAGTCGTGTGCTGCAGAGGGGCGGGGCTTGTGACTGTGTAGACGACCTGAAGGAAGACCGCTCGCGTGAGTCTGCAGGAAAAACAGTGCTGTCAGGTGCTGCTGACGGGAGGCGAGAGATGCTGACGGCCGGGTGAGGACTCTCACTGGGTCTGAGTGAGAAATGCAGTTCTCAAATCACCCCACTTGAACCTCACGAACACCCAAACCAAAAGAGACTGGAATAATGCAAACGTCTTTCTAGCACCAGTAGCGTAGAAAACATTTCCCCTTCTCCAGCACACCCGAACACATCTTGTTGTACTATCTGTCTTACATTCCCGTTCGTTTGCTCCGGTAATCGAGCTGTGTTGTGTTCCTCTGCGTGTCTCTGGCGCTGACTCAGCACCTCTGCAGCCCGCTATTGGCTCGCAGCCTGGGTCGAAGCATCAACGGCGCACCCAAGAGCAAGAGCTTCTACTGTTCCACTGCGGCAGGCAATTCCCTATCTCGAAATCAACGGGACACATGAGACGGATGAGATGCTAGAGAGGATGCAGAAAAAGCTAGATCAACATACAATATTAAGAGGCCACGTCCCGCAATTTATCTGTATATACTATAATATTATAGGCTATTCTATTTCATGCTTGTGCATGTCATTTTACAGGCTAGCTGCATATTAATTCAGACATTACTTGAAATATGTGTAGGTCTACTTAAAAAAGAATAAAAATACTGCCAAACATGCATATTTACTAAACTAAAAGTCGCTGCATGCTTGCTGTTGTAGTCATTTTATTTTTAATACTTAGCCTATATTCAAACTAAACTTTAAATATTAATTTGTAGGCCTATGTATATATAAATATGTATATATGCTTCCATTATCCAAGAACATGAATCTGGATGTGTGCACCACTGTCATTAGCAACAGGCCACTTTTCTCTCTTGATTGTTAGGTTCATATTTTCTATTGATTATCTATAATTTGTATTGATCAAGTTCCTTTGCGAAAGCTTCTCGTAACCTCTAACACATGTGTCCTGTGTTTCCCATCATGCCTTACTGTTGCCAGTATGTGTGCTGATTTGACTCATCATGGTTATTATCTTGTTAAATTGTTTAAGTGAATGGTAAACTATAGTTTTATTGGCTTAGTCTGATTATTATCATATATTAACAACACAGCATCTTATTGCACGCTACTAAACTTATTTTATCTTTACATTAGTATTCAAGATGCGTTTTAATCCTCTGGGAACTTCCTTATGAGAAAAATGTTATTATTATTTTAGGAAGGCTCTTGGTCTTTTTATTATGCGTTAGAGTGAAAGGACTCCCGTGTGATCTGTAAAATAAATTAGAAAACTTCTTATAACCTTGGTACTTTGCTGCATTATTGAACCTCCTCCTCATTATTGAACAGAGGACAAACACTCAGTGCATCAGCTCAGGCTCACAGGGAATGGCTTTGTCTTGGCATGTGCATAGATTTAAGAGTGTTAGTGTAAAGCTAAATATTTTGTGATTAGTTAACTCACCTGTATATCCATTTCTAGTATTATATACACTTTACATATATATATAATCATTACATGTACAATTCTTTGTCACACGATTATTTAAACTAAAAAAGAAAAGATGTTTATTAACAACAATGACCAGTTACATCATCTAGAAAAAAATGAATGCGAAGCAAAAATTATTGGCAAAAAAAGTTTTGCTTGCAATGCATTTAATGTGGTGGCTTGATCCAAAGGACATAACTATTTCAGGTCTAAAGGCAAGTTCTAAATTTTTATTATTAAATACTGATGGTGCAAATAAATATTTTGTACTCAAAACAGCATTTTAAAATATATTTTACTTTCACATAAAATCACTTCAGATTTATAGAAAGTAATTTTCCCTATAGAAAGTTTTGCTTATCAAATCAACATATTAGATTGATTTTCTGGAGGATCATAGGGTCATCAGAACTGGAGTAATGATGATAAAAATGCAGCTTTGCATCACAGGAATAAATTACATATTAAATATATATTATTATATATACTATATTAAATGACAATCCAGCTCTTTCATAATATTGTACACTATTTTTGATTGAATACATCAAAAAACATTAAATATATTAATTTATAAGCAAGCAAGTTTCACAGACATGAGTTTAATCATGTAGATAAACTGGATTAAGTAATCAGGCTGAGCATGTAAAGTTTAGCTGCAATAGGATAAGTGACTGAAAAAGAGAATAAAATGCAGCCAGCGCATTTTCACAATGCAGAATGTCACGGCCTCTTGACTTCACCTTTTATACAATTTTAAAAGACTTCGACTATTTTGGGTCACTGTGGTGAGCTGCTGAGCGACCCAAAGTCCTCCATCTTCATCGATTTTCCAAGAGGAGGGTGCCGCTCCTGCCTCGTTGACAAAGTAAGCAGGCGTATAAATACAGACAGAACTCAGCCATGCCCTCACCACACCATCTCTTCACAAGCACCATTCACCATGGACATGATAGTGACCTCCCGAAGAAGGGCTTTGGAGACACGGACTATCCGCGCTCCGTCCTCCACTATGCGCTCGTGGGCTAAAAGCAGCCCTCTGTCTTTCAAGAGATCTACAAATGTGGCCGCATCCAGGTCTGCGTACAGCCCCGCCGTGCTCGCGTCTCCGGAAGGCTTCGAGCTGAGCGCCGCGCTCAACGGAGATCCGGTGCGCAGTAACGAGAAGGAGCAGCTCCAGGGGCTCAACGACCGATTCGCCAGCTACATCGACAAGGTTCGCTTCCTCGAGGATCAAAACAAACAGCTGGAGGCTGAGATCCAAGCGCTGAAGCAGCAGAACTTTTCGCAGTCCCTGCAAAGCGATGCGTACGACCGCGAGCTCCAAGACCTGCGCTGCGCCCTGGAGCAGCTCCACAAGGACAAGGCGCAGATGCTGCTCGACACGGACCACATGGATGAGGATATGCAGCGGCTCCGGGAGCGCTACGAAGATGAAGCCCGGCTCAAGGAGCACATGGAGGCTGCGATCCGGGGCATGAAGAAAGACAAGGATGACTCGCTTCTGATGAAGCATGAGCTGGAAAGGAAGGTCCAGGCGCTCGTCGACGAAATGGACTTCTTGCGGCAGAACCACGAGGAGGAGATCAGCGAGCTTCTGGCTCAGCTTCAAGCCGCGGAGGTGCCGGTGGTGGAGATGAGGGACCTCCAGAAGACCGACATCACCTCTGCGCTCCGGGAGATCCGGGCGCAACTGGACGGGCTCTCCTCCAAGAACCTCCAGCAGGCTGAAGAGGTGTTCAAGTGCCGCTATGCCATGCTGACGGACGCCGCGGAACACAACAAGGATGCTATGAAGTCCATACGGGACGAGATCGCAGACTACCGCCGTCAGATCCAAGCCAAGAACGTTGAGCTCGAGGCGCTTCGTGGCACCAAAGATTCTTTGGAAAGGCAGCTGCATGATATCGAAGACCGCCACAACACTGACGTTGGCAGTTATCAGGTCAGTTTATTAAAAAAATAACTCAAAATATTAAATGTTTAAATATTAAAATAATAAATAAAAAAAATTACAACAGTTTAAAAATTAAAACAGTTTAATATTTGAATTCGAAAGAATTAAAACATGTTCTCGGTGTTTTATGATTTGTATCAGATCTTAAAAATAAATAAATAAAAAACTCAAAACAGAAATGCTGCTGCACTAGGTGTAAACACGACAGTCGCGCGTTGCGCAAGCACTAGTGGCTTTCGGGTGCTTTTCGGGTGCTTTTACGCAATTTTTATGATTCGATCATGTTTTGTTCTTGGTGTGCGTTTATTTGCTAATTCAAAGGCATATGGCTGTGTTGCAAAATATAGAATGGCCAAAAATGCTGCACACTAGGTTTTGAACCGCAGCCATTATTTCACAGGTGGTTTGCGCACTGCCTGCGTAATCATGCGCAACGAGCAGTGCGCATACTTTTTACTAGCGCTGCAGGATTTTAGTGGGCTGTTGGGGTAGTTTGAACCAGATACAGTATAATATATAAATCAAATCATAAACAAACCATGTAGGGTGCTATGTTGAGTACTAAGATAACATTTACCCCTAATGACAACTTTTATAAATTAAGTTGTTTATTAAAAGATGAAAATATTTTTTTAGTCAAGACTTTTTGTTTCAGTCTATTAAAGTTGTGAATGGATTTATTGCATCTGCTTCAACAGGAAATGATTCACCAACTGGAAAATGATCTGAAGGGAACAAAATGGGAAATGGCTCGTCATCTTCGGGAATATCAAGATTTGCTTAATGTCAAGATGGCACTGGATGCTGAAATAGCAGCTTACAGGTAGAGTCGTATTCCTTTTTTCTCTATTGCATCTCACTGATTAGATTAATGATGATTTTCTCTCTCAAATGTAGGAAACTACTGGAGGGTGAGGAGACACGCTTCCGTACCGTCTCCGGAAGTATCTCAAGCCCTGTGTTTGCCTACAGCCAGCCTAAAACCTCTAAGGTCAAACATAAAATAGTGGAGGAGATCATCGAGGAGACCAAGGGAGAGAGCGACCTCGATGATGATCTGGCAGATGTGGCTAAAGAAGTGGCAGAAGAAGCTGCTGAGGGTGAAGAGGAGGAAGAGGAGGAAAAGGAGGAAGAGATTGTCGCAGCCAGTGAGGCCAAAATGAGTTCTGCTGCTCCTGAGGCTGAAGAAGAGGAAGAGGCAGAAGCAGGAGAAGAGGAAGAGACAGCAGAAGAGGAAGAAGCTGCTGAAGAGGAAGAGAAAGAAGAGGAAGAAGAAGAGGGGGAAGACGCAGAAGTAGGTGAGGAGGAAGAGGAACAACGAGTGGAAGTGATTGAGGAGACAGAACTGAGCGGTGATAAATCTCCAACAACAGAGAAAGAAGGCAGCGAGAAGGACGAAGAAGGAAAGGAAGAGGAGGAGGAGGAGGAAGGTGGTGAAGAACAAGAGGCAGAAAGCAAAGACGAAACCAAAGACGATGAGGAGGAGAAAGAAGAAGCCGATGAAAAAGATGATGAGAAAGAGGAGACCAAATCCGAAGGAAATGAAGAGAAGAAAGACGAGTCTGGAGGAGAGGAAACCAAAGCAGAGTCAGAGAAGAGTGACCAAAAAAAGAGCGATTCAGAAGAAGATAACAAGAAGTCACCAGAAAAGGAGAAACCAGAAAATCCAGTAGAAGAAAAGCAGCAAGAAAAAGAAGAAGTTGTTCCCAACGGAGAACAGACGAACCCGGCCAAAGAAGAAGCCAGTCCAAAAGAAGAGGTCCAAACCAGAACAGTAGAGACCATCACCAATGGAGACAAGGAGGGCAAAGCTGACACGGAGAAAGAGAAGAAGTCTGAGGAAAAGCCTCAGGAGAAAAAGAAAGTCGCCAAGAAGGTGGAGAAAGTCAGCCCGCAGCCAAAGAAGGAGATCAAAGGAAAAGACTGAAGCAATTGACTCTGACAGGGAATTAGTTATAACCAATTGTTAGAAATAATTCTATTTGATGCAAATGGCATTTGATGCAGCTAGCAAAAATAATTGCATGCGTGGTTATGATTGACTTGTATGTGTGATCTGGAGGGATGTACTGAGCCATGCTGAGACAGAAACTATAGCGCGTTTGAATTCAAGTGCAAGTACATTTATGCTGCTAATGACCGGAACGATGAGAGATTTTACACGAATGTGTAGTTCTTCAGCAGTTGTTTGGCAATAATGGTGCTATCGTATCACCACTCGCAGGCGCACTTTGAGCTGTAACTCAACATTTCATTATTTAAAATAACACGATGTCTTTCTAGTATAATTCTTGCCTTAAGACATAATGCACTGACTCAGTGATAAAACACAGCTGTTAACAATGATACTGTGAAAGCTACTGTAAAGGTGCTGCTCTTTGCAATATCACCTCAATCAATAAAAGCTCATCAAGTCCTTACAAATCTCCTAGTGTGTTTGAATGGTTTTCAAATGTTTTCTCTTAAATACTGTGAAATATTACTACAACTTGAAGTAAAAGTTTCCAATTGAAAATAGAATTTATTCCTGTGATTCAAAGCTGACATTTCAGCATCATGACTCCAGTCTTCTGTGTCACATGATCACATTCAATTTATTTGAAATCGAAATTTGGAACATTATAAATGGGTTTTTTTGTTGTTGTTTTTTTTTTTACCCATGCTGGATAAATGTATTAATTTCACTTTATAGAAGGAAACAGCACAAAGATGATCACAAAAAGCAGTGCTGTCAAACGATTAATCACAAATCCAAAATAAAAGTTTTTGTTTGCATAATATGTATCTGTGTATATATATATATATATATATATATATATTGTATATACTGTATACATACATACAGTATGCATTTTGTATTTTTTTTCTTAAATATACATGTGTATGTACATAATAAATTTACACAGAACACATACATATATTATGCAACGAAAAACTTTTATTTAGCAATAAAAAGCTACCTAGGTAGAAGAAAAAGTAGTTTCCTTTGTACAGTTCACACATAAACTCTACAAATTCATATTTTGTCAAACAAAGTTACCATTGCAACCCACAATTTCCAAAGTTGCTCATCTTGCTGCTTTCATAAAATGCTTCCTACATAATAAATATATAAAGATCTCAAAGGGTTATCCTTCCATGAGAAGATGTCATCCTATAAATGTAAACTAAGATTAATAGGTGGCTATAAAACCTTGATTTTTTCTATGTGGGCAAATGCAAAGAATGATAGCTAGACCGAAAAGTATGCAAGACTAATCTCACAAACGTTTCATCATGACATGGACATTAATCACATTTTTCTTCTTAAACGAGACCAGTCTCTATACCCCTCGATTAGTGTGACTAGACATCAGTGTGTAGCTCTCAATTAGGATAATGGAGAACATGTGCTGCTCTGGCTTGTTAGATTTTCAGCCAAGTGCTCTGGAGCATCAGGTAACTGAATTTGTCGCTGAAGGGGCAGTAATTGGATTTGCATGCTTAAAAACACTAATTCTGAAATGCAAACATTACATCAATACATGCTTGTGCTGATCACCGGGTCTGGCTTGGAATCACAATGCGACAGGGCATTTGGCCAACACACTTAATGCACAACGGTTATAGTTTATGGATGAATTCTAATAGGGTTTAAACCTACAACTTTCCGGTTAAACGATCAGATTTTTACCATTCTGCCCATGAGTACGTGCCTGGTTGTGGGAATCTGAAGCTGAGCTCTCGGTGGATTCTGCTGAATGCACACAAAATACTCACATGACATCACTCTAGTGAATCACTTTAGCTGAGCTCTAAGGTTTTCTTGCATTATATTGATTACAGCTGTCATGAATAAATCATTAATGCACAGCTGTACTGGAGTTGATGGCTGCATACTAGCAGCTTTAGTGGATTTTTTTAGTGTACCTGATTGAGAACAGGGGCAGTATCTCTGCAGTATGCAATATAAATATTGTGTGCATTATGCACATTTTCTGTACGCCTTGAGTATATGGATTGCCTAAAATGTGCAGCAAGCACATGGTATACTGCATCTCACAATGCATTGTGCTTAAACTTTCATTTCCGGCATTACAAATGAACCTGAAGCAATTTTTTTAGGATTTAAAGCAATAATTCACCCTAACATGACAATTTCTTCCCCCCTGGGCGATCAAAGATATAAAGTTTGTTTGGAGAAATGCTGCACTGCATCATTCACTCACCAATGGATCATCTGCAGTGAATGGGTGCCGTCAGAATGAGAGTCCAAATAGCTGATAAAAACATCACAATGATCCACACCTCTCCAGTCTATCTGTTTACATCTTATGAAGTGAAAAGCTCCATGTTTGTAAGAAACAAACCCATTTTTATGTTTTAATTTAAAATCTTTGCTTTAAGCCAAAACAGCAGTCCATAATTCACAACAATGCTCCTTCCTTTATTGTCCTTAAAATCCATGCACACATTTGTATAGGACTGTATTTACTTGTGTATTAACTGGGTTTGATCAGTTCAGATCTCTCTCCTGATTCAGACAAGATTACTTTTTTTACCAGATAAAGTAATATTAGGGATGGAAGATCAAAACACCTTCTTACAAACGCTCAAGATTCACACGATTTGAATTCATGGTCGTGTGGATCACTGTGATGTTTTATCAGCTGTTTGGACGCTGACGGCACCCATTCACTGCAAAGGAGCCATTTGTGAGCACATGATGTAATGCTACATTTCTCCAAATCTATTCAGATGAAGAAGCGAACTCATTTACATTATTGAAAAACGCAAAGTAAAAATTAAACTTGCCACTCGATGAATTATGCATGCTACATAACTTAATTTGTTCCATGTCACATAATACCATACAATACATAATATCATAGCGTACTGCACAGTTATAGGTAGAAACACAAACAACAGAGCAATGCACAAAGTTTGTCAAGGTTTGTCAAATTTTTATTAGTGGGCAATGAGCCTTTCTTTGAGGATCTGGTCTAAGGCATTTTGAATACTAAGCGCACTTGACAGTGTGATTAACGCTGAAGGGAAACAGACACAATGCTCAAAGAATATTATTTGCATTTCAATAAATAAAACAGCCATCGAAACAACACAAGCAACCTGCAATTATACCTTCCTTGCCAAGCGCAAACATAAGGCATGTCTTCAAGCATAGGCTGCTCTGGCTTTGGCCGATCTCTTTGCATTCACGTTGCATTAATTATTCTTGTCTGCACATACGGTTAGCTTTTAATTCAAACTGAATCTGAAATCGATCAGCAGGACACAGTGAAGTTGTCGTTGATGTCTGTATGTGTGAGATAAATGCATGAGGTTTGATCACCTCCGGATAGCACCAGGGGGTTTGGTCCGGTGTGTTTACTTGTCTTTTGGCTTGGCTTTCTCATCTTTGCTCTCTTTCTCCTCTCCTCCTTTCTTTTTCTCCTCTTCTTTTCCAGCATCATCCTCTGCCTCATCTTCTTCTTCACCATCACCTTCTTTTTGATCACCTTCTTCACCCTCTCCTTCTTCCTCTCCTGCTTCCTCTTCCTCTGCTTCTTTTCCTTCTTCCTCTTCCTGTTCTCCTTCATCCTCACCTTCTCCCTCTCCTTCCTCATCACCTTTAAAAGAGAAAGTAGGGAATAAATACCAGCACTGCAATAGTGTTAAAATATAATTTACTATTTAGATGTTAAATACATAAAATAATCTAGCTATAATTAACTATTCTCATTGAATAAATAGATACATAAAATAAAATAATAATAATAATAAAATAATAAAAAATCGAATTATATATATCTAATAATTAAAATAAATTATATGCAATATATAAAATACACCAAATTATTCTCACCCTCTTCTTCTTCCTCCTCCTCCTCCTTCTCACCCTCTTCCTCCACAACCTCCTCCTCCTCTTCTTCTTTCTCTGGACTTGCCCCGGCCTCTTGTGCCTCGCTGGCTTCAATGATTTCATCTGGTGTGGCAGAGTAGCTCATCAGTCTGGTTCCCAGAAGATAGGGGGCGCCAGAGCTCAGACTGGCCTGCACAGAAAACACGGGGCGGCCGAAAGAAGGAGTGGCGGCGATGGAGGGAGAAAACACACTTGAGATCCCGCCAATACCACCTACGTTGAAGCGTGTTTCTTCACCTTCTAGAAGCTTCCTGTTGGAACATAAACAGAACTATACTTTAACAACAGTAAAAAAAAAAAAAACAAGTAAAACCATATTGACTGACTTTAGAATTTAAATACATTTTCGACTACAACTGCTACTAACCTGTAAGCAGCAATCTCAATGTCCAAGGCCATTTTCACATTGAGAAGGTCCTGATATTCTTTGAGGTAACGGGCCATTTCACTCTTCATGGTCCTTAGCTCATTCTCTAAGTCACCAATGGTATCCTGTCCAGAAAAAAGTATTTAGTGACCAAAGTTTAGATTTTTGTAGAACAGAATTGTATTTTTTAGCTTTCCTGTAGTAGGGCACAGCTCTAACAATGCCAAGATCATGGGTTCAGTTCCCAGGAAAAGCAAGAAACGATCAAATGTGTACTATACGTGATGGATCTGCCAAATGCTTAAATGTATATTGCACATGCAGTTATCATTCTGACCTGTAGGGCGGCGATCTCTGAGCTCTGTTTCTCCTCGATGTCTTGCAGTTGTCGCTCCAGAGCTTGGTTCAAGCCCTGGCATGCTTCAATCTCCAGGTCTCGAGCTTTCAGCAGACGGCGGTACTCCCCAGCCTCATCTTTAGCGGTGCGGATGTTCTCCGTGTGTTTGGCTGTGTCGTCCGCCATAGTGCTCACCTTCCCACGGAACCATTCCTCTGCAGCCTGGACGTTCTGCTGTGCCAGGCGCTCATACTGACCTCGGATATCTCGTAGAGCAACCGAGAGGTCCGGTTTGGCCACTTCCATCTCAACAGATACCTGGGCGCTGTATTGCACCTGAGCTTGGAGCTCAGCGATTTCATTTTCGTGGAGCCTCTTGAGGAAGGCCAGCTCATCCAGAAGATTGTCAGCTCTTTTTTCGAGCTCAGAGCGGGCCAACGCTGCATCGTCCGCCCCCTTCCTGGCATCCACCAGCCGTCTTTCGGCTTCCTCACGGACTAGGACTTCTTCTTCGTAGCTGCCCTGCAAGGCCTTGAGCGCCTCTTCCAGTCGGTCCCGCCTGTCTTGAGCCGCTTGGCGCTCCCTGCGGGCCTCGTCTACCGCCGCACGAAGTTCCCTCGCCTCTTGCTCATACAGCCCCCTGAGACGGGAGGGTTCACAGTGCCTCTGGCGCAATAACATCAGCTCTGCCTCCAGGGCACGGTTCTGGAGCTCCAGGCCATGCACGCGCTCAATGAAGCCAGCGAAGCGGTCATTAAGGTCCTGGAGCTGAGCCCTCTCCTGTGTCCGCACTGTTTTGAACTCTGAGCTCAGCTGAGTGGCTTGGCTCAGGTCCAGATCTGGTGATGCAGCAGAAAGCTGCAGACCTGCAGAAGAGGAGAGAACTGAGGCACGGGACGGGGATGAATAGGTCGAATAGACAGAGCGAGAGCGACTGCTTCCTCCACTGAAGGGTGTCCCACTGCGTACCACCACCCTCCTTCGCTGCACAGACGGTAGATAGGGGTTGTAACTCAAGGAGCTCATGTTTGTTGAAGAGAAGAGAGAAGAGTGAAGAGAGATGAGAGCAGAGACGGTTTCCGCAGTGCTGCTGCTGTTGCTGTGGAGAGGTCTGCGAGGATGCAGCAGCACTGGCAGGGCTTTTTATAGCAGGCGGGGAGACTCTGACGCAGGGCTTTTTCTGACAGCATGAATCGATTACCTTCCAGCCCGAGTTGGGATGGGTCCTCGTGGAATGGAGAAGCAAATTACAGAAATGGATTGGCAATGCAATGCGAGAACGAACGAGAGTGAGCACAGCAAAAAGGGCAATGAGGACAAAGATTTCAAGAGCTTTAGGAGGAAAAAGAACAAGTCATTGTGTGGCTACACTGTACAGCACTAACTGGCGATACAGGCTACAAGGAGCTAGCAGTTTTCAAGCTTTAAAGTGTTTCTGGCACTAAAATGTCAAATATGCATATTTTCACATCACGTAATCAGGGTATATGAAATCCTTTTTTTAATGGTTTGTGCAATTGTGTATATTTAGCTGCCTTTGAAATCTCTGTCACCGTTGGCCCTAAAGGCAAATCTGACTACAAACTAGACATAAACATTAACAGAAGCACTAACGCAAGTAAATGCTTCTCTCTAGTGGTGGTTGAATGTATTGTGAAAAAATCGGCATTCTATTTGAATCACTGTGAAACAATACAGAGTCGTTAAAGAATCTGAAAACTGGATTGTTAAAAAATGGTTCATTAAAAACAGTATATTTTTCCAAAGCAGATGCAGAAAACAAAGTTATGTTTGTAAATGAGTCAACTGAACATATTTAACGCCTTAATTCGAGCAGAAACGATTTCAGTTACAACATCAACCAAAGAACACATTAGTTCTTTTAAACAGTGTTAAATATCAGAAGACCTTGAATAGAAATACATGTGTTCGTTTACTCTACACAAAAACCATTATATAAAGATACCATTTAAAATATAAAATTTTATATACAATTTATAAAATATATAATAAATACAAAGTAAATAATAATAAATATATAAAATGAGGACAGTAAGCCTAATTATATATATTTTAAATGTTTTTAAATATGTCAGATTCATATATTATACTTCAGCAACAAAATCTGACAATAACTGATAAACCCATAAATTGTTTCTTGTGCAATTTTAAAAAGCGGGATAAGTGCTGGAGGGCAGGGCTGAGACTGTAGACATTACAAAACCCATAGGTAGCTATTTATTATCTTTAAAAACGGTGGGGGGTTTTATATCATAAATATAATAATACATAATTATGTGGATATCCATATTAGATCGTTTTTAATGAAATTAAAGCCCTCCAGAAAAGAAAAGTCCTGTAACTTACTTTAAGACAAAACATGTTCCCTAAAACGGTGGACAGAGCTGCAGACCCCCTTGTAACACCTTTACCCAGTTAGCTAGCAGTTAATGAGCACCACAGTTACTTGTGCAGTAAAAGGACAGGTATTATGTGTCGCGCTGTTGCACAAACAGCACGCTCGTTCATTTCAATTCATTTGTTGTTATAGACTATAGTGTGCGCTCTACTGTGTTGTTGCAGTCTGCAAATTCCAATTAATTTGCCTGCTTCTCCTCCAGCTTTGCGCCTCCCAGCGTGCAGAAAATGCGCGTGCACTTCGCGAGCTCATACCGGCTCGTAACGAGCGCGCTCTGCTCTCAAGGGTGAGCATTGGTTACTGGCAGTCATGTGACTGATGCATGCCAGATCCTATTATTTAGCAAAATTGAGATGAATAGTTACATTTTATTGTTGAGGGGCAAAGAAGGGCTCCATACGCACATACACATAAAAAAAGAACGAAACAACAACAAAAAACGCCCCCCGGTCGAAAAAGGGCACTTGAGACATCCTGGAGGAAAGGGGCGGGTGCTCAAGCACCGATCAAAGTCGAAAAAATGCTCTTATCAGAATGCATTGTTTTGTAAGGCGGCAGCCGAAGTCGAAGTATGATATGAATGATAGTGTTTTTGAAATCAAATTTTTGCATAGCTATGACAGGAAACAGCGACATCTAACAATGCTTTGGAAAAAACAATTAATAAATAAAAAATAAAGCATATACATGCACCAAAATAGCAAATAAAACAGTTATGAAATAAGATTTCTATTCTGTGTCCTGAAACATTGATATCTCATGTTTAGCATTCATCCATCCTAGGAAATAGCTAATTCGTTATTCAATGAAACATATTGTAAATTCAACAACTTAAAGCTACACTCATAAAAGGGGTTGTTTATCTTGACAATAACACTGAACCATAAACTGCAAACCCAGCGTAGAGTGGTTCGGTGAACATGGTGTTGAATGTGTGTGTGTGTGTGTGTGTGTGTGTGTGTGTCGGAGACACTATAGAAGGACACAGTGCCGGCCAGTCTGTCTACATACACTGCTACTCTGGTTGATGGGTTTGATTGGACATTTATATCTATGTTCCTGTTATCGTGCCAGGCACTGTATCTATCAGAAGCACAGAAAAAACTCCACAATATATCATTCCACCCAAATCTACAGTCACTCCCACCTTTTTCCTTTAAAAGTCACTGAAATGTAAGCCCCCTGATTCCAATCAATCTCCCAGTAACAGCGTTCAGGCAGAGCTTCTCTACACAGAACCTGCTCATGGTTTTTAAATCAGTCCGGATGATCAGGATATGGCTGGTCATCCTCCATACGTGTCTCTTTTGTATCGATCAGACAGAGCGGAGAGTTTAGATCCAGAGTGAGATCAGTCATCTGAACACAGATTAGATCAACATATACAGTACACCTCATTCATCAAATATATCATCAGTATAATATAGCTATTTAATTTAGGACTTCGAGATCTTTACATCAAATAACATAATTCATAAATTTTCTGTCCTTTTTTTGACCGCCCTCCTCAGAACACTGCTTGATTGACTAACACTTGTGTATGTTTCACAGTCTACCAGCTTCACAGACGAACTCTACTGTGATTTAGGTTTAAACAAGAATGAGTTCTGAAACTTAAAAGATAGGATGTTTTTATTGTACAGTGACCACCTAAATATGTCAGAAGACCAAGAGAATTTTGGTTTCTCAGTTCAGGAGAATTAATTATGCCCCGTATATTCCCTAACAAGGAAGCTGCTTGGCAGTCCAGATTTAAAAGCCTTCTGAATACAATGAATGTCTCATGAACTCCGATATACTTGAGTTTCTCCATTTTCCAGTTTGGATTCTCTAACAGAGAAGAACACATCTTGACTCCAGCTTCTCGTGGGTGATTGTAGCTCAGATCCAGCTCAGAGATCAGCTCTGAGATCCATCAGATCTCAGGTGTGAAGGGTGTCCCAGGTTCCTCTGTCACCATACAGCCAAATAACCTACACAGAGATGAATTATTCTGATTATTATTCATTATTATTATGCTGAGAAAAACCAAGATGATGTTTTGTTGCCTTTCCTAACCTCAGTATCTCCAGCCGACAGTTTGGACTCTTCAGCCCGGCACAGATGAGCTTCACACCAGTGTCCTGATGCTATGATTTCACAGCACTTATCTGTGAGATTACAGCCATCGAAACTAGAGGAAAGCATAACACTCTTTCAGTTATTAAATAGAAACCTGTAACAGCTTGTTATACAATTATATACTCACAGTGCTTTCTGGCAGTTCATCACAGCTGACACCAGCCTTTTTCTACCTTCATCTGATGTGTTGCATTTCTTGAGGTACAGCTCCTCAAAAACTTTGTCTGACATCTGAAGCATGTAGGCGATCGCTGAGCAGTGAGATGGAGAGAGTTTATTCTGTAAATGTTTATCTTATATCATGAACTCCACAACTCTCTAACCAGAGTCTGATCATTCATCTCTAGCAAACAGAGAAAAAGATTAATGGATCTGTCAGCTGAGAGACCCTGTTCCTGTTTGATTTTGTCTTTAATGTAAGCTGTGGTTGTCCTTATGCTCTCAGAGCTCTTTTCTGTGTGTGTCAGCAGACCCTGTAAGAGTCTCTGATTGGACTCCAGCGAGATTCCCACAAGAAAAGATCCAAGTGTCCATTTTTACTTTGAAGAGCTTTATCAATCACTCCTTTATGAAAATTAGAAAACAAGTAAAAAAAAATTGAGAAACTCAGAATTATTCTTTACAAATCAGTAAAAGACATAAAACGCAAAAAGAAACTCCTGAAAGCTCAGATGTATGAAGCTGTAGATTTTCCTCTGATGAATCACAGATTCTTCTTTAAAGATCTCTGTGCAAACCCCTGAAGACACTGTGATGGCAGTGGCATCTATGCCGCTCTCAATCAGGTACTCCTCATAGAACATCACATTGCCCTTCATCAGCTGTTTGAAAGCCAGTTCGGCAAGTTTCATAATCACTTCTCGATTGGACTGCAGGAGTTCCTCTGGATCTCTCTGATCTGTTTCATCAAACTTCTGTTTTTTTATATTTGTTTGGGTAAGCAGGAACTGTATGCACATTTCAGTCAAAGATTGAGGGATTTCTGAATCAAGATCATCTTTCAGGAGATTTGAAGCATAGTGGATGAGATCCAGCAGAAGACGGGGATCTAATTAGGTTTGACATCAATACATCCACCGATGAAGACTCATTTAAATCAGAAACTTTCTCAATTTCTGAAAACATGAGTGCAATTCTGTTTTCATCCAGACCATCAAAGATTAACACAAATTAACACACTCTTCAAGAATCTTTGGGTCCAGATCTTGAAGTTCAGGATGAAAGTCCAGCAGAAGTTTACAAAGACTGCATTGGTGATCTTTAAACAAGGACAGCTCTCAAAATGAAAGCACAAACATGAAATCTATATCTTGATTATCTTTTCCCTCGGCCCAGTCCAGAACAAACTTCTGCACAGAGGCCGTTTTCTCAATTCCAGCGATTCCTTCCTTATCTGTTCTCTGGTTCTCATATCCTGGTATCATTGGAGTTGAATGGAGTCTCCAACTGTTCTTCATTCACCCTTTCACACAGAGCGGTGTGTAAATGCTGTTCAAGAAGATTTTAGTCATTTGCATTTGATTTCCCTCAAATAAGCTCTCGTACTTGTTCTTCATGTATGTCTTGTGTTTCTTCTTAAGTGCATCAACAGATGAAATAACATAGCGGTCAGTAGCATCAGCAGGTAAATCACATTTGGACTGAGTTCTTCTTTTCTCGCCGAAGCAAGAGAAACAACATTTCTTGAATACAATTTTAAAATAAGAACACTGGTGAGATTTGACTGCAAATAAAATTCAAACCAGAAAAATAACTAAATATATATTTTTACATTACACAGAAACACTACTGTAAGATTATCCCAATCATTTACATTGACATTAAAATGAAAAAATTGCATGTAGTCTATTACATTTCAAGTGCCATATCATACACGGGGGAAGACTTACATGGGGTCAAAAGCCACTGATATATAACTGAATTCCGGAGGTTGATACATGGAGTCGCTGATCTTCAGAGACACACAGCTGGGATCTGAAGATGCTGCAGTAATCTGCTTCCTAAAAAAAGATTGGCAAGTGAAATGTCAACATGTTCATTTCTGTTCAACCTGCATAATGCAATATTTTACAGAAGCAGTTCCTTGTTCTACCTGGGGTCAAAGGGCACAGATTCATCACTGAATTCCGGAGGTTGATACATGGAGTTGCTGCTCTTCAGAGACACACGGCTGGGTTCTGAAAAGGCAGTTCTCCATTTCTTCTTTCCTTCCATAGCTGTCAAAAGATTACAATGTGTCAGCCATAGTGAACCAAAATAATTCCATATAAGATTGTTTATTTTCTATAGCCTATATCAAAATGAAAATATTAACACAAAACACAGTACTACTATTATAACACCAGGGGTGCAACAGTATTGGCAAAAAAATGAGTGCACATTTTGTCTAATTTAAGTAGCCTAATTTTTGTTTGCTAATGTTGTAGAACAAATAATATATATTTTTATTTTATTTTTTATTTTTCTAAATTACTGTTAAAATCGATGTGAACAGTTTACAGAGCGAAGCCTTCAAAGCACGTTTTGTGGGTAATTAAAAAAAAATTAAAGTTTAACAAAGCCCTACAAAATCATAAACGTAAAAGCATAAAAAAAAAAAACTGAACCAGCCATGCAAGAAAATAAACGCATCAGTCTTTTTTTCACGCCACAGTCAATAAATATTACGCGAAATAGAAACAGAAAACCGTGCAATGCGCATTTTCGTGAGAAAAAATGGAAAATAAATAGTTCAATTTGTTAATTTCGTTTTAAATTAGTAATTTAAAGCTTTCTATAAATATATTTATCATGTAGACCGAGACTGCAGAAACAATTGTATGTTTGAATAAATATTTTTTGGCTGTTCTATGTTTTCATCTTCACCTGTCTTTGGCAAACCAAAGTATTCCGCGTGGCGTAGTCGACTATAGAAACTGTTGTTGCTAGTCAGTGAGTTAACTAACAAAATACAACCTAAATTCACCCTCCTCCCTAATCTTCGCCCTCTATCTTGCCACACTACATATATGTGCGCTGTTAGATAAATGTGAATGTTCAACAGAAGCTGAAGCGCGCTCTGCAGGACAGCCTCGTCACTTGCATATTACTTTTTCAGCAGAAACTACTTAAATATGCCTTATTTTTTGCTTATAAAGGTAAACGTAATACATCATTCGGAACTGTAAAGGGTCTACTATTATTGGCGTACATTCACAATATCAGCAAAATATTGTGCTTTTAGAAAACAGAACAAACTTTATGAACACAAGCACTAACGCAAGTGAATGCTCCTATCTAGTGGTGGTCAAAGGTATTGTGAAATTATCACATGAGTCACATTGGAGGTATTCTAACTACCCATCAAACCAACCAACAGTAATCTTCCACTATATGAAAAACGATATGATTTACTACATTTCAACCTTTATGTAATTTAATACCTACAATGCCTTGCGAAAGTAGGCTATTCATCTTTTTCACATTTTGTTATACTGCTGCCTTATGTTAAACTGCTTTAAATGACTTTTTTCCACATCAATCTACACTCCATACACCGTAAATGTAGAGCAAAAAAAAAACAAACAAAAAAAACCAGGCTTTTAACATTTTGACATTCCATTGCAGAAGTATTCATTAACTCAATATTTAGCTGATGCATTATTTTTTGTATTTTTTGTTTGATGCGACAAGCTTTGCTCATCAGCAATTAGCCAGTTATCTGCCACTCTTCTCCTCACTTCTTCACCTTTCAAGCTCTGTCAGGATGGATGGAGGCAGATGCACATGTTCAGGTTTCTCCAGAAATATTTGATTGGGTTCATACTCAGGCTGTGTCTGGGCCACTCAAGGACCTTCACAGAGTTGTCTATAAGCCACTCTTGCTGTGTGCTGCACTGATGTTCCTTCTATTCTAACGAGTCCCTCAACAAACCTGTTTCTCAGCTCTTCAAGAAGTTCCTTTTGACCTGGCTGCATGGTCTTTGCTCTGATATGCATTTTTAGCTGCTAGACCTTTTATTAAGACGTGTGTGCCTTTCCAAATCATACCTATTCAATTGATTTTGCCACAGGTTCACTTCACCCTAAGTGTAGTAACATCTACGACCAATATGAATGATCACGATCTACATTTTAAGTGTACCAGATACGGGTATGAATACTTATGCAATGGAATGATTTTAGCTTTTTAAAGATGTTAAAAGCCTGTTTTTTTGCTAAATAGTTAGGGTGTATGGAGTGTTGACTGATGTGGGAAAAAAATCATTTAAAGCATTTTCAGATAAGGCAGCAACATAAGAAAATGTGGAAAAAAATGAAGGGGTATGAATACTTTCGCAAGGCAGTGATAGTACAGATACCTGTGCACATAACGGAGTCTGTGGACTGAATCAGTCTCCGCCAGGTAGAACTGAGCCACGTCCTCCAGAATATGATCACCAAACCTACTCAGCACATCTCCAGTAATATAGTGATCCTGATATTATTATATATTCACACTGTACGACGCAAGAGATTCAAACATTTCTTTAATACTACAACTACAAAGTTGATCTTGTTAAGGCACATTCAGAACATCACATAAATGACAATAAAAAAAAATGGATTTGATTCCATTCAGCAACTCCAAATCAGCTTAAATAAAGACACATAACACCAAAAAAATGCAATGCACATATGGCAGTGAAGCTGAACATCAAAGATTTAACTGTAAACAATTATCAGTTTTCATAGTCAAAGATATACAAATAAACTACAAGATTGAGTAAATTACCTGGTAACATGTAAAACAGTGAAGTCACTGTCATTTTGACACGGAAAACACCAAGTCAAATCAGTTGCATGACATTTATATAAATTTTTATATTGTTTGTATTACTTTCTCACTCTCAGATCACCAGGAAAATGATTCACAGAATGAGTCACTGTTATCTGATTTTAATGAAAACACTGATCTTTAAGGGCTTCATATTTACAAGCACAGACATAATCTGCATCTTTCAGTGAGGAGAACGTCGAGGTTTGAATCTGTCCCAGCTGGCTCGGTCCCTCCAGCTGTTCTCTGGGAGCAGAGACTCCTTTAGTCTGTCTGGCAGCGGCAGGGCTTTCACCTTCTCCTCGAAGGGCCAGGGCCGCAGACAGCAGTGGATGAGTCTCCTGCACAGGCACCTCAGTGGCAGCGGCCGCCTTTCTTGCTCCTCTAGTCTGCTGTAGAGCTCCAGCAGGGGCTGATGGGTAGAGACCTGGTCCAGCACAGGCAGCTGTGAGCGGGAGAAGAGAGGAGGAACAACTGGAGAACAGATTCTGGCCAGATCCAACAGCACTTCAGCTTTGGCTAAAACATCAGCCACCTCTGCAGCATCTAAAGCTTCCCGAAGAGCTTCAGCGAGACGTGTGAATATCAGCTGCTGACCCGTCCAGTAAGAGGCGCTGTGGTGAGAGCAGACAAAGGAGGCACCGTGCTGGAGGAGAAGGGCGGTCAGGGGAAACAGCAAGTCAAAATTCTCCAGACTGGTGTAGGTTAGCGAATGTTCCCACACTTCCCCATCAGTAGCATTCAAGCAGCAGCTGGGATCGGCACCGTGGCTGATCAGAAGATGTGCCACCCGGGTACAGAAGTGCCCGATCTCCTTCGCATCCTCCGCGCTGCTGTCCAGAGCCTCCTTTACCAGGAACGTGAGCGAGGACATGGGCGTCTCGCCATCATGTGTGGTGGCGTTAACATCTGCACCTGCGCAGGATTATAAAAACAATTACAACGTTAACAACAACAAGCACTAATAATAATTTTTTTTTTTTTAAAGAAATATATCAAAAAATTACAAATAAAATAAAATAATAAATAAAAATGCAATCAAATAAAATAATTACTGTGTGTTTGTGTGAAATTAATTTGAATAGAATTAAGAATATAATTTCTAAATTTTATGCAAATATATACGTTTTAAATATAAAAATGTTACATATACAAATATATATATATATATATATATATACACACACACATATATATATGCAAATAATTTGTTGTATATATATATTTATATATTATTTTATCAAATATAATTGAGATAAAATTGTAAAAAATTATTTTTTATATATATATATTTTTATATTTTGTTGGGGGAGGGGGCACATTATTTATTTAATACACAAAATAAATATTTATATATGCATTAAGAGTTTATTTGCAAAAACAGGTAACTCCTTTTTTTTTTTAATCATGTTTTTTTTTGTGCATCCCAATTAATCTCAACTGCAGTTGGGTTATTTTTACTAAGTAAAAAAACAAAAACATGATTTTTGAGTTATCCGTTTTCACAAATAAACTTTTCAACATTGCAACAATAATTATTTCAACTTTTCTATAATGAAACCATATTTAAAACACTTAAGAAATCTTTTCTCTAGCAATGTCAGAGCTGATGTTTCACATGCACAGTGAAGCACCTCTTTCTAGAAGCAGCTTTATATTGTCCACATTATTGACTGTGAGTCCATCACTGCTGGCCAGAGCATGAAGCAGTGCAGTTTTTCCTGTGAAAGAGCAAGCATGTGTGGCATAATCAGAAATCATTCTATTATAACATTTTATATTACTAGTTAATTTAGCTGAAATACCATTCTTATCTTTTGCATTCACATCAGCGCCCAATTCCAGAAGCACACGCAGACACGGCAGCTTATCCACCTCCTCGCTGGCCAAATCAAGAGGGCTGCTTTCATGAATCTAAAGAAATTAATTTTAAGAACATATAATATATCAAATCGATGCAAAATGTCTGACTGCATCTGATATATGTCTGATATAATTAATTATAAAGCATAGTTGCATTTAAATAATTACATAAATCCTCACCCGGTCCCTCTTTTCGATTTCAGCTCCTTGAGATATCAGCATCTGCACCATCTCTGGCTTGTTCCTCAACACTGCGATGTGTAAGGGGTTGTAGTACGATACAGGGTCTGGATCCATACGAAAAGGGTCTGATTATGTTTCCATGATTAGAATGAGGTTTATCAGAATCACAAAATCCTCCACAAACCTTCAAAGTTGAGATCAGCTCCGTAACGAAGAAGCACCTGTGCTGCGCTGACCAACCCAAGATCAGCTACTCGAAACAGAGAGTAACTAATTCCCTCCGTGAAGACGGCAGACTGAGACTCTCTGTCCAGCAGCTCCGCAAGAGCCCCAGAGAGGCTTTCTTCATCGTCTTGCCTGTCAAATGCAGGATATTCAAATTGCAGTCCATACAATTCTGTCATCTTTTTTCAGTCTGGGTTACTAACCTGCGCTGGTTTTCTCCTTCTACCCCCAGGACACACATCACAGCATCCACCAGCGGCTGGTACTCATATACAATCCTCCTGAAGCCGTGCAGGAAAGGCATAGTGTGTTCCCTTTGTGTCACAATCTCTTCACGCTGTAAAACAGCAGACAAACGTAAACCATACACAAATCATGTTGTTAGTCAGTATTACATAACATACATAATATTACCCAATTATACACAAGAGAAATAAGTCTGCTTACGGTAAATTGATCAACGTTATAAATTATTTTACAGAAAATAAGGTATATAGTAATTTATAATTCTATGTAAAGTCTGTGATTATATAATAAAATTATGCACATTCATGCAACAGTTTATCAGATGGACCACACCTCTAAAAGAGCGGTACATTCATATATATATATATATATATATATAAAGAGAGAGAGAGAGAGAGAGAGAGAGAGAGATTTTAATTATAACTTCTGAATTAGATGGAAAATAAAGCAGATTTATTCATTTTGTTGGTTGTTTTTTGTCGTGGGAAATTTACTTGCGTGCCAGCTGCTTACCGCTTTCTTTGTGATTCATGCGTATTCAAAGCTGCCGGAAATCTTTTTAGCATAAATATATTTAATAATTTGGCTTTTTATTTTTATGTTTGTTATTCTTTTAGCTTACCCACTGCAGAACCGGAAGTAGTTCCTCCCACATGTTACAGTGAAAGTAACTGTCGCGAGGTATTTTTTGCTTTTCAAAATAAAAGCTCACGCAGAAACGCGGGTTTACACATTATTAATGAATGTTAATTTCAAAATAAAAGCCTTTACAGATAAATATAGCAGTGAGATTCGTCGGAATCACGTCTCAAGTCACCACAAATCAGGGTTGGGGTCAATTAAGGAATGAACAATTCAAAGAAGGAAATGGATTTGGAATTGGAATTAAACAACAATTAAAGGAAACAGAATTGGAATTACAGGAAGTGGAATTCAATTCAGGAAGAATTCCACTGAATTCTGTTTATTGCTGAGCATTTATTTAAAGACCTACATTTGAACTTTATTTATGTAGATTTACAAAAATCAAGGAATGTATGAAATAGAGTTGATCAAATGCAAGTAAATAAAAATGAGAACAGTCTATTATGGATTAATAATTGACTGACAGTGGTGATACATTTCTGAATACATTCAATATATTGACAAATGTTTTGGTCTTGATTTAAACTTTATTATTAATTCAATTACATGGTGAATTTCCATGTATTTACATTACACAACTTTAACATAAACAAATCAAATCAACTTAATTCAGATGCATCAGTCATGTGTGAATAAAACAGGTAAGATCAAAAGTCTCCACACTGCTCAGTGTTCATGCGTTTCTACACTGATGCCTTTGAATAACATTAAGTGTATTTGATTATGTCAAAGTTATGTAATCGAAATTCAGCGTGTAATTGAATTACATAAAGTTTAAATCAAGACCAAAACATTTGGTAATCATATATTGAATGTATTCAGAAATATATCACCACTGTCAGTCAATTATTAATTCATAATGTACTGTGCTCATTTTTATTTACTAGCATTTGATCAACTCTATTTCTTACATTGCATGATATTTGTAAATCAACATAAATAAAGTTCAAATGTAGGTCTTTAAATACAATGACAAATTAATGCTTAGCAATAAACAGAATTCAGTGGAATTCTTCCTGAATTGAATTCCACTTCCTGTAATTCCAATTCAATTCCAGGAAGTGAATTGGAATTTACCATGCATTCTCAATTCAATTCATGAATGGCCCCCACCCTGCCACAAATCATATTCAAAATTAAAAACACAACCAAATATATATATATATATATATATATATATATATGAAATATTGTAAACTGTATTAACTCAGGGTAACATTTAATATTGTTCACTGGAAGGACCTGGTCATATTCCAATTTGAAATATAATACTTTTGCATTAAACATGTGCTGCTATCTTTAAAAGTGAGACAAAAAGAAAAACACAAAAACCAAGTGTAGCTCAACTCAGCAAGAGTGATTCAATTTATTGAGTTCAACAAGACATAAATACAGTAGTGTTATTGTGCAAGCGAACGCAACTTCACTGACACACAGACTTATCACACACTCGCTCACTAATACACACAATGCACAAAGGTGAATAAAGCATAATATTAACATCTCCTCTCTTAAGGTGCACATTTATGACACAAAGCACTAAAGAATTTCAAAAACAAGCGCAGAAATATCAGCCCTAAATCATAGATAAGACACAAATTTCTTTCATGGACTCACTCAAAACACAACAGTCACCTTGACATTTACAGTAGGAATTTCAATGCACATGATTCAAGCCAGCCTGCATGGAAGATGCTGTTGCCAAGGTAGCGAAAGCTTGGGAGTTGTCGTGGTTACTTCTGCTCCCGTCTCCAGATGATCACCATTCCAGTGGCATCAGAGGAGGCCAGCAGACTTTCGTCGCAGTTGAAGCTCACGTCCAGGACAGGCCCGCTGTGGCCCTGCAGCTTGTTAACGATTGCCTTAGTGTTGCGTTCAACGTCGAAAAAGTAGACACATGCATCCTCGCTGCCAGTGACTACAAGAGGAAAAGAGCGGGATTCACTGACTTTGGCTTTCTTCCAAAACACAATGAGCTGCCTACATCCTAACTGAAAGAGAACCTCATAAGATGATTGTGACATGCCACACAAACAGGAAACTGATTAAAAAAACATTTCTATAACATGACTAGCTAACCTAACCTTAATTTGATTAAAAGTGACAGTAAAGACATTTACAATGTTATAAAAGATTTATATTTTGTATCACCATCGACTCCCATTGCATTTTTTTTCCTTCTATGGAAGGTAATGGTGACCAAAGCAGCCTGGTTACAAACCTACTTCAAAATATCTTCCTTTGTGTTCGTAATGATGCTATAAAAATCAGTGTTGCATCAGAGGAACAAACTACATTTTAAAATATATATACATTTAGAGTCTTACCAACACAGGCTCCCTGTCTGAAGGACATGAGAGGACAGAAGATGCTGTGCAGCGGTTGGGATCCGTGTTGAATGGGGAAACTCCTCTTGAGCTGTAGAGTCCCTTCATTATCCACGACCCTGTCAACACCAGTTCCACACTGATGAACGCTCATCTCAGTCAAGAGAAAGTGACAGTCCGAATTGCTGTAAGCGCATTCTAACCTGTAAAGCAGTAGTTTGTTGACACAGGCGTTGACGAGCAGCGACGGATCCCGTGCCTCTCGACTGATCCACGAGCGGGCTGAGATGCTGGAGATAGGGCTGCCCTCATTCACCACCAGTCTCTTAGCTTTGGTCAGTTTTCCTGTGCAAAAACAACCTCAGCTTTACATAAACACCAAACTAGCAACTAAACTCATGTTTTCCAGATTTTCCACTCAAGCTTTATGCAAGAAGATATTTTTGTACCCTACCTGTGGCCATGTCAAAGAGGAAGGAGAAAATGCTTCCCTTGTCATCACCAGCCCACAGGATTCTCCCCGGAGCATCAAACGAGAGAGAAAGCACTCGACCTGTGAGTTTACTGGAGCCTCCTTTCACTTTCTTCCCAGTGGAGATGTTCACCACCTGCAGGTGGTGTTTACTGTTGCCAACCTGGGGAGGGACAACAAAGGACACATGTGATGTATCATATCAACTGAAAATACTTCACAGCAAAATCATCATGCAGTAGATGGGATTCAGGCTAGTAAATACATGACAGACGTATCTTATATTTACAATTTAAATAACATCTGTTAACGAAACATCTGTTGCTCTCTTTTTGGTCTTGGTTAACACAATCAGTATTTATATTGCAGCAATGTAGAAAAGCCTTATTTAGATTACAGACACTACTGAGTGAGTGAATGTTATTTTGAAATATTTTCTCAGAAGTACAGTTTGCATTTGATATGTTCCATATCAATCAAAACATTAAATATTAAGGAGAGGTACAATTTCGTATATTGTATATTTTTATGGGTCAAAAGTAAAGCATTTTAATGTACATCAATGAGATAATTCTAATAGTATAGCAGAATAAATGCATATAAATATCACTTGTCACTCTCCTAATACTGTCCTATAGCTTTATGATCCAAGCTTTGCAGTCTTAAAATATTTCATGCAATGCAATACAATGATGACTGACGGATAAACAAATAAATCTTCTGATGCTGAATTTTTGGACACATTTCAAAGTAAACCTTACAACAATACAATTTTCACATTGCATGTTATATATTAATCAAACTCTGATAATAAGTTTTAGTGTTCACGTATAAGAAAAACTGCTTTAAAAGCCATATAAAAAAGAATGTATAAGAGATCTATAATCAAACTATCAGTTGCATTTTTTTTTTGTCAAATGTCATTGAGACAAATTTTATAGGTCGCCCACCACAGTGGTTTGTGAGCAAGTAAAATTTCCCATCACTGCACACAATTTACTCTTTTTGGCTGGAGGTGCTTGTTAATTTCACACCATAATAGGATTACTGAAAGGGCTGATGGTATTTGTTACTGCAGCCTGCAGTGTTTAATCAGCATAAACAATTCCATATACCCAGGCCAGAAAAATTCTCACCTTGAATAATCCTATTTCACCTTCATATACACCAAATAATAATGAAACTTGTGGTTTTTACACAAATATTTAGTGGCTCAGCTGTTTTCAGAAGGACCATCTAACACTGAAGACTGGAGTCATGATGCTGAAAATTCAGCTTGCTTCTAAAATATACTAATACATTCCCGTTATCTTTTTACCGATTAGAGCATAAGAGACCTTCAAAAACATTTAAGAATCTTACTCAGCTGAGCAGAGTGAATGCTAATCGCACTCACCACAGTCAGGTTGTTGTTCATTGGCTGAAAAGTGCAGCACAGCAGCTCACTGCCCTCTGGGTCGGCCACTTCTCGGATGCAGCGTCCATCCTCTGTATTCCAGATGCGCAGAGTGCTGTCTTTTGACGTGGACACAATGATGTCATTGCTGAGCGACCAGGCGAAGTCAGTCACAGGACCAGCATGGCCCTTTAGTGTCACCTTTACAGTTGGTGGAGGCGGGGACAGCGTCATGATTGACAGTGTCCCATCCAACGAGCAGCAGGCAAGGAGGTGTTTATCATCATTGGCGAACTGTAATCGAGGAACTGAGGAGGAAATAGTAAAAGGTTAAAATGAGAGGGTAAAAAAACTGTCCAGTGTATGCACTGAAGCAGGCTAAGGGTAATGCAACAGCACAGGAAACGGATTAAAAGCACTTCTTGGAGAGCAAAATATTAACAAAAACTATATTTAAAAAAAGCAGCACAATCAAAAAGTCACTGTCCGAAGTATAACTCTATTTATGTATTTATTTTGTCATTAAGTTGAAATATTTTTACATACTGCTTCATTTTTCTGATTATTTTTTTATTTAGTAATGCAGGTAAATCTGTGATATAGACACAATTTTTTTATTAAATAGGCTTTGTATTGACATTATTTTATCCTGCTCTATGGTATTGACCATCAATCAATAAATAAATAAATAACTGCTACAGACTTGAGTAATTTTGATTGGTCACCACCCTTAGTCATGTCAATAACAGCTCGCTCACCCGCTGAGTCGACATGCTGGTCAAAGATGTGGTGCATGCCAG
The DNA here is from genome assembly GCA_034779775.1 of Enteromius afrohamiltoni. NCBI lineage: Eukaryota > Metazoa > Chordata > Actinopteri > Cypriniformes > Cyprinidae > Enteromius > Enteromius afrohamiltoni. The sequence continues at coordinate 1,993,803 of JAUYWG010000041.1, forward strand.
CAAAGGCGTAGTTCTCACTGAGGGTGGTGTCACCTGCCATGGCTCGACTGGCTTCTGCCACTGACGTGGGCACCAGGCTACCTGGAGGCCTAGCACGTCAGAGGAAACCAGAAACGTATTCATACCAGTACACAGTGCAAAACACAGCAATAACACTAGGCATCAAATATGTTTAATGAAGTCCAATACTTGTTTCTTATTCATTTTGGAGAGCGGATTCTAAAAATATTGCCTGTTTTGCTTAAACGTGTCACACACATGTGTTTTGTTAGATGAAGCAGTTAGTGGGCTTTACCTTTCATCATACACCGCCCTGTTCATCTGGGCTTGCAGCTGGTATGACCCACGACTTACTGATCTCCGGTGGCCTCTGGCACCCTGAGCCCTGGGATCCTCCTCGAAGTCCTTATTGAAAGACAAGAAAGCGGATAAAAAGACCACGAAGCAGCAATGAAGGATGGTTTTAGAGTTTACAGTAGCACTACAGCAACGCTTGCAAACTACATGCACTGCAGCTCTCACACAACACAATGACCTGGATTGCTATTTATATCAAGGACTATATAGATGTTCTGTCTCGCCCTCTGTCTGTGTTTTTGTGGGGCATATTTCAGCCCAGAACTCCTTATCCGCATTTCTCCAACCCTTTTCCCTGTTTCTGAATGCACCTAACCTCCATGCGATCCAGTGTGGTGCGGGAACTGCGCACACTGCTGGCTCTGAAGCTGCTCTGCTCTGACAGAGGCCCGTAACGCAGGGCGAGCAACTGACTGCGCAGACGCAGATACTGCCTGCGCAGCCCCGGCTCAAAGCCACACTTGGCATTCTCGCGGAGCAACTGGCTGCGCCGGCGGATGTACTGCGTGCGGAACTGGGGGAACGTAGGTGTGCGGTAAGCATTGTACCTAAGAGGCAAAAAGAGCAAACAAACAACATAGTGACACATAATTAGTCCCAACACAACAAAAACATACATACACATTACACATGGAGTCCTGCTCCAATGACAATCATGCACGCACCTTGCGTCCACTGCCAGAACCTGCTGCCAAACAGCAGCCATGAGATCCACAAACACAGAGAGATGCAGGAAACACAAGGGCTGCAAGATGCACAAAGACACTTTTTTAGACATTAAAGAAATAAATAAAAACCTAAAACCTCCAAACAGGTAAATATGTATTTATAAACATATAGGCAGCTGCATAGTTTACGTGTAAAATACATTTATATAGCATATAAGGAAAGTATTCTTTGTTAAATGATTAAGAATAAAGTCAATTGTTTCCAAAATTAAATATTTGGCTTTTGCATTGTCATTTTACTAAACACAATATTAAAATATTATCTGGAAATATTTATGTTTAATTAATTTGACCACGTTCATATAATTATGATATATCATACATATATATAAACACATTTATGGGAAAAAATAGTAATCTTGATTTCTTTGGAAGCAAAATGAAATGACAACATTTAGTGAAAGGTAAACAAACACGCTAAACGTTCTGCATTAATACATTACAAGGGTCCTAAAACATATTTTACAAAAACAACGCATACAATTTTTATTAAAATCTTATTAGTCTATTTTAATGTACAGTAAAAGTAATTAATAGTAACTTACAAGCATCCAACACACTAGCACAATGCAACACGACTAAACGACGTAAGCACAACGTTTATAAAACAAAAATATAACAACAAAATGATTCATATTATTGCATAGCACAAACAAATAGTTTATTTTAAAACCTATGTTTTGACGCATTAGCCAATTAGCAGAGATGCTAACAACAACAGCGGTTACACAAAGATGAACAATTCGCCTAAAATCATGTCAGTGGGTCTGTGGCTATAATATCTCACTAATAACAATTTCTGAATGGGTTAAGCTTACTGAAACGTAATGCCATGTATCATTTTGTATCTTAAGGACACCTACCGTGCGAGACTCTCACCGGTTCATTCTGTCTGACGGGACTGGCGTGATCACGTGACCGACCCGCCCTTCCAACAGCTGATCTGCATATCATTGACGTCACCGCACCGCGTGTCATTATGTGGTTTAGGTAGTATGTGTAGCATGGCAATTGGTGTATAAGCACAATTTTTCACCCCACAAATATTTAATATTGAATAACACAGATATATTACTTAAAAACAAATCTCTATTCTATCACACTTGGTTCAATTAAGGTATTATTTTAGTAAGACAGTTATTTAATTCTCATGAATAGCCTACTTGTTGTCATATACTGAATTTCTTCAAAAATTTGTGTGACAGTACTTTTAAAAAACTACATTTCAGAAGGAAACAGCATAGTTAGGCTAATACTTGTGGAAACATTTTCATTGGAAATGTTGTAATAAGATTATAAGGAATGCTCTTCGGTCTATGTCTTTACCAGCAGCAAGGTTTTTCTGGTCTTCTTTGTTTGATAATATCTCTTGGGTTAAAGCATGGAATCTGTCAAATACGTTTTGTATCAATAACAAAATTAGGAAGTGTCTTACAAAATACTTCATAGAATTTATCCTGCCAAGCATGTTTTGGATAGATTTAAGCTTAAAATATTTCATATATCCGTGAATTTTGTGGTCAAGAAAAATAAACCATTTTGCATCTTTTTTTTTCATTTATTCAATAGTATTTTGGAAAGATATGGAATTCTATATTATATGTGTGATAGAAATTTGTATATTTGATGTGCTATTTTATACAAAAAATGGAAGATTGAATTGGAAAGAACAACATATTTCTATATACATAAGAAAGTGGGCTGGGGTGTAAACCAATTTTATTAAAGACTTTAAATTGTATCTCCTGGAACAAACAAAAAAGCACTGAAAGCATGTCATGCTCTAAAATGAGGCTACTGAAATGTATGTAATGTAATTTCTGTTTTTCTTCTATGTTGTTTCTTCTTTTCTCTGGCAGCTAATGCTAATTTGACATGAGTATGTAATACCTCTTGTTCTTGTGGCACTGAAATAATAATAATAACAATTTTTAAAAAGTTTAGGTAGTATGTGCACTTATAGGCCTACTGATTATCTTCACTGTAATAAAATATGACAAGCACAACTTCTTCCTTTTTTGTTAAGTGTCCATTTTAATGAACAATAATAGCCATTATAAAGGCATATAAAGAATAAGAGACTTATGTATTCGGAAATAAAGACAAAAGCAAGTAATTCAGTCAAATGTATGTAACGTTATAGAAATAATAGATTAATTATACCAAAGTTTGCATCACTGCATACGCCATTAGAAGTTCCGGTTGCTATAGAAACAGTCAGCATTCTGTGACGTATGCCTAAGACTGCACAAGCGCACTGACTCATCTCGCTTAGGAAATAAGCTTTTTATAACGCTGTTGAGCAAAAGAAAAAACATTCAATAGACAGCTGTTGTCAGATTATATTAGGGATTTTAAATATGAAATTTAACCATAAGCTTTGTAAACAGTTTTGGAGAATCTGACGTTTCCCGATTTGAAGAGGTAGGAGATGCACTTGGCTGCCCGAGAGTCATTTCAAAGATGGCTGCAGAGTGACATGACTTGTCTTTAAGAGACCTTGTCTATAGTCTTTGGTGTAATGAAGACTGTGCTATGATTTGTAAGATGTTGGAGATGGGTCATGCTGCGTCACTGGCCCATGAAAATTGACGTTACATTTATGTACTACTAATGTAGTGCATTAGTATCACTCAGTATCACATTTTCAAGTGCATGACAAATGTCTCAGGAGTAAGTTTCACAAACTATAAATGTCCATATTAATATGTAAAACAAATTTAGAGCAGGGATTACTTTCTAATCTAAAACAACAAGTACTTTATATATTTATATCATTAACACATTTAATTTACATGCATAATTGCATGCAAGTAACCTAACCTAATCCTGACCATATAGTGAGTACATTTAGTTAATTAATTACTTAGTACTTAAATGTATAATTACACTGTAAAAACGACACCCTTAAAAAAAGAGTAACCCAATTCTTAGTCACCCTTTGATTATATGTACATAATGAACATTGTCTTGGTAAAATTAACATAACTCATCAGAAGTAGTAGATTAGAGTCTGTTAAACTAAATTTCAAACTGGAATATTAAAAATTCTAAATAAGTAAGTTTATCTGTGTTGAGGAAAAGGCTTTGAGAGCGAACTATCGATCTGTGTTCAGCAAAATAAAAGGATTAACTGTACAAAAGCTACATACACATCCATGATTTCACCTGAGCTCAGCAGAGGCCCATGACAGGACAGCGCAGAGGCACAGCTGACGGGGCTCTTTGCTTGTTCCTGATGCTCTTTCCCGAAGGGGGCCCGTACATGGAGTCATTCAGTGGCCGGGGCCATAAATAAGGGCCACGCCAGCGGCTCAGCACTGCTTATTCTAAAAGGACACTAAGACTTTGGAGCGCAGCCAAAATGCCTGGAACAAAAGGTAAATATTGAAGCAAAGCATGAAATATGTTTGATGTTATTATAATATCATATGATATGTAATATGAAAAACTGTCATGAAATAAGAGAAGGCATGTAAAAAGTAATGTCCTAATTTTTTTAACATTTAACAGGTAACAAGGCGGACAAGAAATCCACCACCAAGGTAAAACATGCCCACAGCAGACCCATTGCACATATTAGAAAGTTACACATGCATAATTCATAAAGCCTGCTCTAAATCAGTCACTGTCAGTATTGGCTTCTTCTGGAGAGGTTCTCTCAAATGTATGGGCTATAATAACTTGCGCAAATTGTCATCACAAAAAAAAAGAAAAGTGAATAAATAAAAATCTGAAATATTTTATTAACAAATACTGTTGCAAAACAAGTTTTTTGTTTAATCAGCTTTTTTTCTTTTATTCTTAATCAGAGATTTATAAACATTCTTCATTCACAGAATGTGCACCTAAAGTTTTCTAGGCTTTGATAACGTGCACAGAAATACATTATTTGTGGAATGTTTTTTTCTGAAACATTATTTAACTGATATTACTTGTTACTGAGAACATTCAAAAGCAACCTTAATATTTTTCCGAAATAAGGTTTTTTATAGCTTAATGAGAACATTAGCAAAACATTCATAACCCTGTTTTTGTTAGCCGCAATTACTCTTCTTTAAGGCTGAGTTTCATAGACACGGTTTAGCCTAGTCCAGGATTAGGCCATACTGTAGGTCAATTAAGACATTTAAGTCATTTTTATAAACATGCTTTAGAAAAAACATTACTGAATGCGAAAAAAAAACGAAATGTTTCAATGCTTTCTTATGAAATTTCGTTTTATTTAATTATTTATGTATTTATGTGTATTTATTTTCCTGTAGCAACCTCAGAGTCCTAAGGAGCAGCCGAAGAAAGGTGATCAGAAAGGAGATGACGCCAAAAAGCAAGGAGGTAAATATTGACCAGAGAATAGAAGACACAAGTGAAAAACATTTCAGATGCATAAATTACAAGCAAAAATGACACTTCAAATATCTGAAGTGTAAAATGCTTTTTAGCACTCATAAAAAAGTAAATGTGTGACTCACAAATAAAGATTTGTTTGATTGATTACAATAGAATAAAGTGTCAAGCGATATTTAGTGCGTGGGAGGAACACTATGCATTATCTTGACACAAATAAGAGAAAAGATTGCACATTTCTTGCTCTTAGGGACAAGTGGATTAAATTGCGCTTGCTGTATGTTTCCAGTCAAGGTATCTGTCTTTGTGTCTCCCCCTCGCAGGACAGCCGAAGGGAGAGAAGCAATAATTTCCAGGCCTTCGTGAAGCTGGCTCTGGAGACTCTCCTGGGCTCTTGTCGACAAACACATGGGGGCCCCCGGGGTAGGCAGGGCTAAGGTCCTCCCAGCCCCCATCCAATCACCAGCTTCCATCTGACATCGTTAGACAGAGCTTGGCCTATAGTCGCAATAGTCTGTGACTTCTGTACCTCCTCACATGGGTCTCTCGTTTGATTAACACAGGTGATCTGCTCATTGGAAGTTGGGCTAGTATCAAGACTCCAGAGACTCTGTGACCCCACCCTCATCTGTTCATTTGACTCCGCCCATGTCATAGATCTCAACTGTGCTGTACATAAATGAACTGATTTACAAATAAACGTGATTTCATACACTTGCCATAATTTGACATTTCGACTGATTTTGAAATTAAATTATTTATTTATTTACATGCAATACTAGTCAAAGATTTTGGCCATTAAGATTTTTAAAAGTAGTTATTATTTTGATTTTAGAATATTGTATTTTAATATTAATATTTCAAATTATAATTGAATATTATTATTTAGAATTTGTAATATAATTTATTTAAAAATGTCATTTATTCCACATGGTGACAATATTTTCAGCATCATTATTCCAGTCTTCAGCATCATGCAATCTTCCGATCATTCGGTACACTGATCTGCTGCTTAGGATGCCTTTCTATTAAGAAGCCTTTCTGATAATTATCAATGTTAAAAAAAAGTTGTGTTTCCTTTATGGGGCGACACTTTATGACAATGATACTTTTTTAAGGATTCTTTGATAAATATGAAGTGAAAAACAACAGCATTTATTTGAAGTAGAAATAAATGTCTTTAGTGTCACTAAATAAATGTCTTTAGTGTCACTTTTGATTAAACGTGCCCAGGTGTGAATATTAATGAAAAACTGTGAAAATTGCAAAAGGCTTCTTTTTGATAACATGTACATCCTTAACAAATAAATCATTTGCAACAACACCAGGAGCTTGTACTAAAGAAAATTAATAGGTTCAATTATAATTGTATGCTAATGTTTGATTTTTATTCAGTCAAACAATTTAAATTCCTCTGGCAATTAATTTTATTGCTACATAATTCTATAATAAAAAGACACATAGCTTCTTTGCTTTGACCTACAATAACATTTGTCTTATGAATCTATTTTTGCCATAACAGCCCATGTGAACCAGCATCTGGCCTAGTAGACAGCGGAGAGAAATAGGTGTAGTGTAACCATGCATTAGAGACAGTGCTCAGGGAATACAAAGCATGTATATAATAATACTAGGCTGAGGCAGCAAAACCAAAGGATGTATTTGTTGATGGATTTTAGAAGGTGCGTGGACTCTTCTAACTAGATTAGGGGTTGTGTTGGCTCTGGAAATAAAGCATATTAAATGCACTCCGGTATGTGACCATGCTTCTGCTTTATGCAATGTCAGAAAGCAGAATGTCATTTTCTTCTGATTTAACCACATCAGACAGATTGTGAGTGTGTGGTCATATACAGTATGCAGAGCTACATATGCAGAGCCATAAACCTGTCAGAGTGATGTGAGCATTTCACTCCGGATGCACTCCAAAAATATGCCATTCATATTTTATCTCAAGTAATGAATATTTACTGACAGTAGGAATGCTATCATATGTGGCCATTTAACCAAAGATGTCATGCAATGGTCAGACCTTTATAAACTGGTCTACTGGCTCGAAATTTAATTAAGAGAGAACAGACACACTACATACGAATAAATCTAATAATATCATATCATTTAATAAAGTACTGTGAGTGATTGTTCTTATCTTTATTAAATGCAGTACTACGAAGATACATGTCCAAAAACACTGAACAGGCTATTATAAAATTTACTGAAAAGTACCACGGCATTTCTATGTTATCATAAAAAGTACGATATATTTTACTTTACACCACGGTATTACTATGGTACATGTTTGATAAACAACATACAGTAGGCTAGTATAATTACAAAATGGTATTCTATATGGTATACTGTACTACAGTACTAAATAGCTATATTTATGCACTGTACCATGGTATTTACATACTTCAGGGTACATAACAGAACACCATGGTATAACCTTGATGCATGTCCAATAAACCAAATAGGCTACAATATAACCAAAAAAATACTATGATATTGCAACAGTATTCTGTACCACAGACACTCAAATACTATTTATTTTACCAAAGCATTCATACTTCATGAAACATGAAATACAACAAAACAAGCTATACTTACAAAAAGGTGCCCATAGTATTTTAGACATGTACAACATAGTAACACAGATACCATGGTAAGTGGATTTAGGTGTCATGGTAATCTGATTCCATTACTGCAACTTTCATATCATGTAATTTATGGTATTGCCTTGATATGTGCTTGCTCTGAAACCCTGGCATTACCGTGGTACATGTTCAAATACATGGTAATATGATTGGGGTACGTTTTCTTATAGTACTATGTGTGGGTCCACGCCCACAAAACTCCCTCCCTCCCTCCCTCCCACCCACTCATTCTCTCTCTCCCTCTCCTCTCTTTTACACTCACGATCCCTGGCTTCCTCCATTAGAGCTTCAGGATCGTCACACGAGAGCATCCTGCGCGTGAAGCATCATCTCCTCACAGTCATGGCTTTCCGTCAGTCTGTCGGATGGACGGCGAGGTCGGCTGATTTCTGCGCGGATGCCGGAGAAATGTTCGGATAACTGCCGTCGGGGTTCAGGTCCAGCATCTTTCTTCTGAAGTGCTTCAGGTAAACGCTCGTGTGCTACAAGTGACGCCGCTGTTCCACTCACGGTCGCGCTTTGACTGTCTGTGAGGTTCTGTGAGTGATACAATGTAACAAGCCAAAAAAATCGAATCGTGATTTGGCGCGTTTCTCACGAAAACAAGTCCGGCTCGCATTTCTCCCTTAAAGATTTTCTGTACCGTTATTATTATTTTGAGTTGTGACATTTTTTCATAAAATACAATTTTTTTGACTTGAGCCCAGATGTTGAGCTTTTGAGTTTTTATTCTCGTTGATCATTTTCATTAGATATTAATATAGTAATGAGAATCGTACTGTAGCATTATATTTTTAATTGTACTAATTATACATAAAATATTAATACGTAGACTTACTTTACAACTGAAATTATCTATCTATCTATCTATCTATCTATCTATCTATCTATCTATCTATCTATCTATCTATCTATCTATCTATC
>JAUYWG010000041.1:2013942-2029112 GCA_034779775.1 Enteromius afrohamiltoni
TATTATGTTAAACAGTTTTAAAATTCTAAGGTCTGTCTTAGTCATTAGTTTAAAAGATGAGAACCCATGCAGGAAATAATATGTAGGTTGCTTAAGGCTTCAACAGCTACTCATCTCTTGAGAAAATGCCTCAATAATCTCATGTTTCTCCTCTAATGTTTCAGAAGAGATCTCAGCATTATCTTAAAAGGTCAGGTGTGATCTTCACCTTGTTCTTATACCAGGCCTCAGCTTCTTTTCGGCTGCATGCTGAAATCTCCTCATGCTGCTGCTTCACATTAGTGAGGATCTTCTCCATGTTCAGCTGCCTGCTGTTGTCTATCTGCACCACAACTGACATGTCCTTCACGTCAGCCTTCAGCTCACGCAGCTCCTACAGAGTGAGAGAGGTCAAGTCAGTTACTCTGACCAATCTCAGGATGTTCTGGTGTTTCATTCATCCACCTGACTCTGAGTTTGCATTACCTGCTCGTAGAAGCTCTTGAAAAAGTTCAGGTCTTCCAGAACCGCTGTTATTTTATCTTCTAAGGAATTTTTATACAAATATGTAGTATCCACTTCCTGTCAGGACATGTACAGATTACTTGTTAGCTAGGCAGATCCTTGGAATATTATCATTATTTAGCACCTGATGCAATTTATCTTCTGTTACTAGATTTGTCTTACCTTCTTTAGAACGACAAAGTCATTTTCTGCTTTGTTTCTGTTGTTAATCTCATCTTCATACCTGTAGAAGGAAACAAATGTCTTGTTAACTTTACTGAGCCTTATTACTTAAATATATTGAATTAATTAATTTTAAGATTTCTGCTTATTATTTGTAATATATATGACAAATAAATAGTAAGTAGAAATCTTAAATGTGTAATAAGAATCCTAAAAGCAACAAAACTTAATAAAAAAGCAAAAAAACATCAAATTAGCTACTAAAACTTAAATATAAAAATTGTACAAATCCACTTATTCTAAATGTTATAATTTAATACATTGAAAATAGTAATATATTGATAATTATATTAATTACATTAAATAAATTCTATTAATATATAGTATAATGATGGATATAACACTGGGCAAAATCACATATACTACAGTTGTTTGACTGTTAAGTATACAGCAATAATATAATTTTAATATATTAATAATATAGTAATATTAATATATAGTAGAATATGGAATCTGCAAACCATGTAAAAAATATTCCAGAAATTTTCTGTGGTTTCATTTTTTTTTTTAATGAAAATTCTTATATCATATTAAATTATATTAAATTGACAGATCTGGCTGCTGAAATAAAAAATAGATGCATTTCTTGTATATATATATATATATATATATACACAATATGAAGTGAACTATTAATACAGTTACCACACGTGGCATCATGGAAAATGATTGTAAGTAAGGATGCTGTTTACATGCATTTTACATTGAAATCTGAAATAATATCAGATCCTTCCATTGATATTAAGACTTCGCTCTGTGCTATTGCTTGTATGAAAGTGAACACTAATGTCTGCTTTCGAGTCGGGCTCAAGATGAAGTGTGTGATTACGAACCTTTGTTGTTGTTTCTCAACCTGTGCGTGGACATTCCTGAGCTCATCGTCCAGGTGTTCTTTGTCTTTGTTTACCCGCTCCAGCTGTCCTCGAAGAGAAGTGATGTAGGACTTCAGCATGGGCTCCAGTTTAGACTCGGGTTCTTTCTCCTTCTGCAGCAGCTCCCATTTAGTCTCCAAAAGCTTGTTGTCTTGTTCTAATTTACGGACCTGCGTGTGTTTCAAAGAACATTTTAATACTTAAATCCTACAGCTTAACTGACAGTTAAGTATCAACTTTGATGTTTCTTAGAAGTAATTAAATACATACACAACAGACAATAGTTGTCATACAGTAATATCTCATAGCAGCTCAGATCATTTGATCTTGTGAGAACGGAATGAGAAATATTGAAATCTCAGGTTTCTGATATCTTCGGCCAGTCTAAGCCGTTTCAGACATAAGCTAGTTGAGATCTCTGCTGATACTCTAAAGAAGGCACACGTGACAATGCCTTTCTTGGTCTTTTTCTAAGAATACTTATACGGTCTTATTTTTATCTCGTTGCTGTTACATAGAAATAATTGAGTATCTCATTTGTGACTTTTCTTTCCTATAGGATTTAACAGATCTGTCAGATTAAAACCATTTTAAAGTACAAATAGATAGATAGATAGACCTTGTCGATGAAGGAGGCGAAGCGGTTGTTGAGAGTTTTGATCTCTTCTTTCTCCTGGATCCGCACAGACTGCAGTTCAGGGTCCAGCTGAAGATCGATGGGAGTTAGGAGGCTTGTGTTAACGGACACAGGTTTGATGGGGATCGCAGCCGGAGACATGTTCCCAAAACCGAAATACGAGTTCCCCTGCCGGGGTATTTGTGGCTGAGAGTCCACTGAGCGGCTGCTGAAGTTGTTGGAGCTCATGACGGATGGACAGAGAGATGGAAGACAGGGGCTGCTTCCTGAGAACTGGCCTACTTATACACTGACAGGTGGGTGTGTTTTGTGTATAAATGAGAATATACCAGCATTCCTCACTCTGAAAAACCTGTTCACTCCACCAGTCATACATACTCCACATTCATGCATGCTCACACAACTGAGATCTGCCTTTGATCATGAGAATATGTCCCGTTCTTGATTGTCTGAAATATGAGATGAATGCAAAGTAGCGCTGCAATATTAGCAGAATGTGCTGTTTTGAGTTGCTTCTGCGTGTACTTCTGGTATATTGTCTTCATGCACGTTAAAAAAATAATCATTTCAGTGAACTCATTACTACATTGTTTCAATAAAGATTGAATTCAGTATTGTATTTGTGTGTTTATAAATATCGCTTCTGAGCAAAGTACACTCATTTTTCTCAAGTCGTTACACAAATGTGTAACATTTGCAGTGTGCAAATAAAAACATAATAGCTTTAAAATAAAATATTTGCAGTAGTGTAATGGCTTTTTGCTGTTTTCTTTTTTGATATTTTTAATAAAGGAATAAAGGAAGGTCATTTATGCATGCACTTAAACAGCAAAAATGTTTTATGTTCCAAACAACCATTTAAAATTCCTCCTCACAGGAACCAGGTGTGTTTGCAATCAGTTTCTAACCAGGTGTGTGCAAACAGTCTTAGGCCATATGTACAAGCTACTACTACATATACTGTAAAACATTACTTTGGTGTAAAGCTGCTTTGCAATGATATGTATCATGAAAAGCGCTATACAAATAAATTTGATTTGAATTGAATTAGGCATGGGGTGTTATGGGAAATGGAGTTTCTGAGATAGAGTGCCCTCTGGAGGGTCTTGTTGTCACACCAGAGTTCAGCCTGTTGGACCATTTTATTGGGTTAATTTCTAATAATTTATAATATTTTAACCTAGAGACTAAAACTTAAAAAAAAAAAAAACAGTTCCAGATATTTAGCATGCAAAAAAAAAAAAAATACAATAATCAACAGACATTAAAAAAAACAAATAAATATGAATCTACAATTAAATATGAAAAGAATATTAAATGTAACAATTAAATATTCAAATAAAGTCTCATGCAAATTATTAACAAAAACTATCAATTATATTAACTGCACTTGATAAATCATCTTCTGAAAATGCCCAAATACAATTTTATTTTAGCATTTGGGATGGCACAAAATATATCGAAATTGAAATGGAATATATTTGTGTTTGATAAAAAAAACAAATGTATCCTACTGTAGACGAGGACGCTGGAGTGGCTCTGTTTATATTCCAGCAGCGGTCTTTAGAGGGCGCTGTTGAGGCGCACGCAAATCCGCTTCCTGTTTACGTTTGCCGAGCGCTTTCCCAGTGCGAGAAGAAACTGCAGATATCGCCAACTGCACCTGGAAACAGGCTCCGCGTTAGTTTTGTTCAGAGCCGTCGCTGTCCTTGAGCCTGCAGCCGATCCTGTCTGTTAGACAGGCCGTTTCAATGCATTTCAGAGAAGCTTTACCGCCGCGCAGATGGACGCTGTTGATCTGTTTTCAAGCTGCAGAAAGGGCGACATTGCCAGAGTGAGGTCAGACAGCTGACGGCTTCTTGTTGTTGTTTTGGTTTAAAGTTTCGCATGTGGACAAATGTGCAAAGCCTGTTTATTCTCAAGATATTTCACATGCATAAATGGCAGACATACAAGATATAAGCATTATTTTGCACAGCCTCTGTAATTTATAGACTCTGATTTATATTCGAGCAACACTGTACACTGACCTATATCGTCTGTAGATAGTATTTAGCCATAAATGTGCATGGGTATCATATGCATTCCATAATCAAATGCACTTCGTATTTGTGTTAAATAATCTAGACATGTCATATGCTCAACTAAAACAAAACATATGTAGTTTATGTATGCAGCACATCTACATGTACATATGTGCATATCTAAGCATATTGCATGTCTGAACGCATTCACATGAACTGTTTGATGTTTTATTGGGTATAGATGCAGAATAAAAATATAGAAGCAAATATGCACAGCCTACCAAATCTCTTAATTAACCAAAAACTAAAGTAGTCTTAATCAAATGTGCATTTCCTATGTAATCTCGTGAGACTGCATAATATGTGTAGCTACATAAACCAGTTTGCACCGCCTATGTGCAGTACTTGTGTATGCAAATCTAAGCAAATGTGAAGTTAGCATACAAAACTACATAACTTTTAAATAAAGTTTAGTTTTGTATGCACATCGTGCATGGCATGTGTATCATGTAGATGCCGTTACATTACTCTATAGAATTTCACTTTTAAAACAGCTTTGGTTGATGGAAATGCTTGTGAAACTGTAGGATATCAGGGTTGCTTTTCAGTTTGTCAGGCAGTAATGTTGTGAAATAGTCAGACACCCCATGTGGCCTCAGAATTAGAAGGAAAAGCATGTGAGCCTGTCAGATAACATGTTGTCACTGTATTGGCCCACTTACTCGGTCTTGTGCGATGCTCTGTGTTCAGGTCTGAGTGATGTTTTATTATTATGTTTGTCGTAATGTATCTGGTCCCCGCTTTATCTCTTGGCATTTTTTCCTGTCTTCTTCAGATACCTGGTTGAACAGAGGGATGTAGAACTGAACATCAGAGATAAGTGGGACAGCACACCTCTGTAAGACTGCTCACTTAGGCTTATTTCCTTTCATTGTCTGCGGTGTCTGTTGTAATGAAGCCTCTGCCTGATACATATCCCTGTCTTTGTCTTCAGCTATTATGCATGTCTCTGTGGACATGAAGAGCTGGTGCAGTACCTTCTTGCCAACGGTAATGATATTTAATACCTGACTGGGGCATTATAATCTGATTTGCATGATTATGGTACAAAATAAGGCTTGAAACAAGTTTAAAAAAAATAAATAAATAAGCAAAAAGTAATTCAATCGGTCTTTCCTAAGGAAAAATGTTTTTATTAAATAGTCAAGAAACAATCTTTAGAATATGTTCAGATGATGAATCTAAAGCTATTTAACTTTAAAACTCTTAAACCTTTAAAATCTCAACTGTCTGTCCATCTAATTCGTAATTCATAATATTTATGGTGTGCAATTTTTTTTTTTTGGGGGGGGGGGGTAAAATTTGAGCATGTCAAAACTTAAAAACGTCTGAATCTGCACTCACCGGCCACTTTATTAGGTACACCTTGCTAGTAACGGGTTGGACCCCCTTCTGCCTTCAGAACTGCCTTAATCCTTCGTGGCTTAGTTACTAGAAACATTCCTCAGAGATATTGGTCCATATCGACATGATAGCATCACGCAGTTGCTGCAGATTTGTCGGCTGCACATCCATGATGCGAAGCTTCCGTTCCACCACATCCCAAAGATGCTCTATTGGGTTGAGATCTGGTGACTGTGGGGGCCATTTGAGTACAGTGAACTCATTGTCATGTTCAAGAAACCAGTCTGAGATGATTCGAGCTTTGTGACATGGTGCATTAACCTGCTGGAAGGAGCCATCAGAGGATGGGTACATGGTGGTCATAAAGGGCAATACTCAGGTAGGCTGTGGCGTTGCAACGATGATCAATTAGTGCTAAGGGGCCCAAAGTGTGCCAAGAAAACATCCCCTACACCATTACACCACCACCAGCCTGAACCGTTGATACAAGGCAGGATGGATCCATGCTTTCATGTTGTTGACCCCAAACTCTGACTCTACCATCCGGATGTCGCAGCAGAATTAGAGACTCATCAGACCAGGCAACATTTTTCCAATCTTCTATTGTCCAATTTCGGTGAGCCTGTGCAAATTGTAGCCTCAGTTTCCTGTTCTTAGCTGACAGGAGTGGCACCCGGTGTGGTCTTCTGCTGCTGTAGCCCATCTGCCTCAAGGTTCGACGTGTTGTGCGTTCAGAGATGCTCTTCTGCATACCTTGGTTGTAACGAGGGGTTATTTGAGTTACTGTTGCCTCTCTATCAGCTCGAACCACTCTGGCCATTCTCCTCTGACCTCTGGCATCAACAAGGCGTTTTCGCTCACAGAACTGCCACTCACTGGATGTTTTCCCTTGTTCGGATCATTCTCTGTAAACCCTAGAGATGGTTGTGCGTGACAATCCCAGAAGATCAGCAGTTTCTTGAATCGTCTGGTATCAACAACCATGCTAGTTCAAAGTCCCTTAAATCACCTTTCTTCTCCGTTCTGAAGCTCAGTTTGAACTGCAGCAGTTCGTCTTGACCATGTCAACATGCCTAAATGCATTGAGTTGCCACCATGTGATTGGCTGATCAGTAATTTGTGTCATTGAGCAATTGGACAGGTGTGCCTAATAAAGTGGCCCGTGAGTGTATATTTACCTTAAAAAACAAAATAAGTACTGCCTGTTTTTTCATTAAAAGGTTGTGTGCAAATGTGACACAGAAATATAAAGAACTTTATTTTATTCAGTAGATTATGTAAATTATGTCTGTGGCTTGAAGATGTTTGTCAAAAAAAATTCAGGTGGTAAAATTATTTTCTTGAGCTTTTGTTTAAAATGTATTTATTAAAAATACATTTCTAAATATTTTTTGTAATATGCATGGCTAACAGTCCCAGGTTTGTGTGATTATTATTATTATTTCTTATTTGTTTTGATGAAGTTGAATTGTTGATCAGCATTATGTCATTTATATTCTTATATTATATCTTAATTTGTATTGAATCAAGATCTAAAGATGTTTTGTTGCTTAACTTTCCATGTTACTTTAAACTTTATTTTATTTTATTTTGGATAATAGATAGATAATAGTATTTCACAAGAAAACAGATTTTTTTTTGTCCTCAGTGATGTTTTTTTGTTTTTGTAAGAAATGCATTTCTATATTACTAGTATTTCTGAAAGTGCATTACAGGCAGGTGTTTGCTGTTTCAGGAGCAAAGTGTGAGGCGAACACATTTGACGGCGAGCGCTGTCTGTACGGAGCACTGAGCGACCCGATCCGCCGCCTGCTCAAGGAGTACAAGCGCATCACGGCGAAGGGCATGCAGAGAGACTATTACGACCAGTTCCTGCAGACGTGAGGGCCACCAGCACATACAAACACGCACCACTCTCACTGTCACAAGCTCACTGATGGGTGCCTGTCCCTCTTGCAGGCTTTTGGAGCAGGGGAACTACAGCGATGTGACGTTTATGGTGCACGGTGAGATGTTTAAGGCCCACCGCTGTATCTTGAGTGCCCGATCTGAATACTTCGCCCACATGCTAGAGACCAAGTGGAGGGGAAAGAGTGACATCACTCTCAAACATCCACTGGTAGGCGCCTGTTTCACTACACACAAATCACTTTCACTGTACTGCGTTCCAGTCTGCGTTATATCCATTCTGTGCCACACGTATGGAAGCCCAGTTCTGGAATAGAGAGCAAAAATGTTTATTTCACACTTTTTACCTAATTCTTAGAATTGAGAAATATAACACATACTTGTGAGGTACAGTCTGACTTTTATCTTGCAATTCCTAGTTGAAATCTCACAATTATGAGTTAATATTTTTCAGTTCAGACTTTTTTTTCCTTCTTTTTTCTTTTTGAGGTTATATCTCATAATTCTGTTTTAAAACTTAAAATATAATTATTAATATAAAAAATGTAAATTAACAAAAATGATCAATTTGCCATTTTTTTATTTTGACTTTTTCTTAAAATTCTTAAAATTGAGTCTATAGCTTTGTAATTGACTTAGTATTGGAATTCTGACTTTACTGAAAAAAAATTGTGACTTTCTATGACAACTTTTCTGGCATGGAAAAAATATAAAAAAGATAATTGTGGGGGGGGGCATTTTTTTTTTCTTTCTCACAATTCTGACATTTTCTTTAAACTACAGAAGTAAAAATAGATTTATTTGTGATTTAAAAAAAAATTATCTCACAATTCAGACTTTATTCTATAAGTTCATATCTTACTTTTTTGAATTTATTTAATCATTTTGACCTTTTTCTCACAATTCTTATAGTTTATAGCTTAGTAATTTACATCTTACAATTCTAACTTCACAGAATAAAAATAATAATTAATTACTATGACTAGTAATTGACTAATGACTTTTTTTCTTGCAATTGCGAGTTTATAGCACACAATTCTGACTTTTTTTTCTTAGTTTGGAATTTATATAATAATTCTTATATATGAAGAGATATAAACTCTCAGTTACCGTTTTTATTTTTTTATTCTGTGATTTAAACAGGCTTCCATATACATAATATTGTGTAGAAGGAACCCAGATGGTGTATTATTTGTGATGAAATCTGAAGATTGGGAAATGTCACTTTTTTTCTGAAAAGTTATGCCACCTTTCTACATTTCCATTTATGTTAAGAGTGACTTGCATGACAAATGAGGAATACAAAAGCAATTCATTACAAAAAGGCAAATAAACACAAAAGGTGCTTACAATACAAACTTTCAGACATAATTTAGAATAGGGAGGGATCAAGAGAAAGTGAAAGCATAGAGTATTCTCTTTATAGTTATCATGTTTTCTTCAGAATGTGTTAACGCTACTGTTCAAATCTTCTTGAGCCTCTTTCATTATCTTCTCCCCAGGGTTGTGTTAAATTAAGAAGAACAGACTTTTCTCTTTTATGACCTTTTACTTCAGGATGCTTCAGACTCTCACGATCCTAATGTGTCAGTTTTAATGTTCTTTTCCAGGTCAACCCTGCTGCGTTTGGTGCGATCATGCAGTATTTCTACACTGGTGAGCATCAGAGGTTTTGGGTGGTGTTAGTACTCTGGCGGCAGACGGTGTTGTTTTTCACCATGTGCTGTCTTTTTCCAGGCCGTTTGGATATAGATGTGAATTATGTGGAGGACTGCAAGCGTTTGGCGAAACAGTGCAAGATCAGCGAGCTGATTGAGGAGCTGGAAGTGAAATGCAAACAGGTCTATGAGTTTGGTGAGGAGCCTATTTAATTAAAAGTACAGTTAAAACAGAAATATTGGCAAATATTATTTACAGTGTTATTATTTTCCTACAGTGAACCAGCTGATTCGTTAAAACAAATCTTGACTTTTCTGTCTGGCAGTGTCTAACAAGCCCGGGACGTGTGTGAAGGTGTTGACTCTGGATCCTCATGACTTTCAGCTGCAGGATGGAATGGCTCTGCTGGCCGACAGCGCACTTCCTGCTGAGCTGCGGGTGAGAGCATGACCCAGTCCAACTCCAACCTTTTATCACTAGGCCAAAAATACGTGTGTGAAGGGTCTGTGGCTGCTTGCATTTTTTCATTTTATATAATTATGGGATGTGTGGTTGCCTAGCAACCTATGGGTTAATTCCTAATATTTAAATGCCAGTTCCTGCTGCTCCGTTGGAGCTGGAGGCTTTTCACTCCTCATGGAGAATAAATTTATCTTAAGGAGCTATAAATACTGTGGCGCCTTTAGTATTGGACATTTGGGGTTACAAAAAAACGTAAGATTTTCTCATAAACGGCATCTGTTGGAGATTCTAAAAGCGTACACGGATTGAATTATATTTGTTTTTGTGGATTTAAAAATGAAAATGGGCATCTCCGTACACTGATGTTCAAACATTTGGGGTCCAGGATGATCTGTTGTGGAAAGAAATGAGTACTGTTCTTCAGCAAGAAAGCATTAAATTGATTAAAAGTAACAGAAGAGACATTTCAAATGTTACTAAACTTTTAGATAATTGCTTTTTTTTTAGCTTTCTTTTTATCTATGAATCTTGAAAACAGGCACCACAACTGTTTTTCTCTTTGATGATAGTCATAAATGTTTCAGCATACTGGAATGATTTTTGAAGGATCATGTGACTGAAAATTCAGCTTTGGAATAAATTGTGATTACAAACGTATTCATTTAGAAAAGTTATTTTAAATTGTATTAATAGGTCACGATATTACCGTACTGATTAAAACTGTTGCTTCTTTAGGTTGGATACGGTCAGCTTCCATTCGATCTAACTGATAGTTTTCCGAGTTACCCTGACATCTGCTTCCGGGTGGATGGCTATGACTTCCTGTGTCATAAGGTCAGTGTTTAGCACTGATCATCATGATGCCTGAGTGTTGTACTGTAGGTAGGATGACATTAGCATGACCATATGCAAATAAAGATATCAATCTAATATCCCCTGGCTATATTTTTAATTACTCAAAATGAATTATTAGTATGATGGTTGTGCTTTGATATTATATTTGTGGCTTGATTAAAAAGGGTATTTGTGAGGATTAAGTGTGTTTGTGTTTATATGTGCAGGCCTTTTTCTGTGGTCGTAGCGATTATTTCAAGGCGCTGTTGGAGGATCATTTCAGCGAGGGTGATACTCTGCAGACTCATCCCAGTATTCCTGTCATCACCCTTCATGATGTGTCTCACGATTTGTTTACAAGAATCCTTTACTACATCTACAGTGATAACTCTCAGGTACAGACTCGCTAACATACAGGAAACACTAAAACTCCACAATCACGAACAAAACAATGTCAAATACAAGTTTTAGTGTAGTTCTGTCATAAGACAAACTCAAATCTATCATTGTTATTGTTAACTAAAATGAAACTGTTAATATTGAAAATAAAATCTGATCATAAGCTATAAAATACAATGCAATGAACAATATTAAAAGTATTTTAAGTACTAAGCTAAATGTAAAAACGAATAAAATGACAAAAGCATATAACAAAAGCAAACTGAAAATCTAAAAATAAGTCAAAGCATGAATAAATTAATTAAACTAAAGCTGAAATAAAAAAAAAAGGAATAGGAATACAAATATTTCTAAAATAAAAAAAAAGAAAATATAAAAATGAGAACAAAGTAAAAATGTATTTTAAAAAATGATGAATATATATTACAAAAATAATAATTTTAACATGCATTTTTTTAAATATAATCTTTATATGATTAGAGAGCACTTTATAATAACATATTCTTGTACCTTTTTCTTCCTGAGTTGACAAAATGCCAGTCCAGGTATCCACTCTCTCTTTAAATTATTTAATAAACGAATGTTGTTGAATTTATATAATTAAATTGATATTTATGCAATATTCATGCTAAAAAAATAGTTTCTAATATGAAAATAAGAGATTTATTGGAAATTTCAGTCCAGGTTTCCTTCACCTTAAACAGGCGTAATCTAGTTTTAGAGCACAGCTTGCAGTCTTCTCGTTTCATCGGCTTCATAAAGGAAGTGATCCGTCAGATGTGCTAATGAAGCCTCTGTGGTGTTTTTTTTTTTTTTTTTCCCAGCTCTCTAATGAGAATGTGTATGAGGTTCTGTGTGTGGCCGACATGTACCTGTTACCGGGACTGAAGCGTCTGTGCGGTAGGACTCTGGCCGTGCTGCTGAATGAGGAGAACGTGCTGCACATGTGGAAGACGGCCAAACTCTTCCGGCTCTCACGCCTGGAGGACCAGTGCACTGAATACATGGCCAAGATCATAGAGCGGGTATGAGTTCATTCACACTGATGCTGCTCATGATCAAAATGTACCTTATTTACATTCCCAGTTTATGCACCTGGTGTTATTTTGGAGCACTCATCTAATAATTGTGATATTATTAAAAACGTATCTTGAATTGTAATTATAAAAAGTTAATGATTTAATATGTAAATATTATTTAAAATTAAAAAATATTGTTTAGAGCAGGGGTCATCAAACTTGATCCTGGAGGGCCGGTGTCCTGCAGAGTTTAGCTACAACTCGCCTCAACACATCTGTCTGGAAGTTTCAAGTATACCTAGTAAGACCTTGATTAGCTGCTTCAGGTGTGTTTTATTAGTGTTGGAACTAAACTCTGCAGGACACCAGCCCTCCAGGATCAAGTTAGATGACCCCTGGTTTAGACATTTAGTTAATGTAAAAATATTTGTTAATAATTGTTTAAAACTATTTAGTTTATTTTGTTTGTTTATATCATACCTTTTTTTAATATTATTTGTATTTAAAATTATTTTAAATATTATCTCATATTATAATATAAAATTTTATATTGGCATATATTACTAGGATATAAATTGTATCTTTTTTGTCATATCAGTAACATTTGTGAAGGATACATTATTAAAATTGTAAAATAAATTTGAGTAATTTCTATATTTAATTAATTGACATGTATGTTAATGTGTGTATTTAATTTATATTTAGTATAGAAATACATATTTAATTTTATAATAAATATAAAATACTTTATACATTTTAATAAATTATATCATACATATTAATTTTAAATATGAATAAAACAATTTATTTTATTAAATATTACTAATTATTTTAATGTAATGTAAAAGTATTTTTAAATATAAATAATTTCATATAAGAATTAAGTTTAATATTCTGTAAATGTTTATGTTTACATAATGTACAAAAGGTGTTTTTAAGATGAAGATTTAATGCATATAAGCATATGTCTGTGTGTATATGTGTGCATTAAATCGTTTAGTAGAAAATAGTTCATTTCATCCATTAGTTAGAGACTGTTGAAGAAAGTAAGTTTGATTGCCTGATATTATATATACTGTGTGTGTGTATATATACATATACATATACATACATACAGTGGAGGAAATAATTATTTGACCCCTCTCTGATTTTGTAAGTTTGTCCAGTGACAAAGAAATGAAAAGTCTCAGAAAAGTATAATTTTAATGGTAGGTTTATTTTATCAGTGAGAGATAGCACATCAAAAGGAAAATTGAAAAATAACTTTCAATAAAAGATAGAAACTAATTTGCATTTCATTAAGGGAAATAAGTATTTGAACCCTCTAACAAAAAACACCTTGTCATATGTTTCTTTTAATTGATAACCAAGTTTGCACACATTTTCGGAGGAATATAAGTATTATATAACTAAAATGTAATATATTAGTATCATGTATGTATGTTTGTTTTGGGGGGGTTTTTTGCCTATATTTGATAGGATAGTTGAGAGCAGAGAGGAAAGCATTGGGTTAAAAAAAAAAGCGCTGTAGAATTGGCAAAGGACAAGCACTGTTGCACTATATGTCGGCACGTTAACCACTGGGCTATCTGTGTCGACGACTGCTCAGTTTATATGTATTCTTTACATATCTTCAAGATGAATTAATAAAGGGATGTTTGTTACAGCTGGTGGAAAGGCCAGAGTTTGCCGACATGATCAGAGAGGATGCTGGGAATGTGGCTGCCAGGCAGGAAACTGACTCCATCCCTCTGGTAGACGAGATCCGTTTCCACATCGCCAGTAACGTTCAGACGTACAGCGCCATCGAGGAGGCCAACCAGAAACTCAGCGCCCTAGAGCTCCTGCTGGCCAGCATCGGGCTGGAGTGCTGAGAAACACGGCGAGCATGAGCGGACGGATCCATCCAATGCTTTACATGCACAAATAATCTGTAGCAAACCAGCGCCACATTAGCAACAAACTAATATGGTTGATTCTAACCAAAAACATGCATATATAGAGTCAGTGTGTCACATTACAGTGGCCTGTTGTGATGCAGTGAAGCTTCCTGTCTTCAGTTGTTGTTTCTTTTTGCTTTTTTTATGAACAAAAACAGAGATGAAAGCTTGACATTTTGATTATTTCACCGGTAGTGAGCCTTCTTTATCAGAACAAGTTCTCTGTGATATTTGGACGTACACTGTTCATTCTTCCACATGCGTCATGACAGATGTAGCAGAATATTTAACAAGCTTTATAGGAAACTCGAAGCGTTGCGAGCAATGCTGTTACATCACTGAATATGATTTGAGCCAATGAGTAATATAGGATGAGGATTTATTGAAATGTGTTTAAGAAAAGGAGTGCGCTGAAAAATAATCTCTTTTGAGATGTTACCATTGGAGGTGTTTGTGATAGCACTGACTTTTCTAAAATAGTGCATTTTTGATCCAAGAATGAATTACGAAAGGATTTCAGTGGTGTTGGTCTGATAGTTTGCCATTTGTTTAAGCAAATAGACGATTATGCCTTGAAATGTGTGTTCACTTACAAATATATCTTTCCAGCTTTGCATCCACAGACTTCTGGTAATATGCATGCGATATTTGCATAGAATCACTCAATGATATAATCAGGATACATGCTCCTAAAGTACTTAATATTTCTCCACTTTTTTTCCTGCATTGCTTCGATTTTATTTCCTAGCCTTTTATTTGTTGTATTTTATGCCAGTCTTAAAGCATATCCTGCGCTAATTTCTCAGCAGCACTTGTGTATGTTTGTTTCTGAAAATCCCACATTTGAGACTTGTGGATGAACTTTGACGAGTGTATAAGTCATGACGTGTGTGTGTGTTTGTGTGTTTACTAGCTGATGCGTTGGCATTGCTGTTTTCTTTCCTATGATTTATTGTGGGATGCTCTGACTGAGTGGGATGTACATAGGTGAGCAAAAATAAATATTATTTAATGTACATATTACGTGTGGGTCTGTTTGATTTACCTTTGGAGAAGTCTGAGAACACTGGGGGGAAAAAAATCCATTCTGTTTTTTTAAATGTTGTACAAACGTCTGTGTATCACAAAGTGTTTTGTTAATGAAAAGTAATTTTTAAAATATTTAAATACATATTTATCAAGTCAAGTCAAGTCACTTTTATTTATATAGCTTTTAACAATGCAGATTGTAGCAAAGCACTGAACATTATCAAATAGAACAACAGAGTAATAGTAATGTATAATGA
>JAUYWG010000041.1:2029734-2050513 GCA_034779775.1 Enteromius afrohamiltoni
ATTTTGGGTTTCTTTGGGACAGGAATGATGGTGGAGCGTTTGAAGCAAGATGGGACTTCACACAGCTCCAGTGATCTGTTGAAGATCTGAGTGAAGATGGGGGCCAGCTGGTCAACACAGGTATTAATGACAGCTTCACAAAAACAATAATTATTTAATACAAAATTATGATACATTTTATATAAGGATATTTCAGTATATAGGTAAAAAAATATTCTTTTTTATGGCTTTAATGATGTTAACACAACCTATTGTTTACATACATACAGTATTAATACATAATTAAATTTTATTATCAGTACATTCTGAGTAAAGTGTCGAAAATATGTTACGTTAAAAAAAGCTTACATTTCACAGGATCTTAGTGTTTTTTTCTTCTTTTTCTTCTTTAATGACAACAATCAATCCAAATTT
Organism: Enteromius afrohamiltoni; assembly: GCA_034779775.1. Lineage (NCBI taxonomy): Eukaryota > Metazoa > Chordata > Actinopteri > Cypriniformes > Cyprinidae > Enteromius > Enteromius afrohamiltoni. The sequence goes on from JAUYWG010000041.1 coordinate 2,030,149, forward strand.
GTTTACATTTAGAATTAGTTTTATACAAATATAGCCTATTATTACAAATTGTATTGAGCATATTGAGTAAAAAGTAGACATTGTTTGAGTAAAAAAAAAAAGCATTTCAAAAATAATATTTTAATCTAGAAATAGTGTATTTTATATCACATGATTGATTGATTTACTTTTAGTTCATTTGTTTATTTTTTTTATTCATAAGTTTAAAATAAGAGCCCAACTATTCAATGTTTTCCCAGTGTTTTGATCTCTCAGCATTTGGAAACATCTGACCCATCTTTGATTTATGAGCTGATTTAATAATTTAGTCCTGCAGGAGGCGCTGTGAATTTGTCCAACTGAAGGACACAGCTTCATAAGATTACTTGGATCTTTTCACTTATTTATCGCGTTTTCATCACACGTTTCTGTTATAAAGCCTCATATCAGTTGTAAATGTTTCATAAGTGGAGGTCCCAAAAGTTATTATAAAAAGTGATTATATCAGTAGTTAATTTGATAAAAACATTTTCATCCAGCAAATATGTCCCTCCTCGGATCAAATATCTTATAAACTTCTGAAAACTAATCTTTTTTACTCGTTTGCTGGAGATTCGTAACTTGTCAAAGCTTCAGTCTGTGTTTTCATGTTTCTCCAGGCAACAGGAGGCAGAATTACCATGACAACCGACTCGAGTGAGGGATGAAGGCCTGTCAGAGCAGCGTGGCGTTTCTCTGACATCTATCCTGAGAGCTGTGTGTGTTTGTGATCCCTGAGTCATATAATAACCTGGCAGCCCTGGATCTTGGACCGTGACGATACTGACTAGGCACGTGGATACCTACACCCACAGACCTCAGACCAGACCTGCTGATGTCATCTTACATCAAGAGGAATAAATAAACCTCCACAAGCACATTTAGATGATTAACACCAGGTAATATGTGCTATTACGATTCATCAGATGCTGATATTTGATAAGAAACTACTGCTGGAGATCATTACAGTTTATGGGTATAGGTCTATGAAATAAGTCTTATTAGGATTTATAATGTCCTTAAATTAAGTCTCCTAGTCACCCAGGCTATATTTATTTGATCAAAATAAAACCTAAATAAGCATTAGCCTATATTATAATGATTTCTGAAGAATCATGTAAAACTTCTAAAAATTCCTATACTTTATAGATTTTACATAAAACAATGTATATAGTTTTACAAAAACTAACACTAAACACTAAAATAAATTGAATTTTATAATGCAAAATCTAAATCACTAAAATTTTAAAATGAAAATTAAAACAGAAATATTCAATAATTTACAATTTTTTTTAAATGTTAAATATTTTCTAACAATTTTATAAAATGTATAATAAACCCAGGATGCACATATATTATGATAAAAAAAATTTTTGGATGCAATATAATATATAATATAAATATTATTTTAAAAGAAATAAGGCATTTTATTGTTAAATATTTTCTAATAATATTATAAGATATTAAAATATTTTGTATATATAAAAATAAATTTATTTAAATACATAAATGTATATAATGTTATGTATATTACATGTTTACATATAACATATTACAATTTTATATATATATATATATATATATTTTTTTTTTTGGACAGCACTAATTATTACTTTATATTAATATATAATATAAATGTGCAAAATATAACAATATAAAAATATATATATATTTATTTATTTAGTTTCAAATATTTGGGGGGTCAGAGAATTTAGTTATTTAACCCTACTACAGTATGCATGTTTCCTTTACACAGAAATACTATTGTAGCCATTGTAGCCATTTCTGGCAAAATGAAAGAAGAATAGCAGGTCGAAGTCTGACAAGTATAGGCAAATATCCTAAAAGCTCAACTACTAATCAAAAGTTAATCAAATATATCCAAAATGTCACATGTATGTCCTCCTGCAGCTTAGAGAAGTACTGAGTGCCCTTCAGTAGAAATTCAGATTTTGAATCCCATGTTCCCATATTAAGTCATTTAATGAAATACAAGGGCCAAGGTAGCATATAGACACACATTTACTTAGATGAGCTTTCATGCCTTTAAAAGAGACTGACGAAAGCACAATATTAATTCAGACTGCTTATTTTCTGTTTTATAGCTTTAATCACACATTCTTTCCAAACAGCCGCCGGAGCCCCTGGTTGAGAATCGCTTTCCATGAAAGTATTTCCTGCTGCGATCAAAGCATTGTTGGGAGGTTGAAGCGTCGTAGTTCTCCTGCATTGTTTAAATGGAGCGCAGCATGTGTCAGTCTATGTGTATAACACAATCTCATGGCAGTATTTGAACTTTTTGGGGAATCGGTGGCTTGTGTGTCGGCGTGTGAATGAAATCTTTCAGTATTCCCCAGCTGCCCTGTGACACAAACAGAGCGCATGTGAGGGTGAAAGAGGCTTAGTGAGGCAGCACATGACTCTTCCCATAGTCCACCTGCTTCACATGTCCTTACAAATACAGCTCCAAAATCTCCACCAAAACTACTACTGCAAATCCAACCACATGACATCGGGAATCTAATGACAGCACCAATAATTAACAAGTAGCCTAACAATGAGCTCTTTGCATGCTGCTGCTTAGAATTCAATTAAATGAAGGCAAAGAGATCTCATCACATGCAAATGTCAGCGTTACACAAGCCGAATACTGGACTCAGCACTCTGGAGTTGAGCTGATTTACTGCTATTATTTTGGCATGGATAAAAAAAAAACACAACTCGTTCCATTGCCTTGCTCTTTAATCTCCTCCTGGGTGACCGGTGGCTCCAGAGACCAGCGAGGAAACCTGGCAACCCTGTTCACCGTCACACTAAACACTCACATACTCTTGCTGGGAACTATTAGAATTCTTGTTGACTTCAACATTGTCTTAATGGCGCACAACACTTAATGCTGGTCATTCAAAGTGCCTCGTGTGAGCATGACAAGGAAGAGAAGGAAAGACATACTGTAAAAGGTCTAAAAGCATACAAAACTGAAATGAGAATAAAAGGAAAGGGATTCTACACTCCTTTAAATTTCAAAGTAACAAATACTGTGTCGTCCAATACATTCATAATTGCTGTCATGACAAGTTACCTTATCATACACCGAGAATTTAAAAAGACAAGGGGCAGTTTCCCGAACAGGGTTAAGGCTAGTCCTAGATTAAAATAAATGTTAAGAGCTGTCTAAACTGGAAAAAGCTTGCACTGAGATTATCTTAAAATACATTATTGCCATGTTTTGGTTTTAAAATGCTCACAGATAATGCATTTTTGTAACACATGTTTCTAAAAAATCTTAAATGTCCTAAATTAGCAAAGCTCTAGTCCTGGCTTCATCTAATTGAAAGAAATTAGGGAAACCGGCCCTAAATGATTTTAGGTTGGATATGTTAATTAAATTTTATGTTAAATACAGTGAATGTCATTTGGATATATTCAAATTATATTATTATAAAATGTACAATTATGGGATGTAGGATACATAATCACAGTGTATTCAGTTGGTAGATATGTTAACAATATATTGTTATTGTTTTATATGTTTTTTGGTATTATTGAAATAAATACAGAGCTATATACATCAACATTATAAAAACAGTCTAATAATCATGTATTTTGACTGTTCTACAAGTATTTCAGATAAAACAAAATGTATTTTATTGATTAATGTAAGAAAGGCAATGCATGTCATTTTAAGCTGGTTAATGTATGTAACTGGATTAAATGATATCTAATAACAAGTATTTTATATTACAGTGAAAATGTTTGTGTCATGTCAGCTTAGGATGATTAATACTTAAAAAAATATGAAATATACAATTATGAGTTGTATATGCATAGTGTATTCTAAACATGTAATAAGGTTTTTATATTAATATAACAGTAATATTTAATTAAACAGCCAATGTACATTTAAATTAAGTTGGTTGATATATAATCTACACGTAATGTAAAATGATGAGCTACATAATATATAATTAAAGTGACCATTCTATAAGTATTTCAGATGCTAAACAATAATAATAAAAAAGCAATTAGATATTAATATTGCATCACAGTGTATTTTGACTGTTCAACAACTATATATACATACTATATTTGCACAATAAATTGTTTCTCAAAACATTTAACATATTTGTGCATTGACAGATTGGATATTGTCACATGTTTATGGCATGTACATCTACATGCACAGCATGTATGTGGGAAAAATACTAGAAGCGAAGCAGCAAGAGGCTGTCGTCCCGTAGCGCAATGACCACAGCTCTCAGCCTTTGAGTGATCAGTACAGTGTAGACACATGGACAGGCCATCTGTCTGAAGACAATCTCACACATGCATGTGTCATCATGAGTTTAGGTGACCAAACTCTTCATAAGAGCACAAATACTGCAATAGCTTGAAATGCCACAATAACAGACACTGATATCCGTGACCTTGGATTGTGATCATGCAATCATAAGACTTTATTAAAGCAGATAAGAGAAGGTGATATGAGGACATGTGAAGGCATCGTGGCACACTAGCTGTATGGAAAAACACCACCAGGGATCACAAATCCTTGGATTTGCTGTGATTGGCAGACACGATTAGCTCAGCATTGTTGCCATACAATTAGACTTTGGACATATACGCCCTCTCCACCCCACCCCTTTTTTTTTCTTTTCTTCTCCAAGTTGATCCTGAAGTTTTGAGTCTAGGTAGATTATCCCCTCACAAGGCCACTGACCCCTTCATGTGACCTCACTTTAGCACTCTCCCTCTAGATTTGGCGTTGGCACAGAGACTGGAACTTAAAAACGCACTGGAAAAAATGTATGGTTTGTCAGGCATCGAGGGCTTATGATGGAATGGCATGTGCCAGTGACACTTTGCTGTTCAGTACAGTGACGCAACTAACTCCGTCCTAATTCACAATGCGCATGCGCAACATGAAAATCGCGAATGAGGTGTAGACACAAAATCAATCTGAGAGCGCAATCCTGAATGGGCGGGTTTTTTTTTTAACTAAATGCATGCATAAGATTGGTCTGTTTGTTCTTTTTAACGCTTGACCCGACGCTCTTTAATTTAATGAATAGTAACAATGTTATCTTAATGTTAAATTCTTGCCCAGATCGCTGCTGAAACAAGCACGTGATAGTTGTTACTTTTCTCAGCGCTGCTAAGCATAGACGAATCACAGACGTTTGTGATTTACTGAATGAGGATATTCGAGAATTCATTTTTTTGGGGGGGGGGGGGTGGGGGTCTGGGGGGGGTTTAGTGTGTCAGGTACTAATCTTTAAAATCTATATACATTAAGCGTGAGCAAACAAAAAACAAAACGTGGTAACGACTGAGACTCAAAGGTGGATGCTTTCTGCGCCCCCTACTGGTGTCATCTCATATAAACTCATTACCAAGCAACACAATTGCCGCCCAGCGGCGCGACGCGAGCGACGGAGCGTGTGCTTGTCTCTTTAAGAAACACTCCTGTTGCATGAGAGCCTGGTGTTTTTCCACTCTCTCCGTTATTACATGCGCTCGCATATAAGACAGAAGTCGGGGGGAGAGGGCGTAAAGATTATTTCCCTCGCTTTGTAGCCTCACCACAAGAAGACAAAATAACAAGAGACGGACTTGAGCAATAAATTGCATTGTCAGGTGAGTGACACCTTACAGGTCAGTGGAAGATGAACTGTATCTTTAAGAGCATCTTTATGGACCATACAGTGTTTAAACGTTTTAAGTTCTCGTTTATTTTGTTTTTATTGTCTTTATATACATATATACATATATGTGTGTGTGTGTGTGTGTTAAATTAAATTCACTCTTGATTTGCATCTGTGAAAGCGCACCTTTATGTCTACACTTTGTTCATTTTTGGATTATTTTTTTGATAAAGGACGATATATGGTAATTGGAAAACACTTTAAACTGTTCTTCCATTTAACAGTTCTAATTAGAATATAAAACAAAAACATTGTTGCTAAAATGGGATGTTTCTAGTATTGTATTGAAAGCTATGTGCCTTAGTTGTTGTACACAAATGTGCTCACAGGCTTTTGGAAGCTTACTGTCATTAAATATTAAATGCACTCAATTTATTGAAGATGCATTGTAATTAAAGATGAATTGTAAGTACAGGTTAACAGTGTTCCCGTCTAATATAGCCAGCGAGAGGATTGTGACAGCACCCTCAGGACCATCACAGAGCATCATTCTCATAGCGCCTGCTTCAACAGCTCAATAAAAATGTAGGTTAATGTGAATTTATTCTGCTCTGCTCCTGCATGTAAACACTGACACCGCTGGAGACGGATCTGTCTCAAACGTGTCATATGGGTTTCATGTAACATCGCGCAGACACAATGTAGGTTATTGGGGCACAGCCAAGAAATTAACTTCTTGTTTTGTCCATTATTTATATAGTGTGGCAAATGCAAAAACCTCGCTGATGGATATGCATTAGAGATGTAAGTGGTTGGCAAATGAAAACAGTTTGAGGCGTGTCCGCACGCGCAGCCTTTTATTGTGGCTCGTGCAATGTATGTGTTTGTCATCCGAACTTGCAATATCCTAAAAACTTGTTTAGAGGTTTTATAATCTATTCCGTAGCTGGGGTTTCCAAATTAAACACGCATAAAAATGTAATTTAATCAGGAGCGCGCGCCAGAGAATTAGGGCACCTGCGACGCTCGAGCGAGCGGAATATTTTTCAGGTTTTAATTTTGAGAGCAGACAGATTTAGTTTTATAATGCATGACATGAGATCACCTTGCAGAAACGGTGCTTTGCACTTTCTCCTCAATACCACTGAGAAAAGTACTGTGGCAGCGCCATACACTTGATTTCCATAAAAACGACATGCTACGAAAACAATGACTGCCATATTCATGTGCTATTCATGGTATTGCAACAATACGTGGTAAATGCCACAGAAATACTGCAGTATCATTGCATTGTACTAAAACTGGGTCTTTTTGATCTTTAACCCTTACTGCTTTTGTATTGTGCAAGGTTGGCATATTTTTCTACTGTTGTTTTTAAACCCCATTGTTTGAATGACTAGACAACAATGAACTAAAATTAGAGTACTTGACCTTCCATAATAGATAATGGCTTTGGATTAAATGTTGTCATTTCAGTTTATAATATCCCATTTGCTTTATGGGTTTTCCTTTGTAGGCTTTGGGTATAATTAGAGCATTTGACCATATTTTATCCTCTTTCCACAAGCTCTGAGCGTTTAAATACTCCAAATATGTGTTTCAGAGTTGATAAGAGTGTAATTTATAACCTTCAGAGCTGAATATCCAGACAAGGCTAAGTTGCAGCTGTCTGTTGTTGTGTCCTTCTGATACATTGTCTTGGCTCTCTCTTCTCTGCTTACGCCAGTGGTTGATTAAACATGCATTTACATAGCTTTTGTTGATAGTAGGCTATCAGTGTTTAACTATCAAGGCTAATGAGAGACCTGGGCATGTTTAGAAGGTCATTATTGGGGTCAAGGAAGGATAAAAGAGGCAGATGGTGATCAAGAAAAGCTGAGCAGTGACCCTGCAATTTTTCTTTGCTCATGGCCAAAGCTACACTGACACAAGGGCACTTGACTCGTATGAGTCTAGTTTTTCTGAACCAGACCAACCCAGTCACATTCCACTTATTGGTGTGGAGTTCTTATCGGTTTCATTTAACAATAAATTGACACATTTCTTGTTCTCCAGATGAGATAAGATTGACTACTTGAGATTTAATCTTGTAGAGACTTATTGTTGATAAAGTTCAAGATGCAGATCTAATGGACCCTTTCCACAAAACTGTGATGTTGTGTTCCAATGGTCAACAGCGTCATAAATCCTCAAAACATTTTTATATTTAGAGGTTGTAAAGAGGTACAACCTCAAAATATAATGATGTTTTTTCTTTGAAATAGCTATGTTTCTTAGTTTATTAGGGTTGTATGTTACATGTAATGTTGTTAAATGAACGTTTATTGCATATTTCAGTTTAATAATTCTTACCATGATGGTAACTTGTGATGGGCCTTGGTTCATCATGTGACTTGCTCATCACCACCTGCATTTGGTTAGTTATCAGTGTATTTCAAAGGTACAAAATTGATTTTATTACTTTCAGAGGTTGGTATATTAACATTATTTCAGTTATTGTGGTTTATTATTAGCAACCACACCTGCCGTTTTTTTACCGTAAATACTACAGATTTTATTTTTTTTTACAGTGCATGTACATTTATAACACTATACTTTGTATAATATTACCTTTGCATCAAGTTTCAAAAAACAAAACAAAAAAAGCGAGAGTGTTTCTATAACAGTATCCATTGGAGGGGCAGTAAATTTGACATTAGTATCTTTTAGTTTTTTCCTTTGAAAATATATATATTTATTAAAAATTAGAACAAAGCTTCAGAATTGTAAAAAATGTTAAACAGATTGACGCAGGTGATAAATGTAAGTTATAAAAACATAGCAACATTGTCGCAGAAAAGCCCCGGTTTTCTTGTTTTGATTATAACATTATCTGAAGGTTATTAAAACGTTTTTAGAATGTTTAAGTTAACATTTTTAAGATTTAAACATGATTTTCATCCAAAATATAGCATTATTTGAATGCTTGTTTTTAACATTTTTTAATAAAATTAAGATTTGATTGTTTTCAGATGTTTGTGCAGACAATATAATTTGGAATGGAAACTTGCCATTTCTGTCCAGGATTCTTCAGATAGCTTATCCTTAGATAACTCATTATAGGAATAGAAAGGAGGATGTTAATAAGTCATGTGCTGCTGATAAAAATATAGACACTAAAATGGTATCAAACCCCGAAACATACAGAGAAAAGGGCTCTGGCCAACTAGGACATGTCTAATGAAGTGAGACGCTTTATCAGCGTCAGTGCTCGAGCTGTCAGTGTGAGTTTCAAACAGGATATCAGACTTCTTAGCTTCCTGCTCGGCCTGAAGAGTCTTTCGTCTTACTCTTAGCTGGAGTAGTGTGTGAAACGACATTTCCGGTATGTGTGTTCACACTTTACATAGTTGTGTACATGTTATTCTTGCTTCTGTGTTATGCAAACGATTAGATTTGCTGATTTTTTGAGTTCTTGCTTCCAGGTCTGTCTTATATAACAGTCCATGTACTGCAAAGTCTCAGTGGATGTGATTTCATAGCTCAGATTTACTGTTTATTTATCTGTTAGGAGATTTATTATATCCTCGTGGGTCTTCGTGAATGTTTTCCAGCTCAGTCACACGTATAAATAGATATTTATCATACATCACTGATTAGATGTTTGGTGTGTGTAACATTTTTTTTTTTTATGTTTTTAAAAGAAGTCGCCATGGCTCCATTGTTTTTGGAAATACAGTAAAAATAGTAATATTGTAAAATAATTTTACAGAATTTTACTACGCTAATATATGTTTAAATTAGTGCTGGGCAACAATTAGTCACAATTCATTGCATCCAGAATAAAAGTTTTGTGTGCATAATATTTATGTGTGTACTCTGTATGTTTGTTGTGTATATAGTGAGGTTAATAAGTTTTTGATCAGCCTGTGATTTTGATCACTTGCTTATGAGCCACATTTCTGACCCTCAAAGACCTGTTATTTTGCCTTTAAATAGTCCAGCTACACTCTGCTCTTGACTGTAAGTTAGTAGCACCTGTTTGAGGTCGTTAGTTGTCATAAAGACACCTGTGCACCCCATAATCAGACAAAGTCTAAGGCTACGTCTACACTAATCCGGCTAAATTTGAAATGGGCGTTTTTGTCTAAAAACGCTCTGCGTCCACACTATCGTTTTCAATCCTTTCTGAAGAGTTGATCATCCACGCTGAAATGACTGAAAACGCTTACGCTGCTGTATTGCACATGCGTGAAACATAAGACGATTCGATCAGCATCATTTCCATCTGCCGTTTACATTATGTCTTTTTTGAAGAAAAAGCTATCTGGAGCATGTACAAACTGATATTAATCTTTAATAGGGCTGTCAAAATTGAGAGCAAACACAACAACTGCTGTACAATGCCGTCCGCCATCAGTTGAATTGGATCATATGACTAAAATGCGTCATCGTTTTCAAAAAGCTCAGTTTTCCTTGACAAAAATGCTATCTCAGTGTGGACGGAAGACCAAAACGCAGAGAAAAAGATGCGTTTTCAAAAGGAAACGTATTAGTGTGGACATGGCTTAAGTAGCAGCATGGGCAAAATCAAAGAGCAACTGTTGGAGCAATTGTCAAAAAATGGAAGAGGCTGATGATGACTGTCCCCCACAAGATCTCTCCTCGTGGTGTATCAACGATGCTAAGAATGGTGAAGAATGAGCCCAGAACTACATGGGAGTAGCTGGTCAATGCCGTGAAGAGAGCTGGGGCCATCGTTTCCAAGGCAACTATTAGTAATACACTACGACATCATGGTTTAAAATCTAGCATTGCACGGAAGGTTCCCCTGCTTAAGTCAGCCCATGTCCAGGCACGTCTGAAGTTTGACAGGAACCATCTGGATGATCCAGAGGAGTTATGGTCAGATGAGACCAAAGTAGAACTTTTTGGTCTTAACTCCATTCGATGTGTTTGGAGGAAGAAGAATGATGAGTATCATCCCAGTAATACCATACCTAAAGTGAAGCATGGGGCTGGAAGCATCAGCTCTGGGGGTGTTTTTCTGCACAAGAGACAGGAGGACTGCACTGTATTAAGGAGAGAATGAACAGGGCCATTTATTGTGACATATTGGGCAAAAACCTCCTTCCCTCATTAAAGATGGGTCGTGGCTCGGTCTTCCAACATGACAATGACCCAAAGCACACAGCCAGGAAACCCAAGAAGCCAGCTCTGTAAGAATCATATCAAGGTTCTAGCCAGTCTCCAGACCTAAATCCAATTGAAAATCTTTGGAGGGAGCTGATACTCCGTGTTGCTCAGTGACAGCCCCGAAACCTGACAGACCTGTATGGAGGAGTGGGACAAAATCCCTCCTGCAGTGTGTGCAAACCTGGTGAAGATCTACAGGAACTGTTCGACCTCTGTAATTGTTAACAAAGGCTCCTGTACAAAATATTATAATTTTGTGATCAAATACCTATTTGAAACAGTAATTCCTGAATAATTAGTTAAAAAAATCATACAATGTGATTTCCGGATTGTTCTTTTCAGATTCTGTCTCTCACAGTGGAAATGCACCTATGCTTAAAATTGTAGACCCCTTCATAATTTCTAAGTAAGAGAACTTGCAAAATCACAGGGTGATCAAATACTTATTGACCTCACTGTATAAATATTGATGCGAGACGCTAAAATGACGTAATGCAGATGGTCGAAGCATACGTTGGCCTTAAGGCTGACTCTGCGTTTGCTGTAGGCAAGTTTATTTAGGTATTCGGCCTGACTTTTAAAGGAATATTTGTGTTATATTTTATAATTTTTTTTTGTTTTTTGTTTTTTGTTGTTAATTACTTGCCTGGCAGTTTGTGGCAAAATATTTTGCAGCATTCACATGTTGTTTATTACTGCATGTAATGCATTCAAATAGTTTTATTTTAAAAAATGTATTACAAAATGCACCTAGATTTTTTTGAATGTTTTTGTTAAAAAAAAAAAAAAAAAAATTACAATTGAGGATTTATTATAAATCCTCAATGGTATACACACACATGCATGCATACATTTAAGAATTCTTTAATGTTTATATATATATATGTTAATATGTTATTATGTTAATATAAATATATAAATGCAAAGTCTTGACATAATATATACTTAATGACTATGCACAGTATACACCATGTGCTATTATTATATAAACAAAAACTTTTATTATTTGATGCGTGATTTATTAATCTTTGGCCAACAGTAGTTACATGTAATTTATTTCTGTGACAAAAGTCTTTGGTTAATAAAAGTATTGATTTCTTTTGATCGGACATGTATCGGACATTCTCAACCCCTTCTCCTCTCTGGTTCTCAGTATGGCACAGAAGGAAAAGTTGCAGTGTCTGAAAGATTTCCATAAGGACACGCTGAAGCCGTCTCCCGGTAAGAGTCCCGGCACGCGTCCTGAAGATGAGGCGGAGGGTAAAGCACCGCAGCGGGAGAAATGGGCCAGCAAGCTGGATTTCGTGCTCTCTGTGGCTGGAGGTTTTGTCGGTTTAGGCAACGTTTGGCGTTTTCCGTACCTCTGCTACAAGAATGGCGGAGGTGAGGGTGTTTACATGTTTAATATGTCAACAAAATATGTTTGAGGTAACACTTTTCAGCCTTTGTGTACTGTAAATAGTGGCTAATGTCACACACAAACATACTCTTGTGACATTAAAGGGATAGTACACACCAAAATAAAAAGTCTGTCATCATTAACTCACCCTTGAGTTGTTCCAAACCTGTAAGAGTTTCTTTTTAAAGATATTTGAAAGAAATTTGGTAAGCAAATAGTTGCTGGAAGCCACTGAACACCAAGTATGTAAAAAAAAACATGCAACGGAAGTCAATGGCAACGGGAAAATGTTTGTTTACAAATATTGATCAAATGTTATTCAGGTTTTGAACAAAATGAGGGTGAGTAAATGTTGATAGAATTGTTATTTTTTAAATTGTTTTTTTAAGAGATCAAATATTAATATACTGCTAATAAATATCTATATTAAAACATAATACAATATTAATTCTAGATCAATATTTTAATACTGTATTTAGTATTATTTATGCCCTTATTTTATTTATTAATGTTCAGAATTAACTTTTATTTTTAAAATGTTTAATTTAAATTAATAAAATGAAATTATATGAATAATTATAATAATTAATGTTTATATTTATATTTAATTTTATTGTAATTTTTTTAATGAATTTTACCATTACATTTTTTGTTTACTTATATTTATTTTAGTTGGCTGCCAAGGCAACCTTTTTAAGTATGTTTAAGCTTTTCAGTATTATTTATTTATTTATTTATTAAGTAATATATTTATTTATACTTTATTTCAGCTTTATTCCAATTAACAGAAATTATTTTTAATGGTTACAATGACAACAAGACTTGCAGATTCAGTACCAGTTAGGTGTTTTTATGCAACTGCTTTAATAATACAAAAATGTGTATTATTTAAGCAGTGCAATTATATAGTGGTTGGAGTACTTTTCAGAGATGTCCAGTGTAGTACATTAATGCAAACAGAATTTTTATGTTTCTAGTAATGTGCTTTTCTTTGTGTAATGTCTTTGTTATCTTGTGTTGGTGTTTCCAGGTGCATTTCTCATCCCCTACTTCATATTTCTGTTTGGCGGAGGTTTGCCTGTCTTCTTTCTGGAGGTGGCGCTCGGCCAGTTCACCTCTGAGGGAGGAATCACATGCTGGGGCAAACTCTGCCCCATTTTCACTGGTAAGACAAACGGACGGATCGAGAGAGAATAAGAGAGAGAGAGCGGACGAGACAGCCTGACTTTGACAATATTTAATGACTCATCGGGCTCAGGCACATTTTAATCAGCATAAATCATATTTCATAATGCTCCCATCCCCCTGCTGGGTACTCGGGGTCCCTCACAGAAATGCCGACCAATCGGCACAGCCGTTACTGCGATGCGCTTTGCGTCTGATTGGCTGCCGAAGTGCCTCTTTAAAGCATATTCACTCTGACCTGCTTTCAGCATCTGATGCGGTTGCTAGGCAACACTTGAAGACGTGGTGTTCTTTTGAAACGCATCGTCATGTTCTTATCTGTGTGTGAGAGGGATGCGGGTCACTCATACAAACACACACACACACACTGCATGTGCCTTTAATTTCCCATGATTTGTTTGCTTTGAGCCGCTCTGTGCTTCAGAGAGCTGTGACTAACACCCCGCTCCGCATTTGGACATGTATTCTGATCTCCATGGCAACAGCAGTGAGAGGTGACTGAGATGCTTGCAATGGGATCTCCTCTCAGCTCAGGAGCCAAAATCTTTGTAGGAAATGATTGAAACGATGAAAAACATATCAGGTCAGGAATGTTTTCAGTGTTTTAGATTCCACAGACCATACCAAATATGATCATCCTAAGAGAGACCATCACTCTAGAAAGATATTAATGCTGTGTGAAATATACTATACTATTTTATTTCATTTTTTATTTTAAATCAAATATATTTATTTATTTAGTATGTATGGTTAGTTAGTTCAATCATATTTTTCAATAAAATAATATAAACATCTGAAATGTTTTTTCTCAATTTATTTTTAACAAATTTTATTTAAGTCAAATAATAATTTTAAAATGCATTTATTTGAAATTATTTAATTTATTCTGTTAAAGTAAATTGCATTTATTATACTAAATTAATTTCAATCAAATGTAAAATGTAATTTATTTACATTTTATTTATTTATTTTTTATTTCTAAATAAAATGTGTTATTTTCATTCAATTGATTTATTCTTATTAGTTAGTTTTTTACACTGCTTTTCTTATTCATATTTATTAAAATCATATTAAATATTTAATTTGTTTGTCCTATATATTTTAGTTATTTAAATAAAATGTATTAATCATGTTTAAATATTTTATTTATTTAGTTATGAATTTAAAACACATTTTATTTATTTAAATTAAATGTATAGTTATAGCATTTTTTCACCTTTATTTGATTTATATATTTAGTATTTTAATGAATTCATTTAAATAAAATATTTTTTAAAACAATTTTTTAAAATAATAATAAAAAAAAAAAACATGTACACTGGTTCTTTAAACTTTTTCATGGACCCACAGTAATTCCTTGTGGACCCCTGGGAGTCCCTGGGCCCCAGTGTGAAAAGCCCTGTCTTAGGAGATATTTTTATTACTTTAGTGCTTGACCTCTATATATACACTTGCATGGGCACGTCGCTCACGTGGCTGGGTTTTATTTAGCACATCCAGTGCAAATGAGTGATATTTTGTGCCGCCGTGAGCCTATTGTCCCCTTTCACCCAATCATTAGTCTCAGTGGCAGCTGACTGTTCTCTCTTGAACAAGCACGTGCATCTACAGTAAAGTCCTGCTCTTGCACGTTTGGCATTCTGATGTCAGCTGTCACAGCGGCTCCTGGCACCGCGGAACGGGCTTGTGGCACTTTGTATTAATTATAGCATGAAACTAGCTTTCGGCCTTTTGACTGCCCTCAGCCCTAGAACACTAACACTAAAAATATGATTTCAGACGCTGTGTCAGAGCCAACAGGTGAAGCTTGCTCTGAGAATAGAGCTGCTTCAGCTGTGTTTGACTCATTAACACACAGCAGGGCCCTCAGAGAGAACAGAGGCTCTCCGTCTCATGAAGTGTCACGTTTTGCTCTGCTACGATTAGAAGTGGCACATCTCATCAACAGACCGCATAATGTGAGGTATCATTCATATATCGCTAACATTGCATGCAGTACAAGTGGCGTTGCTTGTCTTCTCATCTCAGTGCTGGCAGTGTAACGGTCTGATGAGCCATTGCTGGTTTGTGTTGGTCTGCTTAGTCCATCGGGACAGCACTACAGATTGCTTGGAGAACAAGCATCTGCTGACGAGATAGATAGAACAATTTAAACGGGTCATATAACATTGTTAAAAAGAACATTATTTGGTGTATTTGGTGTAATGCAATGTGTTTATGTGGTTTAAGGAAAAAAAAAACATTATTTTCCACATAATGTAAACCCTGTTTTTTTGAATGCAACTTAACCACTGATTTCTAGATGTGTGAAGCACAAACAAAGTAGTTTTACTTTCAGATCGAAACACAGCATCTCCAGAACATGGCACCTGCAGCAACACTACAGTGAGAATAATAGCTCCACCTTCTTTCTTTGAGTAAACATCTGCAGGAAGCAGATATTCTCACTCCGTGACGTATCGAATTAAGTGGGGACGTTTAAACGATCTGTTTTAGGGGGGTGTGCTTGAGTCTTAACTTTTATAAAGGATATCTCATTGAGTTTGACGCTTTAGTCTTTGCAACTTTAGGGAACTTTTATATGCACTCCAAAGAGAGAGAAATCATCATATGACCACTTTAACTCTTCCTTTCCTCTTCATAATCCTGACATAGTATTTTGCTTGCATAAAGTGACATTTCTCTGGGACCTATGATGCAGGGAAAGACTAGATTTTGTTCACAGGGTATGGTTGCACCAAGTATACTACTAAATATTTGAGTGCTGATCCATTAAACCCTACGTATAAACTAAATATTTAAAGAAGCAAGAGTAACGGCTGGAATAAAATAGCAAATCGATTGAATTAGATCAATGAGCTCATGTTTTTCCAGACAGACGTCAGTGCTTTAGATGTATACGATGACGCTGACGCTTACAATCATTTACATTTTATAAGAACGAACATTACATCAATAATGCTAACTTAACGCTTCTTAAGCATGAAATCGATCTAAATAAAACACTTAAATTAAAAGAAAAATTTTAAATAAATGTAATTAAATATAACAACCAATCTTAAGTAGCACAGGTATATTTGTACATTGTATAAATCAAAATGATACATTTTTTCTTGTACGCCAAATTTCATCTGGATATTAAATAAAGGTCATGTTTCATGAAGATATTTTGTTACTTGTCTACCGAAAATATACGTGATTAGTAATATGCATCACTAAGGACTTCATTTGGACAATTTTAAAGGCAATTTTCTCAATATTTAGATTTTTTTGCATCCTCAGATTCCAGATCAATGGTTGAATATCGGCCAAAATGTTGTCCTCTCCTAACATCAATGGAAAGCTTATTTAATATCTTTCAGATGTTGTATAAATCTCAATTTCGACTGGTTTTGTGATCTAGGATCACATAATTACTGGAGGGTCATGTGACACTAAAGACCGGGGTAATTTATTTAAAGAAAATATATTTTTTAATTTCGCTTTTCAGTTCAAAACACTTAAATTGTAATCATTTTTCAGAACATTTTTGTATTTTGTATTTTTGATGCAGCCTTATTAAACGTAAGAGACTTCAAAAACATTTTAAATCTTACCAAACTTTTGAACGGTAGTGCAAATAAATGTATATCTAATTTAGATATATTTAGATACAAAAAAATACATTTAGATGTAATGTAAGCATAATTATGACTAGTTTAACTAATCTATAGTAAACACTGATGAATTATGAAATCAAACAGTGTGTGTACTGCTTTCTTATTGACTCTGTGTTTGCATCAGGAATTGGCTACGCTTCGATCGTGATCGTGTCTCTGCTGAACATCTACTACATCGTGATCCTGGCCTGGGGTCTGTACTACCTGCTGCAGTGTTTCCAGCACGAGCTGCCCTGGGCCCGCTGCAGACACAGCTGGAACACGGCCAACTGCGTGGAGGACACCGTCCGCAAGAACAAAAGCCTCTGGCTCTCCGCTAACGTCACCAGCCTCACCAACCTCACCTCGCCGGTCACCGAATTCTGGGAGTGAGTATGGAGCGTCGTCTTAAGGCTGTGTGTACGAGACGAACACTCGACGCTCATTCTCATCACTCTGATGTCGCCCGCAGGAGGAACGTCCTCAGCATCTCTTCGGGAATCGACGAGGTCGGCGGTCTGAAGTGGGAGCTGGCGCTGTGCCTGCTGGCCGTCTGGATCATCTGCTTCTTCTGCATCTGGAAAGGTGTCAAATCCACTGGCAAGGTGAGTCCAACACAATGTCACAAAGCAGCCCGTTACACTTTTAGAAGTTTGTTCCCCTGTATTTTGAGAAATGGTCATTATGTTAGGGCTCCTATTATGGATTTTTGAAAATGACCTTTCATGCAGTAACACAGTGAACGAAAACATCCTGCAGTTTTAACTCTGAAAGTGCACTTGTCTCTCAAAAGAACGAGTCCCAAGCCGTTACAAGCTGATATTAACATGAAACATTAGCATATTGATTGATATTGGCAAACCGTGCCAATCTGAATGAAAATGCAAATACATTTTTTGCCACTTTTGGAGCGTTAAAAACTCACAAACACTCCTTTAAATTAAATCCACCAATCGCTGGAGGGGTTTGGAAAAATTTAGTTGAAACAGTCGTTGAACAAATAAGGTAAAAACAAATGCGTATTATAAAAAAATGAAAGTGCGTTTTGACCTTGCATGCATGGGGGACTCACAAAACCAAAATATGAACCTTTCATAACCCATAATAGGGGCACTTGAAGAGTGAGAAATGAGCACCTTTTGCCTTTCAATAAATCATATAATAATCATAAATAATTCATATGAATATTTATATGTGAAGATGGCTTTCCCGGTTTTCAGTAAGCCCTAATTCCTTGGTTCATTTGAAATCTTAGCACGTGTTTAATTACAGAAACAGCTAAGAACCGTAAACTCTGATTCCTGTTTACTTCGATCACTCAAATGTAATGTTATATATGTTGAATACTTAGAAACCCAGTCTCAAAGCAGTTTTCTTGCCTATTGCCTATTGTAACAGGAAGTAAGATTCTTTTTGGCTCACAGAGGCTGTTTCTTAAACAGTCAAAAAAATGAAATTTTGTGAAATACTTTTGCAATTCAAAACAACTGTTTTCCATTTAAAGATAATATGAAATGTAATTTATTCCTGTGATCAAAGCTGAATTTTCAGCATCATATGATCCTTCAGAAATCATCCTCATATGCTTATTATGCTTACTATTTAGAAAAATTATATATTCTTACAGCTTGCTGAACAAAAGTATTAATATCTTTAAAAAAAAGAAATAGAAAAAGAAAAAAACAACCTCTTACAGACCCCAAAGTAGGGTCTTTAAAATGTTTTCTAATGAAAAATCCAAGGCTTTAAACCAATAACTAAAATGAAATAGACATAGGATTGGGTGATGCACATGAAATGTATTGTTGTTGTTTTTTCCAGTCTAGAAAATGTGTAGGATTATAATCACAGACACACACAGAGCCTCATTCATGAAACACAAGCAGAACCGATTTCTGTGTAAATCGTTCGTAAAACCATTAAATTCACTGCAGCGCTTTGTGAAAAAGGATGACTTTATGAGCGAATTACACAGAAATCCATTCTGCTCGTGTTTCGTGAATAAGACCCGATTAATGAGCACTTTCACAAGCCTTCCTTTCAGAGTTTGTAGCTCTCTGTGGGCTTCATCTATGCCTTACGTAGGTGTATAATTATTTTATATTCATTATGGAAATCCACAAAGCCTCTGGCCTCTTCTCGGTCTGTCTGTAGGTGGTCTATTTCACAGCGACGTTTCCTTTCCTCATGCTGATTGTGCTGCTGGTTCGCGGTGTGACTCTGCCTGGTGCCGCCGAGGGCATCAAGTTTTATCTTTACCCCGATCTGACCCGCCTAAAAGATCCTGAGGTACTGAAACACAGAAAGAAATCTTTGTGCAGTGTTGTTTTTTATTTAAAGGAAACGTGATGAAGCCAACTGCAATCTCTGTCTCTGTGGACTGGTGTAGGTGTGGATTGATGCAGGCACTCAGATCTTTTTCTCGTATGCTATTTGTCTTGGTGCGATGACATCACTGGGAAGCTACAACAAGTACAAGTATAACTGTTACAGGTCAGGACTTGTGTTTTAAATGCATGTTTACAGCTATATGCTGTCTATTTGTTCTATAAACATTGTGTGTGTGTGTGTGTTCAGGGACTGCATGTTGCTGGGATGCCTGAACAGCGGTACCAGTTTCGTGTCAGGCTTTGCCATCTTCTCCGTCCTGGGGTTCATGGCACAGGAGCAGGGCGTGGCCATCGCCGATGTGGCAGAGTCAGGTAATATTCAGGGTCAAAGGTCATTAACCTGCTCACACAGAACTCTTGGAAGAAATTTCATTTATGATCTTATGTGGTATATGTTATACAGAGCTCTTTTAACAAGTTGTTCAACAAGAAATCCTTTTTTTCCCCAAATATATACATCTTATTTATAGGAATATTTATATGTTTATACATGTACAGTGGGTACGGAAAGTATTCAGACACCTTCAATTTTTCACTCTTTGTTATATTGCAGCCATTCGCTAAAATCATTTAATTTAATTTATTTAATTTCCTTATTAATGTACACATAGCACCCCATATTGACAGAAAAACACATAATTGTTGACATTTTTGCAGATTATTAAAAGAAAAAAACTGAAATATCACATATGTATATGTATGTATATATATTAGCATAACACATTTTTCTTAAATATATACATGCATTTGTGTATACATAGACATAATAAATATATACAGTGAACACATATATTATGTAAAAAAAATATTTTGTATGCAATTTTATTTTGTTTGCAATTTTTCAAATATATATTTATATATATTCACTACTAATACATGATACATGTGAATATAAATTAATCATAATATAATAAA
>JAUYWG010000041.1:2052485-2069521 GCA_034779775.1 Enteromius afrohamiltoni
TATATATATATAAATAACACACACACACATTAACAAATATATGTATAAATACATTCATATATTTATCTTATGACTTTTTAAAATCGAAAATAATTTTTTTACAGCGTACAGTCTAGAATATTATGTATATTTATAGAATATTTCTATAAGAAGTTTATATTAGAATGTCATGCCATTGGCTTTTCTTTTTCTTTTTCTGTGTTTGTCAGGTCCTGGTCTGGCCTTCATCGCGTATCCAAAGGCCGTCACAATGATGCCACTGCCGACGGTCTGGGCCATACTTTTCTTCATAATGCTTCTGCTACTGGGCCTAGACAGTCAGGTTAGAGCCACACACACAAACACACACCTACACTTCCTGCTGCTATGAAATTAAAGCCGTAGTTCACCCCGAAATGAACATTTTGTCATTTACTCCCAAATAAATGACGACTTCTGCTGAACCCAAATGATAGAAGTCATATTTGGGTGAACTCACCACTGAAGCATAATTGGAAAATTCTCTGAGTAATAAAAATGTCCTCTGGGTGGTGTGACATATGAGTGTCCTGGTGTTAGAATGAAAGACTGCAAGCACTGAGATGGTTAAGCCAGTAGATCATAACTTTTTAGCATAGCGTTGAGTCCTGATGTGAAACATCATCTCTTTGCGGCTGTGCGCCAGCGTCAAGGAATTACGCCGCTGTATTTTGGGCTGCCTCCTACAAACACACCCTCACACACATATCACGAGATGCTGAAAAGCCAACGTGTGGTGGATCATGTTTCCTTTTGTGTACGTGTGTGTGAATTGACAAAGTGAGAGCAACAACAGTGTGGACATAAATAAGGGTGCCATTATTATGAATGTCATTTAGAAAAGATGTCAGAAAAGATTTATTATCCCCTAAACAGTGTGCTGAAGCATGCATGTTTTGATTTTCCACAAATCAGGGTCAGATGTCACCATTGTTTGTTCATTAGGACACTTTACCTAATATGACTTCAGCGGGCTAGTTCCATTATTCCATTAAAGCAGAGTTTTTTCATTGAATCATGGATAATCATCAGTTTAGTCTATACTAATAGATACAAAAACAAAGTTGCTTAAGTTAAAGTTGCTCAAAAATTTGGAGAAATCCTCTGCAGTGAATGGGTGCCGTCAGAATGGGATGTTTTTATCTGTGGACTCTCAATAATCCAAACCACTCCAGTCCATCAATTAACATCTTGTTGAGCCAAACGCTGCATGTTTACCAGAAACAAATTCATCATAAAAACATTTTTTAACTTAAAACCATTGCTTTTGGCTTTTTAATCCATAATAACACTTCCTTCAGAGAAAAAGTCCGTTCCCATCAAAACCATTGTGAATATTACCTAAACAGTCACTAAAACAGAAAATCAGTAACAGTATCTGCTCATGATGAGTCACTTCTAATATCACCAATTATTAAAACTAACTTGAACTAATTATTACTGCAGGTCCCAGGTTTGAGCATGGGTTTAACTTTTTTGACATTTAAAGTATGTTTTTTTTTTGTCAAAATGCAAAAACTATGATTGAAACAAAACTGTAAAAACTAACAATGTAGTAGTGATGGCCACTAATAGGCATCTGTACTGGTCTGTAGTATCCAGTGTATCACATGACCTCTGCTTCACAAACATTGGTAT
The DNA here is from genome assembly GCA_034779775.1 of Enteromius afrohamiltoni. Taxonomy (NCBI): domain Eukaryota; kingdom Metazoa; phylum Chordata; class Actinopteri; order Cypriniformes; family Cyprinidae; genus Enteromius; species Enteromius afrohamiltoni. The sequence goes on from JAUYWG010000041.1 coordinate 2,054,142, forward strand.
TGTTCGAATCACATCACTTCTTATTTACATAAAGTTAAATGGTTGCATTGTTCTGTAAATCAGTCGGTGTGAACATGTCTTAATAACTGTATTGTCACGCCAGCCCTTAACCAGGCACAACATGATAAAGCAATATATGACAAAAGCTCTTTATTTCATGCTCATTTGGGTTTTTTTATGGGATATATAAAATTAAATTAGGTTTTATTTTATCCAAACAAACACAACAAGTGACCAGTGACAAGCTGCTTATATTGTTTATTAGTGTATTGTATTATTATGTTTACTAGTGTTATCACCAATAAAACAATTTAGTCATTTCCAAACTGAAATAGATAAGCTGAATGGAAAATATGCTAAAAACTAAAAATATAATATGTATATAAGTATAATATGTATGAAAATATGTAACTGTAATCAGAAATGACAAAATATGAAACATATGAAATGTAAATATGAATAAAAAAAAATGAATTTCTACAATGTTAAAACTGAAAATATAAAAATGCTAGAAAATATTGATAATACTACAATAGTAGTAACTTCTCAAATAACACTGGTACTTTTGAATCAGTTCCATCGTGTGTGTGTGTGTGTGTTTTCTCCCAACAGTTTGTAGAAGTGGAGGGTCAGATCACCTCTCTGGTGGACCTGTACCCATCCCTCCTAAGGAAGGGATACCGGAGAGAAATCTTCATCGCTGTAATCTGCGTCATCAGTTACCTGCTGGGACTCACCATGGTCACTAAAGTAAGAGAGAGAGGATGGAGACGGAGGAGTGTGTTGATCTGTAGTGTATGAATGCTGAATGTGTGTCTGTCTATCTCAGGGTGGCATGTACGTCTTCCAGCTGTTTGACTACTACGCCGCCAGCGGTGTGTGCCTTCTCTGGGTTGCATTCTTTGAATGTGTTGCAGTAGCCTGGGTTTACGGTAAGACACACTAGTGCTTGTCTAGATGGGCTTTTTATTTGAATTCAATTTAATTTTGTACTTTTTTCTTTAATTTTCACTTATTTTTTAAAGTAAAGGCTAACTTAGATTTTTTTTTTACTTTACCTTTAAAATCTGTTGTTTTGTTTTTATTAATTTGATATTAATTAAAAAAATCATTCTAGTTTTAAAGGATATTTTATAATTAATAACTAAAGGATTTTTATAGATTTTTTCTTTTAACTTTTTGTTATATTTTCTCTTAATTATGTAAGAAAGTTCACAACTAATATATTTTAGAATTGTATTGTAAAACATGTATTAAAAAAAAAAGTTAAAATCTGTGAATTTTTATATTTTAAAAAAAAAATCTGTGAATCTGTCAAAGGAAAGACAAAAAACCAAAACATTATTTGAGAATTTTAATTTCTTATATATATATATATATATATATATATATATACACTACTCCTCGACTAGATGGGGATTCAATAAATGAGGCAAAAAATTCAATGGTAACCTGTTGCAAGGTTTTAAAAATAAATTATTTGTATTTTTATTAAAATTGTAAAAAATTATTTATTCAGCAAGGATGCTATAAATTTATCAAAAAATGACAGTAAAGACTTTTATAATATTACAAAAGATTTCTGTTTCATATAATTGGTCATGGTGGTTGCTAGGTGGAATGAAATGAGTTAAAATATATTAAAACACAACTTTTGTATTTTAAATTGTAATAATATTTCTCAACATTTTTGTTTTAGCTGTATGCTGATGAAATAATGCAGTCTTGATTAGTATAAGTGACTTTCATCATTGTTTCAAAAATCTTCCTGACCCCAAATTATTCAGTGCTGGTGTATGAATATACATTTACACTAAAATCACAGTATACCATCATAAACACACACTATATTGACAATTATTTAAATGTGTGTCTCTTCAAAAACAGATGGTGCGGTCACTTGTGTTTACAGAATAAATCCCGGGCTGATGATCTTTGCATTAAGCTCATTAATGTTGCTCAATCAGCAGTCTAGCAATCTTTGTTGAGATTAATCTTATATAATCTTATTTAGTCTTATATAATAACATCAGTCCTCTGGGCTTATTTCACATCTCTGTTTTTCCTCCACGACTGGCCCCACTTGAAATCGGCGTAATAAAAATCACAGCTCAAATCTTGACACATGTGTGTGTTTGCAGGGGCTGATAATTTTTACGATGCTATAGAGGACATGATCGGCTACAGACCCAACGGCTGGATGAAATGGAGCTGGATGCTGATCACTCCCGTCCTTTGTGTGGTAAGTGTGAGAAGAAACGCTATCTATCCTTGAGAAATATGGCCAGCAGCAGTGGTTTTTGAACACTCTCATTTTTCTATTTCAGGGTTGTTTTGTCTTCTCGTTGGTGAAATACAAGCCGCTCACCTATAACAAGTTTTACGAGTATCCTGATTGGTCCATTGGATTGGGTTGGGCTCTTGCGCTGGCGTCTATGATTTGCATCCCGATGATGGTCGTCATTAAAATCATCCAATCAGACGGCTCCCTGATAGAGGTGAGAAAGCTGCATATAAAAATGAAAATATATATTTTGATCATATTTTTTGTAGAAAATTACAATATGTCTGTGACATTAGGATGATTCTCAAGTCAGGGCAAAACATTTGTGTTTTCTAGGATAGTAAAAAAAGGTATATAAAAGTATATGTAATATTTTATGTAATAAATATGTATATGAATGTAACAAAGAAAAATCTTAATTCTGTATTTAAATTATATTATAATAAGAGTTTTGTATTGTTTACAGAGAAAGAGACATTCTAGTTTTAAAGGATATATTAAGCAATTCTATATTTATTATATACAATATTTATACTACATTTTATATATATATATATATATAATTAAACTTTTTCTTTCATTTATTTTGAATTTTTTAAGAATTTTTTTTTTTTTTAACTATATAACAAATGTATAAAATTTGGTATAATACTAAATAGATTATTGACTAGATAAGTACTATTAATTTTCAAGTTATTCAAGGTTAAAATGATCTATTATAATAGCTTATTAATTTTTATTTTAGTTTAATTTACTTTATTTTAATATTTATTTAAAACACTTTTTTTCTTTCTTTACAGTTTTAAGAAAAATGGGTTCCACTTTACATTAGGTGGCCTTAACTACTATATACTTAGATCATAAAATAAGTACATTGTACCTATTGTGCTCATATTTTATTGCAAAACACTTCTGCTGCTCTTGAGGTGGGATACAGGTAAGGTTAGGGACAGGTTTGTTGGTATGGGTAGGTTTAAGGTGTAAGGGATGGGTCAACAGTAACTATAAATGTTATTACAGAAATGTATTACAAATGTAATTACATAAAGGTATTTTTATGAATATAAGTACAATGTAAAAACATGTATGTACACACTAGTACTAAAGTATTAATTTAAATGTAAGTACATAGTAGTTAAAGCCACCTAATATTAAGTGCGACTGAAAAATGTAATTCAAATAAACAATAAGCAGTTAAATCTGTGAATTTATTTGGAGTAAGTTGGTATTAGGGCCTTTTGCACCGTGGGAACCTTTTCATAGTACCCAAACTAATTGTGGAACTACCCACTTTTTGTTCGCACCACGGGAACTAGGAACGGTTTTAGTTCCAGGAACTAAATTAGCTCCTACGTCAGAGTAGGGTCTAAAACAGTTCTAGGAACTAACAGTGACGTAAGTTTACGCTGATTAGCCAAACGCACGCGAAACACCAGCTACCCAGCATTTTTAAAAAGCTATGTAAACATATTTACTCCACAAACATGGAAAACAGCGGGATAACAGGACATTTACCTGTTGTCTGCAGTATTGTGTTCCGTTCTCAGCTTTGACGTAAGCCCAACTTTTTGCTCTTGCAGTTGCGTAAATTGTGCTTTACATTTTATCTCCGTTATCATGAAGCCCACGACACACAACAAAAGCGACCCTGATCACGGTGTCCTGTATGTGCTGCGCAAAAAGACATCGCTGTCACTGTTGCGAATGCAACATGGAAAACGGCCCGAGGGAAAAACTGGATCTCTAGTACCTACCATGCCGACTAGTAGTATCTAGAACTACGTGGTGCAAAAGCCCCTGTTGTAAACAGATACTGGTTTTACAAAAAAATATTTCCGGTTTTAGATTCTGGGTCATAACATTAGCAGCTATCAGCTGTGTCTATGTCACTGTATGCTGTCCTATGCTTTGTGTTCAGCGGATCAAAGCCGTGGCGGCACCGGTTAAAGGAGGCGCGAGCTCTCGTCCGAAGGAGTACAGTCTGAAGAACAGCGAGCTGCTTCACCCGCTGGACCCCAACGGCATCCACGCTTTCACCAAACAAAGCCACACCATCGTAGAAACTACTATGTGAGGCTCTCTAAGAGAGATTCCCATATTTTCCCGCTCCTGTCCTCTCCTATGGGAGATCCCGTTTTTCCTGTTGTCCCGCTCCCTTCCCCACCATTCCTCTCTCGCTCTGCACTAGTGCGTTTTTATGAAATGATCTTATCGATATATCTTTTTTGCCATGTAGGATTTGTATTCTGATTGTAATCAAAGGTATTAGCATTAATGCTGATATTGTAATAACCTGATGTGAGCTTTAGCCATCTGGGGCGGTTTGTTTAATCTGTAGTGCACTGTTTCACATTAAACCACGTCCTAACCAGGAACGACACAAGATTTAATGCTCACGGCATTTCGATTTCTTTCATATCAATCAGATTTGATGATGACAAAATGAGACATTTTGCTTTCTGTTTTGGTGCCGTCCTCTGAATAGTCCTGCCAACAGCAATTTAAATGATCTTAAATATTATATTTGAGGCTTACCAAAAAGAAATATAAATGATATATCCCTGCTTTGTATTTATAATATTCTTGACTACCACTCAAATAACTGGACACAGTGTCACAGCAAAATCTCATTGGTCCTGCTTTGCATAGATTTACATACATAAATCATTGATTACATTCTGATTTTATCGCTTTGCATAGCATTTTACTTTCTGGGAGGACTTTTATTGTGTCGCACCTGGTTAGGACTCAATTCATCAGCAGAGAGAGCGAGTTTTAGCTTCATTTTTAGAAAAAGCAACAAACTAAATGTGACATAAGCTACATTATGACGTCCGTCAGTGGTTGTGGCAGTAACTCTTGTTTCGATGAGGTTCTTAAATGTTCTTTGTCTTGAAGAAAAATGAATGTACCTCCGCTTTGAGCGGACGCCGTGCACAGACATGCACAAACACGTAAGACATAAGCAAACCTTGACGCTCTGTCCTTTTGTCTCTCCTTGAACCATAGTGATCACTGCCATCGCACACATTGAGTTTCTCTAACACTGTAGGCAGCTGTGTTCACTAATAGAAGTATCATTTGATGCACTATGATAAGCGTCATTTACTGTAAGATGATCCGAGAGCTATCAAACACCACGCAGGGCCATTTGGCAGCACTTTATTAGCTGTTCATGTACAGCGGGGTCTGAAAGGTCTGACAGTGCTTTCAAGAAATATTTCATATATCATATTTTAATTAATCTGGTATTGTATACACATTTAAAAGGCTACTACAATACAACAGTAGTCTTTAAAAATGCATATATCTTGTTTGCATATTCAGTTTTTGGATTGTTTTCATTATGAATGACACTATCAGCAGAAGACTTAGAGGAAAGAGCTGACATGAACAAAACCTGATGAGCAACTTGAGCTTCGATAGACCGTCCGTACAAAGAGTCGTATGATCAATGCCGCTAACTCACTTTAGATTAGTGATCTAGAAATAATGTTTGGATTCCCAGGCATTTCAGACGCTGTCTGTCACATGATTCAGCACAGACAAACTTGCTCAGAGCAATTAAACCAGAAACCTGGGCGTTATGTCCTTGCACAGAGACACTGCCATTCCCCTCTCTGGCCTAAGAATGAGATTGTACAATTGTCTTTTTAGCCTTAAAACCTCCAAATATTCAAGCTAATCACCAACAGCAAAGAACTGCCCCTCCTAATACCTCTGTGTCCTTTCCCTTCGACCACCCACCATCCATAAAAACCATCCCCTCTGACCCCAGCGTCTTTGTACACATAAGCTCATCCGACCTGACCTATGACCCCTGAACCCTTCTAGATTTAGCTGGACCCTCTCACCTATTTCCACCAATCTTGAGCTAACTGTTCACTAAGCAAGTGTTTGCTCATTTGTAGTATTTTCATTTATCTAAAATTTGCCTTTTTGTATTTAACCATTTTATACTGTACCTGATGTGATTGGTCATTTGCCTATATTTTTTCTGAATGTATTCAGAAATTTATATTTAAACGTCGTTTAGTCGTCAGCCTAAATGCAACTTGCAGTGTGCAATATTTGTAAACAACTGGCTTTGTCCATTTTTTATTATGAGTTCAGCTGGAAAGTACTGTATTATGATGAAAACACGAAATTCGAGATACGATTTTTCATTCACATTTTTTGCTGTACTGTAAGGTAACTTGATTAAACAAAAACAAACAAAAAATCTTGTAAAACCAAAGTAGTTTTGTGACAGAGACCATTCTAGATGCATATTGCATCTTTCAAACTAAATAAAAATGTCCAATCTTGGTACGTGTTGTGTCAAATCTGTTCAAAAATGTCTGCATTTGCATTTTGATGTTCTTACCAGAGACGCTAGGTCTTAAAAATGCTCTTAATTTACTAATCTGCAGCTGATTTAACACAAACGGATATTTTTAACCTAAACATGTCATATGATCATTGATTCGGCGAGTTCTGGAGTGGGTCGAGAAACGCGGCGCAAATGAATCATTCAGTGAATCATCTTCATTGAAAAGAATCATCTCGGCTCATCAGTCAAATCGAATATGAGTATTTGAACTCTGACGATCTATATTACTCCTGCTTATTTGAACATTTAAGTCAGATTCGGCCAATCCTGTGGGTTTCAAAACTAGCATAATGCGAATTAGCAAGTTCAAGCTCGTGAAACGATAAGGGACACAAGGACATACTCAAACAATTAAAAGAAAACATCTTTCTTCCATTTTAAAGGTGGCTAATATTGCTTCATGAGTCTCTTAAAACAGGTTTGCATGTATGCAAGGTCAAAAACATTAAAGATTTAATTTTACCCCATTTCTAAATGACTCGTAAACGACTCGAAAATGCAGTCTGTCTAAGCCCCTCCTTCCTGTGAGCCCTCACTGCTGTGATTGGTCAGATGGTGCACACCTTTATGATTGGTCTACTGCTACAGCGCTCCACAGAGCTTGTACCAAACTATACTTTCTGACATTACTAGAGGTGCTTTCTGAGAGATTACGTCAACTACTGTAGTTAGCAAGGACTACCGTGGCAAGTGCTTTTGTAAGTGAATCGATCACACCTCTACATTGTGAACATCAACGTTGTATAATGCATAACCCTGCGTTCAACATCCTTTATTATTACTTAAACTAGTAAGACAGACAGACAGTCAAGCTGCATCAATCACAATGTTTAGACTGCATTAGGCCCACAGCTGAACTACAGAAACGTAAGTTAGCTGGTGACCAGGACATCTGCAGGGTTGTTACACAACATAACGTACACAAATACATATTTTGAACGATCGCTAGAAAATACAATCATCAATTATTAATCATACTTGCAGGTAGAAGTTCAGAGGAGCAAGCTGGTCCACGTAAACTGGCACTGATCCATCTTTTAAGACCAAGCGTTTGGTGAATATCTCGTTGTACTCCAGGATTGGAAAAAGTCATCAGTAAAATGAGGTGAACACATGCATGAAAGATCATATTTGAAAGGACATAATAGGGGTTACTTTAAGGGATGTTTTAACATAGTTTCGGGAAGAGCACGCTGAGTGTCAGCACAGCCGGTACCCATCGACGCTCTTTAGTATTATCGCCCACTAGCCTAAAAATTATCCCTAATTTCATTTATCCGCCTCGGCATAAATACAATCGTCTCACTCCTCTCAGTATCTAGTTATGTATGATCCCACCTTCCTCCCCTTCTCCGCCTTTTTCCTTCACACCTTAAAGGGGGCGAGCAGGACCGAGCCTCACACCCTTTCAAATAATTATTTGGAAAACGTAAACTCACCTGCAGTCATTAGGCCCCTGGACTTCAGCCCATTGAAGCCCATGCGGTCCTATCCATCGGATCATGGATTCACTGAGCTCTAGTTTGGTAATGTGTGGCAATCAGATCATTCTAATTCACTAATTAATCATTTGAAACCAGTTCAACAGGTTCTTTACAAAGAACTGACTCTTCCCACTTCGCATAATTAAACTAATACTTCTTAATTATTTATCTTTGTTTGAAGTAAATATCAACAGTCACTGCCCATTATTCCACTTCGGAATGATGGAATTGTGTCTCCATCAGCCCACAATCCAATTAAAACAGCACATTTAATATTCAATTCCCAGCACGTCCATTAGGCTTCACATTTCCCGCCCTTAGACTAAAATGGGAGTGGTGTCAAACGGCTTTGGCTTCCAGTATCTGACAGTGCAGTGGGACAGCTCATCTCCACCTCCTGCCAAAGCTGTCTACGATATCAAACCCCTGAACGGCGTCCTGACAGGCACACACAAGAGATCTCAACACGCACCTGTCTTCAGTTTAAGCCTGTATTCTTACCACAGACACTGGTTTTTCATCCTTTATTTACTTTAAAAAAGGAAATAATCATTTCTTACCCAAGAATAATAAATGTACATCTTATTCATAGCATTCTACATATGTAACATCCAGGAAAAGGGGTTTACACATAGAATAGAGGATTGTGGGTAAACGATATACAGAGAAGGATCTGCGTTTAAAAGTCACACTTAAAACAAGCTCCTTTTAAGGACTTGACTTAAAATCTGAATTTATTCCTGGTGTGCCTCAGGACGTTAAATCCTTATAAAAGTCTTTATGGTACACAAATGACATCACCGAACTGCATCACATGCACCTGAAACATTCACATCAAGACGTCACTCTTGAACAGAGAAAAACGTTACCTTTTCATCAGATTATTTCAAAAACATCGATTGTCAAACTGTCAAGGTTTTGATCTCAGAGAAGGATTTTCACCGTCTGAACAGACAAAAGATGGCTTGAAGTTTGTGTTTTGTAAAAGATCAAAGCGTTACTGCTGACAGCAGAAACTAAATGAGTGTCGTATTTATATTAGAAACAAAAGTGGCATGTATATGAAGATGAACTTGACATGTTTTATGTAACTAACAGTGTTCAAATAAAACTTGCGTGCCTGTGGGAGTGGTCAAATAAACTTTGAAGATGTGGCTCAGTAGTGGGTCCTAACTTGTGACAAAAAAAGTTGAGTAATTACATCTAAATAAATAGTGCTGTGTGTTCATTGTGCAGTTGAGAGAGAGAAACAACTGAAAATTGTGCTCCGTGTTGCTCATTTTTGGGAATCAGAGGTCAACTCTTCTTGGATTTGGTGCAGAAACCAAAGACAGTTCAGGGTCCTGACAGTTTTTAGGTGGCCAAACGCGTGCCTGAGCGAGAGGGTTTCTGCTAATGACCAGCTGCAGATGCTCTCCGGCCGCTGTGATCAACGGCACAGCTAGACAACAGTCAAAATCACGCGTCCGTGCATGATTGACCTGTTAAAAACAAACAAAAACAGCAGGTTTCAATGCTGCCTTTACATAGGATATGCTTTCAGCATTTAGGGGTTTTTTTGTTTTTAAGTCTCTTATTATTCCCAAAGCCTATTTGAATATATAGTACTCATCAGTAGTTTCCGCATCATCACTCCAGTCTTCAGTGTCACATAACCTTCAGAAATTATTCTAATATGCAGATTTGCTGCTCAAGAAACATTTATCATCAACTTTAAAAACAGCTGTTCTGCTCAATATTTTTGCAGAAACTGATACTTTTTAAATCAGGATTCTATGAATGGAATGTTACAATTAACAGCATTTACACTATTTGAAATGGAATCTTTTGTAACATTATAAATGTCTTTACTGTCACTTTTTTTTATAATGTTTATGCATCCTTGCTGAATAATAAAGGCACTGAGGTTAAACCAATAGTTCAGCCTTCTAGAATACAGGTGACGTGTGAGAGTAAATACGGACATTTTCCATTTTTAGGTGAACTCTCCCTTTTAAGAAAAGGTCAGCTGGTACAGTACAATACATCACCTGTAGAATACGGTCATATGGACGTAGCCCAGCTTGGTCTGCAGGCCCATCCGGACGGATCATGTTCACATAAACACCCTTTTCCAGCAGACCGTCAGACACGCTGAACCCAAAATCCCTGCTGTCAGCATCCTTCTGTATACAGATCTGAGCCAGAGGGAGAGAATGAAGATCTGCCGCTCATTCAGTAGTGATGTCAGCATGATTTCAGCAGCTGGGAAAGTGAACATTACTTTATGAAGCTCTAATGGCATGGACGGGCCGCTGTGCTTCATGTCCTCGGTGTTCTCTGAGGTCCTCTCTGGGCTCAGAGAGAGCGCTTTGGTCTGGCTTTCATTCTGCTTCTCGCCGTCTTCTCCCAAACTCAGCGTGCTGCCCGACATTATAGTAGCCTAGAAAAGTAAGACACTTCTAGACAAACTGCACCACATTTGATTTGGAATCCTTCAGAAATCACTCTGATTATTTATAGCAAAGACTAAGATTTTGGGTAGGTTGCCCATTTCTACCTTATAATAAATTCTGCGCGGATAGAAAGTTAAACCATTTGATTTAAAGTACACAGACTGTACATAAAGTGTTGATTTACCTCAAGTTCCCGCAGGATTTCTGATTGGCCGCAGGTCTCCAGGTCCTGAAGAGCTTGTGACCAATAGTTCTCCTGAGCGTCTGTATTGTTGTGGTTGTGACAGCGTGCAGGACTGACAGATCTGTGTCAATGCAAAGCAACCTGGGTAATGTGAGGCCAGGTGTACTACTGGAAACGGAGCTCAATCTCTTTATATAACTGTACTGTACGGCATGATTGAAAAGTCCCTGTACAAGATCCTTCTCAGCTATTAAAAACCAGCAGTTAAAGAAAGAGAAACACACACAGATGTGTCTGAAGAGGCCATGAACTAGTTCTGAACGATAAAAGAATAAAATGATAAAAAAATTAAAAAAAAGAAGCAGACATGGTAGGATGACAGCGAGCGGCCCACGGATGATTAGTAAGGCAGACGAGAGACAGAAAACCTGAGAAAAAATAGAAAAGAGAAGAGTAGGAACATACAGAGACTCGCTAGCGGTTTCTGGGACTTCTCTTTAACAAATGTTTAGCCACAGAAACCAAAACTGCAACAGAAAGAGTGTACACCAAAGATAACATACAAAACAAAACCATTGCTCTCCTACTGTAAAAAAACTACATTTTTTTACTACTTGATCTTGTTCAGGTCAATTTAAGTTACTTTGGTTTTGGTAATATTTAACTTAATCTAAAAACATGAATATACATATGAATACACACTAGCATTCAAAACTGTGGGGTCAGTAAGATTTTATTATTAATGCACAAGCACACATGAAATCGATCATTACTAAATGCTGTGCTTTTGAACTTCAAAGAATCCAGAAATGATCGAAGTTTTCACAAAAATGTGACGCAGCACAACCATTTTCAACACTGATAATAAAAAGAAATGTTTCTAGAGCAGCAAATCAGCAGATTAGAATGATTTCTGAAGGGTCATGTGACATAGGAATAAAAGACATTAAAATACACTTCATTAGAAGTTCATTAGATGATCTTACCGACCTCAAACATTTGAATGGTAGTGTACATTATTTGTTAGGACAATAAAATAACCAAATATTACATCAATAACAACATGCTCAGGTCAGTTTACAACAAATCCATACTTACATTTTGCTTAGAATAATTGTTAATCATTGTTTTCAGCTTAAATTGGCTAGTGCAACAAATAATACCATGTTGTATGAATGTCTTTAAATAATCTCTCTGGGAAATATGACCAGGGCATGTTTTTCAGATTCACCTGCATGCTTTCTATGTGCACATACATGGGAAATAATAACGGACCGAGAGAAAGAATAACAGCCACATGATTGTGTGATAGCAAGCCAACAATGTTCTTACGCACAAGTGTCCTTCTCATAACAAAATCAGCTGTTATGCTTCTGTAACCTTCTAGTTCCTGTATAGTATCTCTGAGATTAAAAACCACAGGATCAACAAGCTGTGTCCCTAAGCGAACTCTCACCCAGAATACGTCCAGTCCTCCTCGCCCAGCCTCTCATCATACATTGCAGGGCGGTGGGCGTATCTTCTGGAGCTCAGTGGGCTCCTGTGATTGGTCTGTCTCCAGTCATTGGGATGAAGAGTGAAATCAGATGCCCTATGAATATAGACACCTGAAAATAAACATTGGTGGTCAGAACATGGAAGATTTTCTAGAAATAATAACTATAAGGAATATAGCGTTTGGTATTTATGGATCTTTTTCTGTCCTTTTGGAGCTTGACCGCTTCTAGTTACTTTATAGAAAAATTTACTCGTTACATTGTTTGTTATATTTTTTATAAAATACAGGTATGGATAAACTACACATAAGCTACATAATACATAAGCCTCCAGTGTTGCCAGGGTCACATTTTTTAATTCAAAATTTGGCTATCCCTTCAAAATCTAATCAGATTTGGCTGTCGGATACTTAAATGTACCGTAGCTGGCAAATGGTGTAATCATCGGCAAAGAAAAAAAATAGATCCCTTAAAGTTTATTGATTCTTGGAAAAAAATACCTGGCACCCTCATCATGTAGGGTATGTAGGGTATTAATAATGGCTTAGACTAAGATTAAAAATATCAGAGAATTTTAATTTCCTGTATGAAAATAAAAAAATTCAGGAATAATTAATAATAATAATAATAATAATAATACATTATTTAGCTTTATTCACACAAACTATGAGTAAACAAATTAAAAGTATCTAATATAAATGGTATTTTATTCCATATGTATGAGATATAAAATACAGAATAAATAATTTAGCACATACATACTACATTTATGTATCAAAAAAGCATCAAAAGATATACAATTAAAAATAATTAAAAGCATCTATCTAACATTTTATTTTTTATATACAAGTTATGAGCTAGTTTTCATTTTTTTTGATCAGGTTTTGTTCAGTTTGGTTGAAATTTTTTCTGGGACCTGGCAACCCTGGTTATGTCTTCAATTTCCTGAGGCTCCTTCACTGACCTCAATAAGAGAAAACTCTTTGGACAAATCCCAAGCCAGGCACAGTCATCTTATTTGAACCCTCCCGCCCACTTGATTAATGTCCAAATGAGTCCATTAACCCTTGCTGGCCTTATGTTTCTGCCCTTGTTAACATTCAATTACGTTTGTCATCATCTTCCGCACCTTGACTTCCATAGCCAGCATCTAGGGCCGAACTATCCCACGAGTCCATGGCTGAATCCAGACTGGGTGGTGTGGTCATGCGATGGAGTTCAGAGTATTTTCCTCTCCTGAGAGAATCTGAGTGATCGTCTTCCATGTCGCTCACGCACGAAGCCGTCCTGGATGGGCTGCCCCTGTCCGACTCAGAAAGTGCTGGAAAAGACAGATGTGGGTCAGGAGGACAAGCACTGATGCATTATTCATCAAGATGCTTTTCCTTGCGGATTGTATGTCGGAAATGTTCGCATGCACTTCTCCCAAACACACACACACACACACACACAGGTCTCAACTCTGACACTTACGCTCGGATCTCTTCTTGATCTTCAGTGTAACTGTGTCTCCGGCGGTCTGCAGCAGGTGGATGGCTTCACTCAGAGGTTTTCCTTTGAGACTCATGTTATTGATGGCCAAAACACGGTCACCAATATGAAGAGCACCAGTCCTTTACACATAAAATCTCATGTGAAAGTCAGGTACCACTAACTGAACTGCAGTTCCCACACTGCCTAGCAGATGTCAGATGACGTGTGTTATTATGAAACATGCAGGTTTGAGTGTGTATTGTTCATGAGGTGGTGAGTGTTTGTGTGCACCTGTGTGCGAGGCCGTTGCGGGTCAGGCTGGAGATCAGGATGGGATTGAAGGGCTCTTCGGTGCCTGAAATGGTGATTCCAAGAGGACCTCCGTGTCTCTTGAGCTCTACTGTGAATATGACTGAACCAGACGACTCTAATTCATCTGCAGTAAACAATACACAAACATATACGGGTATTAGGTCAAATAATGCAAGGACTTTAAATTATTATTTTTTATTTGCTGTGTTACTTGATATTTTCTTTTCTTTCTTCGTTAATTTATATTATCTTAATCATCAGAATTAGAGTTTATTTATTAGATTTAATTTTATATTTTCAGTTTTTCATATTTATACATTTATTTCCTTTCATTCATTTGAATGAAAATTTTTGATTTTATATACATATATAAAAGCTTCTCAAATAATATACTTTATTTAAAATTGCAGGTAAATTATATGAAATGACTATGCACATACATTTTCATTCAAATATATTTTTATGGAAATCACAGATTGAGTATATAATAAAACAATGAGGGGGAAAAAAACCCCACAAAATTAAAATATAAATGCATGTGCATTTTAATCAATTTGCTTTTAATTCAATTATGGAAACAATTTGGTAATGTATAATGATTATTTCTATCAAAGCTATATATGAGGTTATTAATACAATAAGGTGAATGATATAATGTAAAATAACTTCTTACAGTGGTCATCTACATTAGATTTCATTAAAACAAAAATGAAAAGAAACTTTAATTTTCTAGTACTTGTTTACTGATTTAGGTGTTTGAATACTTGACTACAAAATTACTCAAGTGCAAAATTATCCCCAGTACGAATGAGAATCAGCATTTCTTAAAGACTACACACACACACTTACTCACCCAGGTTGTCTTCGTCTTTCTGAATCCTCAGTTTCACCATCCCCTCGGCCTGCTGGAGGACCATCATGGCTTCTTCCATCCCGCAGTTATCCAGCCGAACATTATCAATAGCTAACAGACGATCACCTGGCTCCAGGGTTCCTATTCTATTAAAAAAGCCATTCCATATCAATATCTTTCAGTTTTTCTCGTCCAAGAAGGTTACTCAAATGAATTGGTTCAGTGTGCTGTCTTGATGCTTTACCTGTGTGCAATACTGCCTCTCTGGATCTCAGAGATGATCAAAGGTTTTCCTGGCTTCTTGCTCGCTGCAAAAATATATTTTTCTTTTTTTTATATTTTATTAATGCAACACACACACATATATATATGCAGACAGACAGACAGATAGGTAGGTAGATAGATAGAGATAGAGAGAGAGAACGTATATATATATATATATATATATATATATATATATATATATATATAAATCAATATATAGAGT
>JAUYWG010000041.1:2069621-2085273 GCA_034779775.1 Enteromius afrohamiltoni
AGAGAGAGAGAGAGAGAAAGTATATATATATATATATATATATATATATATATATATATATATATAAATGAATATATAGAGTGCTTAAATGCAGGATGCATTCAATTGAATGTTTTGTAGATCATTTGCATTTTAACTATTCTAAGTCAACAGCGCCCCCCTTTGGTCATCACTCACCACTGATCGTGATGCCCAGCTCCACTCCACGTCTCTTGGGCAATTTAACCTGAAATGTGCCACTGCTGGGAATGACTGATTCTGTGTGAGAAACAAAATTGTGTTTTCAGATCACATTTATAATCAGCTTGAACCACTGATCTTTTTTGATTGAAATGACATTTTGTACCTGCTACATCAAACTCCACCTCCAGTGTAATCTTATTGGCCAGCGCAGCATCGCGGAGCAGCTGATTGGCCTCTTCCAGTGTTCCGTCTTCAGTGGGAATTCCATTTATAGAAAGGATTCTGTCTCCAGCTTGTAACACCCCACACCTGAAACACAAATACACACGACAAACATTCAAGTCAACACACATTCATAAGCACATAGAGAAACAAGACAACATATTTTTACTGATTGTTACATTTCATTTAAACAAGTGTACAGTAGTGTTTAAAAGATTGGTTTTGATGGAAGCCTATTTCCGGCACTTGACAAAAGAATTAAAAAAAGAAGGAACATTTAAGTCATCATATTGCAGAATTAAAAAATAAAGGAAATTTTCTCACAATTCTTAAGTTTACTTGCAATTCTAACCTTTTATTATTCTTTTTTTAAGGATATCAACTCCGAATTGCAATTTGTGTTTTTACCACAGAATAGAAAACAAAGGTAACTGGAAGGAAAAACTTTTTTTTCAATAATTAAAATATTTAATAATAATGAAAGAACAACAGATAATCAAAAATGAATGTTAAAATAAAATAAATTAAAACAAACAATTAACACTTTAAAGTTTTGTAAAAGAAATTATGCTCAACAAGGCTGCATTTGTTCAATAAAAATACAGTAAAAGCAGTAATATTGTAAAGCAATGTTCATGTTTTATTACATTTTATACTATAATTTATTATTTTAAATGCATTTGCAGTTGCCTTTACAATAAAAACCATTGAGCTGCTTTATATTTTTGTGCAAACCATGACACTTTTCCTAGGATTCCTTGATAAAGTTTAAAAGAACAGCATTTATTTGAAATCTAAATATCCATTGCTTTATTTGTATCAAACAGATTATATAAGATCTATGAATTTATGTCTGGTTGTTGGTTTGTATTTTGATAAATGCTTCACGTTTGCAAACCTGGGAGTGAGACGTCAACAAAATAATAGCAACAGGGCAGTAACGTCTACAATCCCGAAGCAAGCTGTCACAGGCGATCTTTGTACTGGGTCAGATCAGCTTCTCAGCTTTCTCATGCTGTAAGGCTCATGTGTGTGTGTGTGTACACATGTTCATACATCTCTCCATAGGCTCTAAATGTACAAGACAATGGCTTCAGCATGCATCAGGTCTGCAGTGTGACAGCTCGTCCTCTCACCTTTCAGCAGGTGTGTCAGGCTCTACAAAGCGGACACAGGCGGGCGCCGACAGAGGTTCAGTAGCAAACACTCCTCCCTGTAACTGCAGGCCGAATCCAGTAAGAGGATCTCCTCTCAGAGCCACCTCACTAGTCTCTATATGCACCACCTGACCACCGGCACCCACCGTACTCGACGCCAGAGACACTGAGAGAGATTCAATCCATTAATTAATTGAAATGAACAAACAGCAATGCACACTAAAACATATGTACATACTTCAAGAGTTTGTGTGATCCTTTTTAAGTTCTGCTACAACTTTATAAGAAACTATTCAATTATTAAAATGTTCAATAAATAAATATATGATGACAATCAAATGATGATAAATAAGCTATTCTTCAAAGTAATATAGTTTTCATTGTATTATATTGATATTCATTGTGTATTTTTAATTATATTACAAATAATTTTTTTCTACTATTATTTTAAAGTTCTACTACTATTTTTCTTTTTAAATTCAAATCGATTTAATAAATAAACAAAATAATTTATATATTAATAAAAATATAAAACATCACATATGGTCTATTTTAGTCATATGAAGCCATGACAAGAGACAAATGTACATGTGTATAAATGTGCTCACAGGAGCTCTTGTGGTCTCTTCTTCTTGGTCTCCTCTTGGTGACGGTGCAGCGCGGGCTGGAGGGGTAGGAGGGCAGGGTGCTGCTGGGATAGGTGTTGGGGTACGTCGACTGGGTGCCGCAGTTGTAACTGTGAAAGCCTGATGTGTTTGCAGAGATGCCAGATGTCACAGCTTGAGGAGAGAGATTTGAGATTGATAATAATGCTAAAATCACCATGTGTATTTGATGTGTCACTATACTGGGATGGAGTACTAGCTTTATTTAGCTATATGTATTTTTAATCCTTTTATAAATGACTGCAAAACTGCTTTAAAAACATTGTGGACTGTAAAAAGAGGAATACAAATAAATACGCTGCTTGACTTTTGTTTGGAAAATGTGAATAAGAATAAAGAAAATTAAAAGTAAGAAAATAATACAAAATAATAAGTGAATTATAAAACTAAAACTAAATTTTAAATCTAAATCACGAAAATAAAATAAAAAAGACAAATGAAAAAGTAAATAAGTTAATGTAGGAAAAATGCTTAATATATAAAAATAAAATAAAAACACGCAAATAAAAATATATATATATATATTTTTTGTGTGTTTTTATTTTATTTTGAAAAAACAATATATATTTATTTTTATTTTTTTACATAAATACTAATAATACAGAAAATTAAAATAAATGTAAATAATATTAAAATAAATAAAGAAATATGAATGAATTAATGAATAAAAAAAAAAAAAAAAAAATGAATAGTTCAGGTTATTTGCCGGGCCACACATTGCATATTTTTGCAAATGTAATACAGTAGGTTACCCAGGTACTCCGTTCATGTATAACTTGCACATATTGTGTATTTAATGCAAAAAAAAAAAAAAAAAGTAGTATATTAGCATTACTGAAGATACAAAAAAATCTCTCCTAGTACCTTCCAAGACAATTCATTACATTTAAAAAAAAGGTATAGATTTTTAAAATCTGGTTTATAATTGAATGCACAGTCCAGCCCATTCTGAAGACACTCACATCGGTGTGAGGGTGTAGGGGTGGTGTGACTCCAGGCCGAGGGTGTTTTTTGGAAAGGTGGAGGAGCACAGCTGTAGTTCTCACTAGAATCCCACTGACGCTGACTACTCCTCTGGACACGTACTGCAGGGAAAACATAGACACACACAAAATGGGCCGTAAATGGGTTATTTCTTAAGTAAAGCGCTCAGGCTGATAGTCGCCCGCAGAAAGATCTGACTGGACTGATCCACACTGCTTCACTGATCATTGACATTCCCTCTGATTTCTCTTACATTTCCGGGCCAGCTCTAGTAAGGCTGCCAGCAGCGGGGGGACCATCTTAAAACTCTCTCTTCACTCACTATTAGAAACAAATGCTCTGCAAGACAGATATAGGACATTGTTTTGGATTCTGACAGAAACAGATCCTTCTGACACTAAGCAGCTGTGTCACTAACGATGCTTAATTAAGCATGCGTCATGTCACGCTCGTTAGGAAGAGCTACGCCCATCAGACCAGCTGTTTAGACAGAGACATATCTGCGCTTCAAAGAGATCCTCTGCCTTGTCTTTTATGCAGTTGTTTCAATGATTTTCTTCTCAATGCTAAATATACTAAGCTGACAAAAAAGACAGCAAACAGAGGCACTGGCAAAAAAAATACATTTTAATCAGCCATAGCTAATCTGTTTATTTGGCTGCTTGTATTTGAAGCAGTATTGCAAAACATTTCTGTACTTTGTTACCTTTTATGTCACAGTTTTTTTTTTGTTGAGTTAATTTAGCAAGTGATGTCCACATAATTAAATAAAATAAATTACTATGTCAAATTGTTTTACAACTCTTGGAAGTCTGACAGTTCATAAAATAGTTGTTAGATCAGTTAATATGAATTACATAGAAGAATCAGAAAATTAGAAAATGCATAAAAACATACCCAAAATATCACAGAATGTGTGTTTTAACTGACTGATGTGAATGAAATTCATTCATATTCATATTTGTCAAAATGTGCTGTGTACGACAAAGCATACAAAATACATAAATACATCCCTTGTTGCAATGCAAACATGAACTTCACCTGAATAGGTGACTAAAACAGAAGCAATCCATTTTCTGACTCATTATTAGACCAGATCCCCAGGAGATCAGATTTATTATTTAAAAATCAAAAGTATTGCACATTCATTTCTAGGACGATACCTGAGCACCACCTGCTGATTTAAACATGCAAAGCACTGAAGGCTCATGTGACACTGAAGACTAAACTATAACGGCTGCTGAAAATCCGTCTTTGCATCACAGGATTAAATCGCATTTTAGAACATATTAAAACGGGAAATCATTACATTAAATTACACTAATATTTTCTACTGTATTTGTAGTCAAATAAATGCAGAGCACAAGAGACTTCATTCTGTACACTCCTCAGTTTTCAGTTCTGTGTGCATGAAAAACGACTCCACATATGAGATTATTCTCTGACAGATGAGCTGCCCGGTGATGATGCAGGTGTTCAAATCACTTTATAACAACTGCATATTGCATTTCTCGAAAATCCAATGATACAGTCAGAATGCGGTTTTCTAATAACATAGTAAAGCCAGAGTGAAGGCTCTGAGCTCATGGTGTGTGTGTGTCTGTAGGGTAGGGGAAGTCTTGCCTGCAGTGCTCTGCATATTAAGAATGACTCATGATACTTGTAAGAAAGCGGCCCAAAGCTGGACGGCACTACAAACCAACACTGGCATGATTAAAGGTCAGAGAGAGACAGAAAGAGAGAAGAGAAGGAGAGGGGAAGATGGGGCAAGGAAATAATCAAGGACACTAGTGTAAAGCGGGGGCTGTGAATTGAATTCATATAGTAAATATGGAGCACAAACACAAAATTAAACATTTCTAACTGCATGCTACTTTTTTTTCTCCACATGAACTCATTATGATGAGTTCAGCAATATAAATAGTTTAGCAAATATAAATAAATGGCATGAAATAGTATGTCAAAAAGCTGCAGTATGCTGCATTTTTAATTCAGATAAAATGTGGAGGGGAAAAAAATCGAGCTGTAGTATGCTATGTTTTTATCTGAGCAACTGGAGCCCAGATTGAGTAATTAATTGAGTAAATAAATAAGTACATATTAAATGGTACAGAAAATAAATAGTGGGGAAAAAATCTAAATGTAAGGCATTGGTATCAGCATAATTCAGCATTCTGTGTCTTGAAAAAAAATAATTACTAATATCTGAACATAGTGTAATAAAAACACAGTATGTGAAAAAAGATATTGCTGTATGGTACTTTTTTAAAATTCAGTAAGATGTGATAACAATTTTTTTTTTTTTTGCATTTTTATTATTTTGCACAGTTAATATTAATTATAGAATAGTTAATGTCAAGTTCTGCATATTGCATTGTGTGATAGTATTCCATGCAGTGGACATTGCACATTTTGGCAAGCTGCAATATCTAGAATGTAGTCATCGGGATATTTAAACAGGAAATGCAAGCATTATTAATATTCATACACGTAGCACTGTATGTCTAGTTATGTTAAGAGAAGGGTTGCTTGTGAATAAATTACAAGACATGTCTAGATTTTCTTGATTAGTCACTGTATGTGTCTGCAGACCTGTGTCATGTGAGCAGTGTTGAGAGGGCATGATCTCTAGTTTGGTGAGCTCTGAGGAGCTGGACAGGAGCTGCTGAGCCTCCATCAGAGAGCAGTGCTCTGTGCTCATGCCATCTATAGCCAGGAGAACATCTCCCACATGCAAAGCACCACATCTGAGGAAAAGAAGGAAAGACAGAAAGAGAGTGACAGAGAGAACGGTGGTAACAAAGTGAGAAAATCAAGAAGCAGAGTGAAAACCGTCACAACAGATAGAAAGGTGTACGGTAAAAAAGCAAGGATGCTGATTTTGTTTACAATTATGTGAGAATACTTACCGTTTCATGCTAATTAAATGATATAACCAAGTTTTTATTGCATGTGGATCAAACACAAGCTGATGTAAAAAAAAATTAAAATAAAGTTTTTTCATAGAGAGCAGGGGAGTAAGGGGAGGTATGACACATATATAATGTAATATAATATTATTTATTTCCTGTTTATTTGATAAGAATTATTGAACATCATTAAAAAAAACATAAAATACAAATACAAAAAGTGCAATATCCAGTGCATATAAAAAATGATATAATTAGCTAATTTATTTATTTACAACTATAAAAATTCTTTACTATCATTGCATTATTGATTTATGTAGCTCTCAGTATATTTTGAAAGCTGCTAATAGTTTGTTTAATGTATGCTGTAATAGTTAATTGTTTAAATATCAACCAACACTCAGGAAACTGACAAACTGAGCTATCTTGCAAAATTACTGCTTTGGAAAATAATTTTCATGTGCTTTTTTAATTTATGAATGTATTTGTGCATCTGATTGAGTCAGATTGTGTGATTGTGTGTATGATTGAGCGCTCACCTGTCTGCAATACTAGCAGGCTTGATTTTCTGGATTGTAATGACCTGTTTGTTCCTGTAGAGGGAGGTAGTGAGACTGAGTCCCAGCACAGAACCTGCGGAGCGGGCGATGTCCACCTGCAGCGGCCCGGACGATTTCTGGACTGAGTCTGACATAAGACCAAACAAAACCCAGAGGGAAACAGAAAGATGAGTGGAAACTGTGATGCATTTAATTTTAAGAGCAGCAATTATCTGAAATAGAAGAAAGTCACTTTTGATGAATTGAATGCATGCTGTTTGAATAAAGGCATTAATTTCTTTAAAAAAGCAAACAAACAAAAAGCCTATGAACAATAGAAGAAGAAAACATTTGATAGGGTCTCCAAGCTTTAAATATAAAGTGCAAATCAGCTTCAATCACTTGCTCTTTGAAAAAAAGTTTGACTTCATATTGACATCCAGCCAGGTTTGGGACATCTGTTGAGATCTCTTATAAAAAAAACTCCAGCACACACATTGGGTCTTTTTGAGAAGCAGGAAGCTTTAATCTCATTGTCATGCAGAGGAACAGAGGGAGATCTCATTGGTGTATCATTCATCCTGTGGGAATCTAGAGGGAAGTAGAATATGTTTCTACTCTAATTAAGGCCACATGAGAGTATCTGTGGATACAGGCAAACTCGAGCATGTGTGTGCGTGCACGTGCGCATCTGTGTGCCTGCTCACCCATGACCATGATGTCGTACTCGATGAGGAAGAAAGCCTCCTGGCTGCTCTGCATGATCAGGGTCAGAGCGTCAGCATGTTTCTGTCTGTTCACAGCAACACCGTTCACGCTCAGCACACGGTCGCCCGCTCGCAGGGTTCCCTCTCTGACAGACGGAGAAACACAGAGAGACATACTTAAACATAAAAGGACAGTGGCTGAGATGAAAGGTGAATGCAGACACGAGTGCTACAATAAAACAGCCCTACCAGGATTTCATGACTTTTTAATATCAAAATGGCTTATTTTCTGTAATGTCCAGCATTTCTTGGAAATTAGTTTATTTTTATAATTAGAATACTGTACCACATTTACTATGTGCATGACACTAAAATCTAATTCTGACAAGTTCTTTTGTCATTAAAAACAAGTTAATTAAAAACAACAAAACAAAGATGAACGTGTGTAGGTACTGAACATTCACCCTCAGGCCATCTAAGATGAAGATGTTTGTTTCCTCATGGGAATAGATTTGGAGAAGTGTAGCATTCAGCAGTGGATCCTCTGCAGTGAATGGGTGCCGTCAGAATCAAACAGCTTAAAATGCATCACAATAATACACAAGTAATCCGCACCACTCCAGTACATCAATGAACATCTAGAGAAGTGTATTTGTAACAAATACATCATCTTTACATAAAACAAATACATCATTATGACATTTAAACAATCTTGCACACTATGAGCCCTATTGAAGCGTATGGTCTAAAGCGCAAGACACAGGTGCATTTGGCATGCCTAAATCCATTTTCTGGTAGTTGGTGTGCACAGCAAATGGTCTAAAAGGATCATGGACTTGATTATTACAGACCAGGCTTTTTGACTTTGACGTGATATTTCTATAAGTTTTTTGAACTCATTCTGACGGCACCCATTCACTTCAGAGGAATCATTAGTGAGCAAGTGATGTAATGCTACATTTTTCCAAATCTGTTCCCATGAAGAAACCAACTCATTTACATCTTGGATAGCCCGAGGAAGTTACTAGCTAAATTTGGAAGAACTATTCATTATATAACTCACTTTATTATCAAGCATTTCAGTCACACTTTTTATTTTCTCATTTATGGACATTGCTTTATCAGACTAATGTCAATTACGTTTATAACCACACAATTATTTCAAACAGTGACTTAAGCGGTAACACAAAAATGTGTCATTTTGCTGAATTTTGAAAAACTGGAGATGCTGATATATGTGCTGTTTTGCATAAACTACGCATTGTTGAAGTGTACTTACTATGCTAATCTAATTCACATTAAAGCAAGAAGTTGACACAGGAAGCGTTCATATGCATGTGTTTCGCCTGCTCTCGTGTGTGTCTGTGTGTGTGTGTGTGTGTGTGTGTGCTTCAGGCAGCGTTCTACCCTTCTCACTCATTTTAATGTCATCAGCCTATGCTTCAGTTAACATGTGTGCCTCCAGAACCAGCTTACAGGGTTCAACGATCACACACACAACATACAAAATACTCTACACCAAATACATAACATCTCATACACAGATCCACAAAAGATAATAATAACTACTATTACGGCAATATTAACTCAAATAACCTACCAAATGCATGCAGGCGATGTGAAGAGCTTCATGATGATTCAGACATTCAGCTAATTAATAAACAGAGATGCTCTAAAGGGTTTTGCGGCTCACACACACACACACCCCAATGATTGAGTCATCATGGTCTCACCTGTCCGCGGGTCCGCCGGGCCTGACGTAGGTCACTACTAGAGGTCGAGCCTTATGCCAGTCCTCATGAAAACCCCCTGAAAGCATGTGAAACACACACCTGACATGCCAACTCGATTGCCTTTAGTTGCAGCTAAACATAAACACATATGCACACACACACACACACATCTGCTGACCTTGAGAGTAACATCACAAAAATGGTTTAAAGTGCTTTTTTTTATCTTCCCTCGGTTGGGTAAAAACATGTAAAATATGCACAGTGCTGAAGTTGTATCGAAAGAAAACACGTTTACATGTTCACAGGTTTTCTGATGACACGCAGGCAAACAAATCAAATATTTAATTTCTTTAGTAATCTAGAAGTTTTTATGTGATTTCTTTTCTTTTTATGTGATCAAAATAATTATTACTACAACCTCCAGGCAGTTCCCTCACAAGCCTGGTTTGGGATTCTTTGTGGAATAATAAAAAAGAGCTAGTTTGATTTCAATTATTGATGTATTTTTTCTTCAGTTTTAGGATCATAACCTCATTTTCAAGTTAAAAACACATGCGATATTCTTGTAAAAACATTTTAAAGTGTCTGATGGTTCAGTACCTCTCAGAACGAAGCCAAAGCTGTTCCCTTCCTTTTCCAAGCACACTTCGATAGTTTTAGAGATGACGCTGCAGGGATTGCTGGGAGCTAAACATGCAGAGAACAGCTTGTGTTAGTGTCACAGGAGGATGAGCTACAGAGTTACAGACTGATGAAAAGATCTGAAATTCTGTTGCGGTACTATTGTACCGTGATTAGCACTATCAGTTATTAAAACCAAATGATTTTAAGGGGGGGTCAATAAGATTTAAAAAAAATAATCAATTAACACAAATATTAATAATAATATTCAGCAAGAACACATTCTTATTCTCATTAATATTTTTATCATTTATTCATATTTAAAATAACAACTTCTTCTTGATATTAGAATGACCTCTAAAGGATCATGTGACTCTAAGGACTGAAATAAAGATGCTAAAAATGTAGCTTTGATCACAGGAATAAATGACATTTTAACATACATCAAATAGAACATGGCTGCTTAAAACTGTAATGACATTTTGCACTATTGCCGTTTTTACCGTGTTTTTGATCAAATAAATGCATTATCAGAGAGAATAAGAGACTTCTTTGGTCGTTAATTACTTCAAACCAGTGGTCTCAATTTCCTGGAGGGCCACAGCTCTGCAGAGTTTAGCTCCAACCAGCCCCGAATCACACCTGTTTGGAATCCTGTTTGGATCCTGATTAGCTGGATGAGGTGTGCTTGATTTGGGTTGGAGCTAAACTGTGCATAGCTGTGGAATTGAGTTTGAGGCCAGCTGTATAAACCCACAAGAGCCCAGGTTATCTTCAGAACCGACACTTCTGAAAGTTCTCTGACCATCCCATTGACAACAATGTAATTAACACAATCAAGGCGTGCGTTCAATAATCCATGTGACATCAGAGGTTCAAACTTCATTTTTTTTGTACGCAAAGAAAACAGAGATAACGACTTTACTGTACAATTTGTTTTATTGTCTATAAAGGGTCAGAGAGCTCTCCCAATTCATCAAAAATATCTTAATTTGCGTTCCGAAGAGGTCTTACCGATTTGGGTGAGTAATTAATGACACATCTCTTTATGAATCTTCCCACTCCAAACATTCATGACTGGAGTAAATGTAAACATGAATGTATTTGTGTTCTTACCAAATGGTGGCAGCTCGTACTCCACCTCCAGCACCACACGCTCACCGATGTTCTTCAGCATGCTGATGATCTCATCATGTCTGAGTTTGGACAGGTTTATCCCGTTCACTGATTTTATATAGTCCCCGACATTGAGCTGGTCACTCCTGCCACACAGGTGCACATAGAAAATTAAATAATGCCATAATAAATTGTGGTCACATGCATAGTGTAGATTCTGAAATGTAATATGTTTGGATTAAGTGCTGAGAAAGATGTGTTTCTCAGCACTCAAACATCTTTTTCTGTTTTTAGTAACAGCAGAGCATGCCACTAGACATGCCAAAGTCATAGCTTAAAAAAAACAAAACAAAAAAACTTCATACAGGCCCACATTTACCTTTTAAAGGTACATGAAACGGGGCACTATTACAGCATGCATCCTATACCTAATTTCTATAGAATTTTCTATTAATTGGAGGATCCTATAAAAATGTATAGTAACACTCATTTACCATTAACTATGACTTTTCCCTCAGTATATTCCTCATTTGCTGTTTATTACTAGTTAGTAAGGTAGTTGTTAGGTTTATGTATTGGGTAGGATTAGGGATGTACAACGAGGTCATGTAGAATAAGGCATTAATACGTGCTTAATTTCTGCTAAAAATGGTTAATATTCTACAGTAGTAATATGCATGCTAATAAGCACGTAGTTAGGACTACTTGCCCTGAAATACAGTGTTATCAAATGTATCATCATAAATGTTAAAATGCCACAACAGTTGTGATAATAACAGATGTTTTCTGAGCAATAAATCAGCATATAAGAGTGACATATTTCTGATGTGACAATGGTGCAATAATGCTGAAAATTTAGCTTTGCATCACAGGGAACAAAAACTGCATTTTAAAATATATTCAAATAGACAAAATGTATTTCAAATTGTAATAATATTTTACAATATTACTGTTTTTAACCCTAATAAATCTTCAAAACACATGTAGGAAAATCTATGCTTGGTAATGACCTCAATCCTAAAAACAAGATTAGTTTCATATAATATGGCTGCATCTGCTGCAGAAACGTGAGTGTTTGTGTCGTGCAGCAGGTACATGCAGAGTGTGAGTGCATATATGTGTGATGTTAGTAGAGCTGACTCCTCATGTGCTGTTTTAGAAGCTAATTTAAGCCGCCGCTGTCACCCAGCACTAGGATTTTGCCTGTAAGCACCGCATTAACTTAGACAACAGCACACGCTCGGAACCGACACAATGACGACACACAAAAGTCATTAATTTACACATGAGCACACAACCGAAGGCTAAACGAACCACCCAAACACATCATTTGGTGATTCTGCCTAATTATGCAGTGGAGTTAAACAGCATTAATAGGCATAGTAATTATAAACGAGCACATCTGCACTAGCACTAGCACAAAAAAAAACCTTAGCTGTGAACTTAAATGCAGGGTCATAGGTTTAAATCACCTGGCTGCAAAACAAACATTTGCAACTCTGCTTTCAGTAACATGCACGTCAGTCCTGCGCTGCCTACAGGTCAGCACAGCCATTCAACTAAAACTCCTTGTGTGTGTGTGACAGAGAGAGAGCGGTCACGTTAGGCCTGCGTCAGACTGTCACACTAGAGGCTGATGTGATGGAGCAGCCCACATCCTAAGGTCTCACACACACACACACACACAGCAGCAGCCCAGATCCTGAGGTTAAAGAGCTGTGTGAGTAAACATGGTGCACCGCACACACTACAACAGTGCTATTTTAGCATCACTGAAATACTATTATAGTTTACAGTTTATTACAGTATATTTTTGGTATCCGAAAAATGATTGCGGGGTTGTCCTTGAAGATGGATATCCACGTGTTCTCCCATATTCGCGAGCACCATCCCTCCGTGAACATAAAAATATTAAAGACGTATTATTTCTGTGATGCTGAGGGAATCCAGTCATAATAATGTCATTGTATAAATCAAAATCTTGCTGTGCAGTAAATCAAATCGTGATGTGCGTGTCTGTGAATATACAGCGCAAAAAGGCTGCCATATATTGTAATCCGATATTCTGTGTCTCTGTGTGAAAGAGCAGTGCCGTTTCGCCTAAAGTAGATCTAGTACACTCTCAAGTATGCGTGATGCTCGTGGTTTTTAAAGCGCCTGATGTCTTACTCACTATGTGAACACATCAACAAATCCAGAGCTGCTCTCAGTGAAAGCTTTATTTAATTTTTTTAAAAATGAGTTAGACTCATCCTTCCATGTTTTGGTTTGACCATATCTCCTTTTATTCATTTAAGGGTAATTGTAGCTGATGATTATAATAATAATGATGATAGTTTAATACCGTATACCGTGAAACCGTGATATTTTCCATACCGTGAAAATCTCATACCGTTACAAACAAGATACAGTAATACATAAAACCCCCACATAGTGTAAAACAAACATACAAAACATAAGATTACCAGATTACCAAGACAAAGCTGATACCTTAATGAAGTATAACAGAGAAAACCATAAAGTCTGTTTAGATGTAAAAAGAGCAACTACTGGTAGATCAGTCACTGGTCAGCATGCGTGTATGTCTCATCTGTTTCTCACCGGATCGCGAGACCTCCTGGTCTCAAGTTTGACACTCTTGGCTTGCCGTCCTTGTCACAACCGCCAGAGATTGTGAGACCAAGACTGGTGCCCTCTTTTTTAATCAGTTCAACCGTCGTCACACCTCTCTGCTCATCTGTGAGTAAGCAAACACACACAATAACCACTCAAGCACCGTCACACAGACCTTCACAGCAGGTAACTCACCACCGGTCCCCGGGGAGCTTGAGTAGCCATGCATTATGACATATAAGTCAGATTTATTTAACCATAACCATGTTATTACTCCAGTCTTCAGTGTCACATGGTCCTTCAGAAATCGCTGTAATATGCTGATTTGATTTGCTACTCATAACTTTTCATATCATCATCAATGTTGAAATCAGTTGTGCTGCTTAATATCTTTGTGGAAACTGTGAAATGTGATTGTTCAAACCTTCAAAGTTCTCTGCTGTCACTTTTGAACAATTTAACCTCTTATTAAATACATAAATTGATATAAATAAATTTGTATTTATTTATTATAAAGTAAACTTACTGTCCACATTAATTTTGAATAATAGTTTGTTGCTGTTATAATATGTTTGTTTATTTCATAAACATTTAAATGGCTGATATATGTCCAAAGGAAATATCATACATACATACTGTATATAATATATAAAAATAAATATTTTGTATTACACAGTGGGTACGGAAAGTATTCAGACCCCCTTAAGTTTTTTACTCGTTCTTATATTGCAATCATTTGCATCATCTAAGTTCATTTTTTTCCTCATTAATGTTCATGCAGCACTCCATATTAACAGAAAAACATATTAAAAGGAAAACTTAAATATCTGTTCCTTAATATTCAGATCCTTTGCTGTGACACTCATTTATTTAACTCAGGTGCTGTGCATTTCTTCTGATCATCCTTGAGATGGTTCTACACCTTCAATTGAGTCCAGCTGTGTTTGATTATACTGATTGGACTTGATTAGGAAAGCCACACACCTGTCTATATAAGACTATATAATGAGAATCATGAGGTCAAAGGAACTGCCTGAAGAGCTCAGAGACAGAATTGTGGCAAGGCACAGATCTGGCCAAGGTTATAAATAATTCTGCTGCACTTAAGGGTCCTAAGAGCACAGTGACCTCCATAAACCAATATCTTGGTGAGAGAGGTAAAGAAGAACCCAAGGATCACTGTGACTGAGCTCCAGAGATAACCCTCCAGTCGGGAGGTGGGAGAAAGTTGTAGAAAGTCAATCATCACTGCAGCCCTCCACCAGTAGGGGATTTATTGCAGAGTGAATGCGGCCAAGTACTGGGATATCCTGGACCAAAACCTTCTCCAGAGTGCTCAGGACCTCAGACTGGACCAAAGGTAGGCCTGTAGCGACGTGTAGTCGACATTATCACTCGTACTGCGTCTGCTAAGACGCTATGGGAACACAGTTCAATCCCGCTGTGCTGCGAGTGCAGAACGATAAAGCCTGGCAGCGGACCTAGGGGAAACCCGAGGACGCTCCTGTCTCATAAGCATAACATTCATTAACTTTCACTTTAAGGTGTGTAGCCTGTGCTCGCGGCCGGGGCAGATGACAGCAGGCAGACAAGCTTTAATAAGTGAATAAGTTATAGCTCTTATCCTGAATATACTGTTTAAACGCACAATCCAGCAGTCAATACAGCGAATACACAGACACATAGAGTTTAAGGTCTCGGGTTGGGGTTACATTGGCCAACACAGAACGAGAAAAAACCTTTAAACTTGAGTTATTGGTACTGTAAAAGAGTTTTGTTTAACAAAACCATTTTGTATAACACTGCTGTTGTTTTGTTTTAAGCAGATGATGTTTGGCTTTGGATACATTTGTATAATAAAGTAATCTATTTAATCTTTAGGGGCAATTAGTGATTTTAGGTTGTTGTTTTTTTTTATCATGCAACAGAAAAATAATAGTTAGATAAATCATCTAATTAGTCATTAGAATAGTGGACTATTCGATAAAATAATCGGCAGAATAATTGTTTTAAAAATAATCGCTTACCCCCAGCCCTAGCCGAAGGTTTACCTTCCAACAAGACAATGACCCTAAGCACAGCTAAAATAATGAAGGAGTGGGTTCACAACAACTCTGTGACTGTTTTTGAATGGCCCAGCCAGAGCCCTGACTTAAACCCAATTGAGCATCTCTGGAGAGACCTAAAAATGGCTGTCCACCAA
>JAUYWG010000041.1:2085373-2101371 GCA_034779775.1 Enteromius afrohamiltoni
AAAATGAACTTAAATGATTTTAGCAAATGGCTGCAATATAACAAAGAGTGAAAAATTGAAGGGGGTCTGAATACTTTCTGTACCCACTGTATATAGCGTCATTAAGCTTCGGGCATCCAGAGTTAGAGTTCCAGCCTGTCCCACTTCACTTCCTGTCTACTTTTTACTGTCTTTTCCAAATAAAGGTAAAAAAAAATAATAAATTCCACTCATGACGATTATGAGGATGATTATGAGAAGATATTTTGGATGTAGAATCTAATTTTATTCTTTAATCATTATGACAAATTGCTCTCTTTTATATGCATTATTTGTTTAATTTATTTATTTTTTATGAAATAAAGTGCACTACTTTATTTAGGTTTTATTTTTATTTTCCACTTATAATAGTTTTAATGAGAATATTCTGATAGTATGATCAAATGAAGAAAAATGATGTGATAAGCTTTTATGATGCAGCAGCTGCAATCTAAAGTATATTATTACAGCTCTTAAATCTCCACAGCATCTGATGTGAGTGTCAGAGTGGTAAATCACTAGAGACAAATTAACTGACATGATTCTTCACAAGCCCAACGGATAAAAAGAAAAGAACAGAGAGAGCGACTGAGGGTTTATAGCAGTGGTCTGAAGAAATCAAATATCAGCATCATCACAGACAAACAGTCTCTTTATTTTAAGCTACTAGACATGTATGTGTGCTGATACTGGCAGAATTACTTATAAAGAGACTCAACATAGAGCAAAACACAGCAGTGTCATGTGGAGCATAAAAGGTATATAGTTCATCCAAAAATCGAAACTTGTTAAAACATTTCTCAGGCCATTCAGGATGTAGCTGAGTTTGCTTCTTCATTAGAACAGATTTAGAGAATTCTTGCATTAATAATAATAACAATAATGCATTTTATTTAAAGGCGCCTTTCTGAACACCCAAGGACACCTTACAGCAAGCAACCAATAAAGTAATAACAGTAAAAAGAGACAGTAAAGAGACATTATAAAATATACAACATAAGAACATTCATTACACATAAAAAAAAATAATAAAAAAGCTTTAATTACACGGAAGCCTGAGTAAAAAAATACGTTTTAAGACGTGATTTAAAAATATGAAGACTGTCACTGTTACGTATGTTGGGAGGGAGCGAATTCCACAATCGAGGTGCCACAAAACTAAAAGTTCTCCTTCCCATTGTACTTAAGCGAATACGTGGTGGCACGAGAGAAACTTAATTAAGAGTTAATTGATCTAAGAGAACGAGAAGGAGTGTAGATGTTTAGAAGATCGGGGAGATATGGAGGAGCCAAAGTATGCAGAGCCTTAAATATGAGAAGTAAAATCTCTTGAAGTACATCAATACGGTACTTAACTGGGAGCCAGTGTAATTGCTGTAGAATTGGAGTGATGTGCTCACGTAGAGTAGTCCTAGACATGACATGAGCCGCTGAATTTTAGACCAGTTGAAGTTTGCAGAGGAGTTTCGTAGGAAGACCAGAGAGAAGAGCATTGCCGTAATCAATTCGTGAAGTGACCAGCGCATGAATTAAAATTGCTGTACTGCTCTTGGTAAGAGAAGGTCGAAGGCGGATAATATTACGCAAATGAAAATATGTGGCACGTGTAATGTTATTTACATGAGCTTCAAAGGAGAGTGTGCTGTCCAGAATGACACCCAGACTCCTGACCTGTTGAGATGGGTACACTTTTGTATTGTCTATAATTAAAGAAGGACAATTAGATTTATCCAAAGTTGATTTAGTGCCTACTAGTAAAACTTTGGTTTTGTCACTATTAAGTTTTAGGAAATTACCTGAGAGCCAAGCTTTAATACCAGATAAGCATTCATTCAAGACGTGTAGAGGAGAAGAATTAGAAGGTTTAGAAGATAAATATAACTGGGTGTCATCGGCATAGCAATGGAAATTGATACCGTATTTCCTAAAAATAAAACCAAGAGGAACGTAGGTAGATCATAAATAAAAGAGGCCCTAAAACAGATCCCTGAAGAACTCCAGAAGTAACTATAAGTGACCTAAGTGACTATAAGTCCTAAAGCAGGACAGGGGAGTGTCTGCGATTCCTATAGATGCTAACCTGTCCAAAAGTATCTTGTGTGAGATCAAGTAGGCACTAACTTAGCCGCACTAAGATCAAGTAGGACACTAGTATAGTCAGAAGACCAGAATCAGCTGCTAATAACAAGTCATTAGTTATTTTAACCAAGGCTGTCTCTGTACTATGATGAGAATGAAAACCAGATTGGAAATGTTCACATAATGCATTCTCGGAAAGGTGTTCATGAATTTGAGCTTTGACACACTTTTCCAATATTTTGGTAATGAATGGCAGTTTAGAAATCGGTCTATAGTTTTCAAAATTTAGTGGGTCAGCCCCTTTTTTCTTAAGGATGGGAGTAATGACAGCGGTTTTCATTTCATACCCGGTATCAAGGGAGGAATGAATAATTTTAGTGAATAATGAGGACAGTGACGGTAAACAGGCTTTAACTAATCAAGTAGGCATTGGGTCGTGCTGACAGGTGGAAGATTTAGATCTTTGAATATAATCCCATATCTCTGCTGGAGGTGGTACGATAAAATAATTAAGAAGTAGAGTGTATAATTCCTTCGCTGGCTCCAATTATATTAGTATAATAGTCTGATTTTGCTTTAGACAGAGCTTCTTTATAATGGTACATATGTTCACTCAACATATCTTTGTGTACCTTTAGGCCAGATTTAGCGTATAGTCGTTCTAGCCTACGTCCCTTACGTCCGTCTGGAGTGGAGAAGTCCACTTTGTTGGAAAAGCTGGCCAGTTCATCAGTGAGGTTAGAGACATCAATGTTCTAAATGTTCCGAAAAGTGATACTATGACCCGTTTTTATCTTAAAAACTGTCAACTGAGCACAGAAAGACGCTAAAAAAATGATCTGATAAAGACAGGTCAGAAACATTACAATTATAAGGAGCTAAACCAGAGCAGCAGATGAGGTCAAGAATATGACCTTTAGAGTGAGTAGGAAACTGTTGCAAGAAGCAAACTCATCTGCATCTCGGATGGCCTGAGGTTGAGTAAATGTTCAGCAAATGTTCTTTTTTGGGTGAACTACTCCGTGTTATCAGCAGGTTTGAGTTCTGTTGCATTACGTGAACACTTACCAGCTATGCTGCTCCTCTTGTTGAGGCTGCTGCTGTCACTTCCAGCATCTTTGTTTCCCTTTGTGTATGGGACATCTTCTGAAACATGATATGATCAAATAAATTATTATAATATGTTACAAATTTACAGGTTTGGACTGATTGCTTCTAATAATAATAATGATTTGGAATTGAATTAAATCTCAAGTAAACAAAAAGATCTTTACGTTCATAATGACTTATTTTTGAGTGAACCAGTGTATTCAACAATGATATGTAAACATGTAATTCTGGCATGCAACACCTTTTATGAACACTAAAACACAACATAGACAGGTTAATAAATTGTGATAAGCCTGCATAAATTAAACAGTTAGGAAACAGGTGTTTAAAAATATTTTAAATAGATCAGATTCATATATTTATCATCAATAACGCCATCTGGTTTCAATCTCATATATTTGAACTGATTAAATATTGGAACAGCAACACCAAGACATATTTCACTCAGGTATATATATTTTACATAAATACACTTCATGTTAATTAAAATGAACAGATTTCTGCTGATTCTAAGAAATCTTAATGAACGCATTTTGAAAATATGATTATTTAAATAAAGTAAAAAAAAATGCAAATAAGTGATTATTAATTATACAATGATTTTTTTCAGTGCATAATCATACCCATTTCATTTATGTATGACTGACAAATATGCATCACATAGCGTTTAATAGTTTATGTTAAAACTGTGAGACCCAAATGGATGGAAATGTTATGGGCAGTTTAAATACATACATTTGAATTTTATACAACTGAAATTTTTTTTTACAAAAAAACAAAACAAAAACTAAACCTAAACGTAAGTCCTCTCCTATGTTATTACTGGATATTTAGTTTAATTTGGAAAGAAAAAAAATGCATGGAAGTATAGGTTACAAATTCATTTTAGCTACTTTCTGATACTACAACAGCCCCAATGGAGTAACCTAAGAATCATGTAGAAAGCTCAAGGCTCGTCCGGAACTTCACATCCTGTCAGTTTCCCATCCTGATACTTTAGCCAGCAAGCTACACAACCTCCATGTCTGATAATACATGCCTCTGATGTTCATTTCAGTGTTTGTTAAGCCTAGAAATTCAAACCATTCTTTCAGTTCAAATGTTTGGGGTTGGTAATACGTCTTAGTAAAAAAAAAATGTTTGCATTCATTTCAAACACAATAAAAACAGCAATAAAAATAAAATATCTCGTAAGATGGCCACATCCTTGCGATAGTGGTATGATGCGGTGCAACAAATCCCCGACAGGAAACTGCAGCCGCGTCATCTATTTATGACGCGCTGACACAAATTCCAAATAGTTTTCAATGGTCGCTTAATCGTGTCCAGTGTTATGCAAAGCTGCATCCACACAGCTTTCAAATTATACTCAACAGACGAGCGGACGGACGAGCTTGACACATGCGAAATGCCACTAATTCACTCTTTCAGCATTCTTTTTGCCAAAATGACGTAATGCAGATGGCCAAAGTTTACGTTGCGTTAAGGCTGACTCAGCGTTTGCTGTAGGCGAGTTTGTTTAGGTATTAAAAAATCGCATACCCTGCTTTTAAAGGAATATTTGTGTTATTTGTTTTTATTTATTTATACTATTTAACATTTTTTTGTTATTTATTGTTAATTACTTGCCTGTCATTTTGTGGCAAAATATTTTGCAGTGTCCACATGTTTATTACTGCATGCAAGTCATTAAAATAGATTCATCTAAAAAAGTTGATTACAAAATGCACCTACATTTTCTTTATGTTTTTGTTGAATAAAATTCATTTTTTTCCCAATATATTTCATCACTGAGGAATAATTTTAAAAAGTCTAAAAATCTCGTCTCGTTCTCGTGAACTAAGTGTCTCGTCACACCCCTAATTTGAATATATTTTAGAATGTAACTGAAAACAGAATTGTCCGTATCATTACTCCAGTCTTCAGTGTCACATGATCCTTCAGAAATACTTCTGATATGCTGATTTGCTGCTGAGCAAACATTTGAGTTGCACCAGTGCTGAAAACAGATGTGCTTCTTTATATATTTGTGGAGAACAAGATCAATTTATTTTTAGGATTTTCTGATGAATACAAAATTGCAAAGAACAGCGTTCATTGATATCAGAAATCTTTTGTAATATCACAAATGTCTTTACTGTCACTGAATAGAATAGAATAGAATTCTGAACAGAAATACACATATAAGGTCCATG
The DNA here is from genome assembly GCA_034779775.1 of Enteromius afrohamiltoni. NCBI lineage: Eukaryota > Metazoa > Chordata > Actinopteri > Cypriniformes > Cyprinidae > Enteromius > Enteromius afrohamiltoni. Next base: position 2,090,776 of record JAUYWG010000041.1, read on the forward strand.
CTGAATAAAAGTATACATCTTATTTAAAAAAATATTACTGACCTCAGGCAGTGTTCAAATAAAAAATGAGAACTTGATGTAGAGGCAATTTGTGTGCTACTAAACAAATAAAGGTCAACCAATCCCTATGTGCTAGTCCTTCCTGAGCATTAACAAATCATGAATCTGCTTTTGCTCAATGAAGATTCAGCTGGCTTTTAGGCCAAAAGGCTAAACAAACCAACATTGCTCAGACTGTTTGTTTAAGAGGTCAAAGGCTCCAAACATCACACCACTGCTTTAACAGTCAACAAACTGCACATCTACAAGTAGTGAGCAAGTGTTATATAACACACTCACACACAGCAGCGTTTCTGAAAGTCACAGCTGAGTAAAACTGTCATTATGGGTCATGATAACTCATTTTCCAAGTCTATTAAAACTCTGAAACTAATTTGGAGCAAAGCACTCCGACGGCCCTGGTTGTGTTGACACCAATCCTGATGTAGGTTAAACGGATGATGTTCTAACAATGCAAATGAAAGCTCAGGGCCTATTTTCAGAGCTGGGTTTTTATTTATAGAGGCCACAGTGGCCCCGGTTGTCCCCCCTCGCTCAGCTCTCAACAGGCTTTTCCATTTACTAGGAGGGCTGGAGCTAAAAACAACGCGGCCCAGGACAAATGTTATGGGTGGGCCTTCTTTACTCGGTCTAAATAGGTAGACAGTTACACAGAGGAACATACCGTAGTGGACTCTATTTGTCACATTCTCTGTTTTAAAGGAAACAAACAGAATTAATTATTTGCTGTATATTAAACAAAACCCTAACCGAAAGGATTTGATTCATTTGAACTGTACAAGACAGTTCCAACCAGTATGCAAACATAAAGGTACCAAAAAATATGGTATTTGGTATCAATACTCTTTGAAGTGTCTCACAATATAATCTAAATACCATTGTATATGTATATAATAATCATTCAGATCCATGGCAAATACCAAAGTACTATCAAAATAACAACTATACCATATACTACCAGCAGAAAGTTTATGAAAGGATCAATTTGATACCTACAAAAGACGGGTCAGCTAGATGCGAAAACAATAGATACCAACAAGGATGCATTATATTGACCAAAGGTGACCGTAAAGATGTTACAAAAGGTTTCTATTTCAAATAAATTCCAAGATTTTGAACTAATTAAATAATATCCTAAGAATCCTAAAAGTGTTAATCCACAGTTATTAACCCAATTAATTGCACAGTTTCCATCTGCCAATCCACAGAGGCAAAATATGAAGCAGTACAACTTTTCTTGAGCAGCGAATAAGCATATGATTTCTGAAGGATTACGAAGACTAAAACAATTCAGCTTTGACATCAAACAAATAAATTACATTTTAAAATATATTCAAATAGAAAACAACTAATAAAAATTGTAATAATATTCCATTATATTACTGTTTTTACTGTATTTTTATGAAGTAAATGCAGCCTTGGTCATAAAAAAAATAAATAAAACAAATCTTACCAACCCCAATGTGCATGACAGAAGAAGTGAAAAAGAAGCAGCGAATGTGAAGAAATGATCAACATGACTCACCACTGCTGTTGCGACCCTCTCTCCTCAAACCACACAGCATCATGAGAATATCACGATTTCATTCTGTCACACATCATTTGACAGGATCTAACTAAACTGACCAAAGCGCACACCTGGAAATGACCATCTAAAGCTATCTGATTCAGACAGGATTTCTCTGAGAACGAATCCTCTTTGAAAAGCGATGAAACGATGTTCCTGTAGAAGACAAGCAGACCAGATGAATCCATTCAGCGACCTCAGATAGTTTTCTCTATAGCTGCTCCTGTTGCACAGATGATGATCGCTCCATACAGACGAATCATATAGAATTCCAGCTTTCCTCTAAACATGTGCAGATCAAATATATCTCTACTGCAGGTCCACGTGAGCGACTGAAAGAGTGCAATGCAAAAAAAAGTGTTGCATAGCTGCCGCTGGATTATTCCTGAGACATTCCAGTGTCACTCCAGTTTGCTCTTTCTAAATGTGGTCTCCTCTGCCTGCCAATCCACAAATGCAACTAGTCTCCAGTCAGTCATCCGTAAAACACATGTGATCCGCGCGCACAGCACAGATTCAGTCCTGGGTTTGCAGCGTGAGCCGAAGCAGATGGTAGTTTATCCAGAGATGACAGCGCTGCAGTATGGGAATGTATCCGAACGCTCCAGTGCTTCACAGAGATCAGACCCGGACAGAACACACACTCGCTCCTTCTCTCCTCTCCTCCCTCACTTCTTCAGCTTCTCGCTGTTCACATGTGCTCATCGTTCCTGCACTGGCCTATTAATCATGTTCGCTCACGCACACACACATATTCTTGCACTGTGTGCCCGAGAGAATCTTCCTACCGGCAAGCTAATGTAGACACATATATTACACACACACACACACACACACAGAACCAAACCCCTCACTCCTCTCTCAGCCCCCACGTGCCTCACGCACAAACACTTCCTCCTCCCTGTCTGTCTCCCTCTCACGTGCCCCGTTTCTCTTCATTTGGCAGCCGAGCATCTAGCGTGAAACCAACATGAAACCATGGTAAATGTATTTAAAGAACCCTGAAAAAAGTATTGAGTAGCACAACTGTTTTCAACACTGATAATAATCGTAAATGTTTCTTTAGCAGAAAATCAGCATATTAGAATGATTTCTGGAGGATCATGTGACACTAAAGACATTTTTCATAGATCCACTACAAAATAAAGGATAAAATATCCTGTTTCCCCTTGTCAGATTAGATTATAATGATAATGACAGAGCATTGTCCTTTACATAACATAACATATTTTCTTCTGCATTCTAGAATCAAATACGTGTATGTTGCTAAAACTGGGCTTTATGTTACAGACAGAATATAAGTCATATATTTTCCTTGCCTTTAAAGGGATAAACCAAATGTAAGTCTATGCCAATCTGCTCTCAGATTTCATTTTTGGGGGTTGGTCGAAGTATTTCAACCACTAGTAGACTTTTGTCTTGACAGCTGCATGTGTCCGAGACAAACACCCGTCTCATCCATCAACACACAGGCCTACTGCATATTCTTCCCTATGGTGCAAAACTGGAAAAACCTTCTCCTCAACAACACATACATCACAGTCAATATACCACACTGATAGTTATAATAACTGCATCATTACTCCAGTCTTCAGTGTCACATGATCCTTCAGCAAACCTTCTTATAAAAAAGCTAAAAAAATGCTAAAAAAAATAAAACCTTTCCTTTTAAATTATACTAATATATCACAATATTACTGTTTTACTCTATTTTGTATCAACTAAATGCAGCATTGATGATCAAAAGAGAGAATAAGAAGTTCATAAGGTGTGAAATGGATACTAAATATTCTAAATAACTGATTATTGTAATCTAATGTGGTGAAATGCTGCATTTACTGTAAAAGACTGCACATTATTAAAAGTAATTCTAAACAACACAGCCCCCATGTGGCAGAATGCTGTTTTGCAGGTCACTTCTGCTGATGTAGGACATGCATCTTGCATTCATTTTTTTTTAAGACCCACACAGGTAAGAAAAACATAAAATATATTCTATATTTTTAAATGACACACATAAGAACTTCAGCAGACTGCTTATAAAGTACACACACCTATACATGCAATTAACCCTTTACCTGTACAAACATCGTCACTATCACACCTTATGCACATTCTCTTATCTTACCTTTAACCCTTCCTCTGATAACTCCAAACCGACACCGTAAAGAAAACGAGAACATCTTCCTCTTCCCTTTGACTCCTCCAGCCAGCCCTTTCTTCATGGTCGTCCGTGCAGGGACCCCATCTGGGAGCACTTTGGGGTTTAAAGAACAACTAACGTGCCACATGGCTCCTTTTTTCTTCTCCTCTCTCCAGTACAGATCTTCAGCCTATTCTTCGGGTCTATTTCTCACTTATCTACCTCCTCTACCCTCTCTTAGTTCATTCTCTGTGGGAAATCCTGCAACTTAACTCATAGATATGAGGGTTTTGGAGAAACACGGATGATCTCATTTCACCGCGTAATGAAAATCTGGGTATGACTTAATAATACATCCAGTTAAATGTAGTGGGTAGGGCTAATAACACTGTTGGAGTGCAAGTGTGTGCATTGGCTGCTCACAGATGAGACAGATGGACTGAAACGGCCTGCTACTGAGATACAGGCTGCCTGAACCACAGGAGAGACACCACACTAACAATAAAGTACCATAACTACTGACAGAACCATATTTTGATGTGGATGTTTAAATACCAAGGTACTTTTAGTATGGCAACCGTGCAACATTATAGAAGGGAGGCTGGGACTAGTTGTCACAATTTAGTACTGTAACTCACTTAAGTATCCAATGGACACTTTTTTTGCTATATTTTACAAGCTATAGCCTACTATACCTTAGTATTCAAACTATTTTCAGTATCAACAATTTGTGTACTGGGTCAATGCACAAATATAAAATATAACATAACAAAGGTATCTTATTTTTTACTTAATGTTTAAACTAACTTTTTATTGTTGAATAAAAAGACACTGTATTATTAACAGTAACTAATGGGACCTTGTTTGTTATATTTTTCCATTTGAAAAAAAGTCAGAAAGTCAGAAAGTATTCAGACCCCCTTAAATTTTCCAATCTTTGTTATATTGCAGCCATTTGCTAAAATTATATAATCATTTTTAGGCTTCTCCAGAGAGCCTCAATTGGGTTTAAATCAAGGTAAACCTTCGGCCCAGACTGAGGTCCTGAGCACTCTGGAGAAGGTTTTCGTCGAGGATATACCTGTACTTGGCTGCATTCGTATTTCCCTCGATTACAACCAGTCGTCCTGTCCCTGCAGCTGAAAAACACCCCCACATCATGATGCTGCCACCACCATGCTTCACTGTTGGGACTGTATTGGACAGGTGATGAGCAGTGCCTGGTTTTGTCCATCCATGCCACTTTAGCAATTTTACTCGAGTGAAAGTGCAAAAATACTTGTTTTTTATGTACTTAAGCAATTTTATACAGTCTACTTAATTTTATATAGCACATATTTTTTTTATTATCTTACTGCTCAAAATACCTGAGATTTTTGACGCGCATGATGCAGTAATGTTTATTGTGAAGCTTACACTGAAATGTCTAATTTTTACTAGTAAGAAAAAGGTGTTTTGAAGCGTAGGCAATTGTTCTGCAGAACGTCACATAATGTTATACATGTCATGAGAATAAGTTAGGATAAACATTTGAAGGAAAATATTATATATATATATATATATTTTTTTTTTTTTTTTTCCCTTCTCAAACCTTGTCTGTGTTGTAAACACTCCTGGACAAAGCCCCCAGAGGGCATTACTACACACAACTGTTAATTACTGTATCAAATCCTTTCTTTTTCCCTTGTTATATATAAAAAATATTTGGACATTATCTAAAAATAACTATAAATTAGCACCAGCAAGCTTGTTAGCTAAACAATATTTAGGCCTACTTATTTTCAGTAAGGTTATGAATAAACATTCATATCTGTCTACTCGGCTAGTTGATCCAAACAATATACAAAAAATGTATACCGTTGATAAACGATATAAACACAGACGTAGGGCTAAATGCGTAGCATTTGAATAAAACTGCTAATGTTACAGCAGCAGGGAATATGAACGTTCTTTGACGTGTCATTTCAGTGGACTTAAATAGATCACCCTTTACTGAAGTAAAAGTTGCTAAAAATATAACTACTCCGTTAAAGTACAGATACTTGAAAAATGTACTCTAGTACATAAACGAAGTACAGCTACTTCTATATAATTAATTACCAATATTAATATCATAATAACACTAAAAGTACATCCATTCTTCTTAAGAAATTAAAACAAAATTACAATTGGTATACTTCCCCATCCTACAGGAACATTTCTATGATCCAGTCTCCCACAGTGGATTTATTGAGATGAGACTTAGACCTCTATGGAGGAAACTTCATGATGATCAGTGTCGCTACCAGCGCAAACGTAGTCGAATCAGTGCTTCCTCTGGAGTGTCTATTACTTTGGATATAACTGCTGAAGGGGAGGAGGACTCCACTCATCTCCAGAAAACCTCATTGGGCATGGAAAAAACATACAGTAGTCGCAGGTTATGGAGATTTTTGAACAATATCCTTGATTTGACATGCCTTACTTGGTAAGGACATCTTATGTTTTGCATGTTTTTTCCTCTAGCTAGGTATAAATAGACTTGTCAGTACATGGACATGACTGCTATATATTAACATTTAAAGTCCAAAAGAATTCAAAATGGGGTTTTTTATACTTTGTTAGTGCACATTACGAACCTTGTGGCGAAACATTCAATGCAATTGAATTAAAGTTTAAAATAAAATAAAGTCCTTTAAACATCCTTTAACCACTCCCCTCCAACCATCAGTCTGCTGCAAGCTAGAGGTTTTAAGGTGCACTGAAATTAAGCTCCACCATTTATTTTTCTTCAATCAATTTATTTCAAATCATAAAACTGAAGTACAATATTTTTAGGACTGCATACATTTTTTGATCATTTGTGAACATACTGAGAAAACACAGTAAAGTTGTAATTGTGTATTCTGTCCTTTGTTGTAACTGTATTATGACACTGAGTTTGTTTTCTGGGAAGGCTGACCTCTTTCTTCGAAAATGGGAAGGAAATATCGTTCCACAGCGAAAGATCATGCCAACTGATAATGAGAGTGAAAGTACGCTACTTTGCTTGTTCTATCAAACCGTTGTTCTTCTTTCAGTGGACACCATTAGTTTTACTAGTTCTCTGATGGTAGAGTTGGAGATCAAAGTCAGCCTTTATTTCATTTGAATGATGTTTATGTTAATATGTTTCTGTTTTAGTTTGTTAGTTTTCTGTGCAAGAACGTTGTGATGTTGTGATGTATAATATTGTGCATTCCTATTTTTTTTTGAACATAAATAAGAAAAAATCTCTTGCAATGAATGCAAATGAATTAAAGAGAAGTTCATCCAAAAAAGTTTAATTACTTAATTTAATTACCCTCATGTCATTCTAAACCGATAAGACTTTCATTCAACTTTGCAAACACAAATTAAGATATTTTTGATGAAATTCGAGAGCTTTCTGACCCTCCATAAACAGCAACACAACTGAAATGTTCTCAAGCACAGAAACGTAGGGGTCATTCCAGCTGGAATCATCAAATGGTCCCCACCCGACCCCCTCAGAATTGTCTGAAAAAAAATCTATGTGATGGGCAATATGCCCCATAGATCATATACACAATTTCAGATCTCTGCTGAGCATACTTTTTTTTTACAAAACCATTACTTTAAGGGTTTTCAGATGTCCAATGTCCAAACCTCAATTTTCAATGTACAGTATAAGCATCAATCTTGGTAAATGGTCTGATATGTATAATGTCTTTCACATCCTTTGATATCAGATGGATGTTGAGATATTAAGGTCCAAAAATGGGAAAAAAACTCATTTACACTAATGTTCAGAGCAATATTTCCCATGAATGACACCAGGTGTGAACATGAAACTTTTTTTTTATTAGAATGGAGTTTGCCTCATTTTCCTGTAATGATTTTTTCTTTAATGAACTCAGAATTTCGCCACTGATCCTATTGTTCACTTTTGCTATTCTGTAAAGCTGAAAGCTGCTCGTGCCAGCTTGCAAGTAACTGTAGATGGACATATACTAGCAGCACATGACCTGTTCACCTGGGCAGATAAAAAGATTCTTGGAATAAAGTTCATCTTCATTGACCAAGAAACTGTTAATGCCAATTCAGATGTGCTGCATTACAGATTCTTGAAGTCATGTAGTGTTCCTGGCACACAACCATTCCTTTAAACGAGTCAATCACACAATTTTGGAGGTCAGTCGAGTATCAGGAACATCAGGATTCCATGTCAACTTTGAGGTTGACCCAGTCGAACAAGGCCTTCACGTCACAGATATGGCCCCAGGATAGTATGTTACTTGCGTGTATGAATGACAATGGTGGGTTGGTATCATCAGAGATGTCTCTGAAACAGAGAAAGACATTCAAGTGCTTTTTTTCATCCCCATGGCCCATTTAGAGGCTACTTTTGGTCAAAAGGGGCCTCTCCAGCATATCCACTGGACGATGCTATGTCATAAAAGAAAATGAAACTGTGGATTCAGAAACTTTCATGAACAACTTTCAGTAACTGTTATCTCACACATTTATTTCTGTTGGTGGTATACATTATTAAAGTGACTCATGTCTGAAAGTTTTTTTGTATTTTGTATTTTTTGTATAAGTGGAACATTAATAAATTCTGTTGAAATGCCCATACCAAGCTGAATAGCAAATGTATTACAATAGGATCAGTGACGAAAATAGGATCTGAGTTTTAAAAATATCATTACAGAAAAATGAGGCAAAACCCCATCCTAATCAATAACAATATGCACTTTCAAAAAAACAAGTTTTATGTTCCATCCTAGTGTCATTCATGAGAAATACTGCTCTGAACATTGGTGTAAATGAGTTGTTTTGCATTTTAATATCTCACCATCCATCAGACTCTATTGTCTGATATCAAAGGATGTGAAAGACATGGTACATATCAGACCATTTACCAAGTTTGATGCTTATACATTAAAAATTGAGGTTTCTACAGACATCTGAAAACCCTTAAAGTAATAGTTTCAAAGAAAAATAGAAGGCCAGCATTCAGGTATAAATTTAGTAACAATGCAGCGAGTTGTAATTCATGCAGTTCTGGACTAAGACTCTTTGCCCAGAACATTTCATGGACCTGGCACAACTCTTTCTGGAGAAATTTCAGTCTGAACATGGTCACTCAGACAGTGCTGCCAAAAACTTTTTTTTTACATATTTTTTGTGAAAAAAGTACGCACAGTGGAAACAAATATGAGGAGGTCAGGTGGGGAACTTTTCCAAAATTTGATGATTTCAGCTGGAATGACCTGACATGTGACATCAGGGGTTAAGTTGTGCTGATATGGAGCTATGATACATTTTGTGCTCAAAGAAAACAAAAATAACAACTTTATTCAACAACTCTTGTCTTTATCATATCATCTGCAATTTTAGAGAGAGTATTACAACATATGCACTAGGGTTGGGCATCGAGAACCGGTTCCAACTTGGAATCATTAAAAAAATAACGATGCCATTGGAATCGTTTGGAATCGTGTTTTCGATTCCGATCATCGGTTCCAAACACGCAGGTTTTAGTTCCTTTTGTGGCCACCGTATTCCTGGAAGTGCAACCCTGCGCTAACCAACGTTAGGAACGTTACCTCGTCACAACAATCAGGTAAGTGATTGTAGTTTAACAATAAAGCGCTTTGGTGAACCAAATTTGGTGAACAACAACGTTACTGAAATATTTCTGTGAAATCAAATGAGCCTGTGATATGTTTTGACGCCGGCCCACAAAGAATCGGAATTGAGAATCGAAAAGAACCCAAATCGAAAGGAAGAATGGCAATCGGAATCAGAATCGTTTAAATCAACACGATGCCCAACCCTAATATGCACAGGCTTTCCTGTCCATGCAAACAAAGCACTCGTCGTGTTTTGTTTATGAGCAGAGGACAGCAAGGGCATGCGTGACACTTTCTTCACAATGGCGGCATACCACAGCGACATGGAACGAAACGAGGGTGAGAATCATCATCAAAATACATCATTGTAGCCGAGAATGACAAAGTCACCATTCTATTGGACGATAACAGTCTGATGTGTGCAATTGACAAGCTGTTTAAAATGTATTGGGCTTGCAATGTACAATATCCTGTCCAACTTACATCTGTCTTTAATTTCCTTGAAAATGTATACAACATTCCTTTCTCCGGTGTGGAGCTTATTTCAAAGCTTCAAGCACTATCCTAAATTGTACCACCATATGTCCAACATATGTATACATATGTCCAACTTCAAAAGATGTCTTGAAGTCAAAGAAGTCATCTGGACAGGATTATACAATGATTGCAGAGGAACATACCATAACTTAAATTCCTATGCTAAACATCTCAATAGAGCGCATGCTCAGGTTGCAAACACATTATTTTCAGAACAAGACCCTGACACCAGCACGAGTGGGACTTTCCAGCTTTATCTCGCTCTGCTGCTGTTGATCTTCCAGAGACTGATTTTGATAACTCCAGTACTTGCAGCACCTCTGACTACCAAAGCGGTGCAGCAGCATTTGTTGCAAAGATGTGCTCCTCTTCAAATTGTACTTTGACTGATGTGCGAAGAAGCATCACGTGCACAAAAGAACTACTCAGCGAAACCCTGGACTGTTTGCAAGACAAAAACACATCTCTGCTTAATCGTTTCTCTATACCCTGTGTACAGGGTTTCGCTGAGCAGTTGTGCATGTGATGCTTCTTTGCAGTGATATTATCAATGTTACTCCGAAAACAGGATACAGGAATTCAACTTACTTTGAATTCCTTTTGCTTAATGTTACTCCGCCAGATATGCAAAAGAAATCTCTTGTCTTAGCTACTGTGTATAGACCGCCAGGGCC
>JAUYWG010000041.1:2101471-2117685 GCA_034779775.1 Enteromius afrohamiltoni
TTAGCGATTTAAAAAAAAAAAAAAAAAAAAAACTTTTTTGCAAGATACTTTTCTTTTCCCCTTTGAGTCAGTCCGCGTCAGTCGTGCTCTTAAACCAATCAGATGTGACCTCGCAGGACTCCAGGAGTTTGAGACCACTGTTGTATTGCGTGACAAAAACATTATGCTGTATTGATGTGTGCATGCAGCAGCTCTCGACCATACCATAAATTCACTAGACTTAAGTACATAGGCATTAGAGCGCGCACTGATTTTAGAACAGTAAGTCCCTTACTAATGCTCAGTAAATAACTTACATGGCTAAGCAGCTGGGGACTAATAATAACGGACTATTTATAAGCTGTTTTTTTCACAAAGGTATTTTAAGACAGGCCACATCATTAAAACAATCAATATTTCAGAAGCTGTGCAATAAATATATAAAATTGTTTGAATGCATAGTGACATTTTTGTATTATTGAAACTGAATTTTTTGAATGAATACTGTCTTGGAGCCAAACTGGTGGAAAACTTACCTAACCAGTTCTAATCTCATTCAGCCATGGCAGCCACGCCTGCAACAAGCGTCTATGGACCTTCTGCTCCCCCTGCAAGCATGTTTGACACAGTCCCTGGATATGAAGGAACAATAGCTGGTGGAGGCGGTAAGAAGCACACCTCAAAAAAGCTAAAGCAAACACTTCAGTATGAGAAAAATTGTTCAGGCTCCTGTGGTGCATTCAAATTGCATCAGAAAGATCTCATTTATGAGATGAAAGCATATACAGTTATACAAAAGATCTGAATTGCCTTAAGAAAAGAACATATTTTGGTATGTTTAGGTTTTTGATCCACTTCAGATGTTGGCTACTGTAAATGTCACCAAACTTTTTTTTTTTTCAAGCTATGAATTTCTGAACTGGGGGCATGTTAGTGCATGTCGTACATAAAAAAAATACCATTATACAACTACCATAGAAGGACAAAGATTCTGCTTTTGGTGCATCGCCATCTTGATCTTAGAAACGATTTAAAACGCATCTGATGTCATAAGTACCACTTTGCAGCTTGTAAATACAAACTTTCCAGAAGGACCTGAATGCACCAACTGACAGTGTTGAGAGCACAGAAATGCATGAATGGATCCCAGGTTTTGTTTTTGACATGTCTGTAATTTCACAGGTGGGTATCTTCCACCTCCACCTCCATCTGTGCCGATGCCTGTGCCTGAACAAGCCCCCAACCCAGCCTGGCAGTAAGAGCTTTTTTCACACAAAAAGCACACAATGCATGCACCGAATCTAAAACACATGCCTATAATATGCAAATGCATCATCATAAAATCATCATTCTTCATTTCTTACAGTTCCCCTCCCGGGGGCGTTCAAACTGTGGTTCTTAAACCACTATTAATCAAAACAAACCCAAATGTTTAATTTTATTTAGTCGTAATATTTTCTTTAATATTTTTATTTGGCAATTGTAATAAAAACAATGTTTATTAAAATATTTAAATGATTAATAATTATTGTTATTTATTGTTTTTATTACCATACTTACATGTAAATACATTTGAGGCCAAATTACACTGCTCTGGAAACAAAAAGAAAGTCAGAAAGTTTAAAAGCTTTAACTAAAAGGCATTCTGCTCATTAGTCTGCACTATGACCTGAATAGGGTATGTCAGCTTAGTAAAACACCTAAAAAGACAGTGCAGTAAAAAATGTCACAACACATCCTGTTAGACATGCGCAAAGGTCACTTTACGTATTGATCTTTTCTCTTTGATAACAGCATACCATCCATAACAGAGGACCAAGCACGTGAATCTTTTGCATCGTACGTCTCCAGCAACTGCTGCTATAGTTCGGCCCCCGTCAAAGAGGGAGTCATAACCAGTATGGAGTCCTTTAATACCTACAGGGTGAGGCCTACAGTAAATCATCTTCATTACAGCCATCATTTTCCTCCCACTGGAGGTTTTGTAAAACATATAATGTATAAGAGACAACTGTATTCTTAGACAAGAAAATAAGGATATGAGTTCACAGCTCCAGGATGCGCTCAGAGCATCGCTTGAGGAAGCAGGATGGTTGGGATGTGGCAGCAGGGAGCTTGGATAAGGTGGAAACAAGTAGTAAGTTACTTGGGCTGAGCTCTAAAAAACTGACATGCTACCAGCCCTGCCCAATTTGTTCTGCTGGGAGAAGGCAAAGACATCAGCTTGTCTTCTCTGCCTGTAGAGAAGGATCCAGGACCACATCTTCAGCAGCTGTCTAAGAGTCCTGAGGGCTGTTATCGATAACGTCATGGCAAAGCTCTGAAGGCCATAGTAGATGCCAACCCTTGTGGGATTACCCACTGCAACCTTTTGTTAGGGCTGGGGAGAAGATAACATCTGCCAGGAGCTCCTCTGGCATGCTATTATCTGCACAGGCCTGGCAGCTGAAGAAACCTTCGGCATCGCATCGCTGAGGCCATACATTGTGCTGATCTCAGAAAACTCCATCTCTCAGGCCAAGTTTTAGAATTAAAGTGACCCCAAGAAACATCACAGATGATGTGACCAGAAGCATCATGAGGATTTGTGGTTGATTGAGCTAATGTTGCTTTTGCTTATTCTTCTCAGTATCGCTTGGAGACATTCACAGAATCCAGATCTACTGAATGGAGTCAAGAGCCTTACGCAGGTACCCAAAAGTCAGACAGGGCATGTTTACACTGTATTCGTATCTTATATGATGATCCAAATACCAGGAAGGGAAATTTTTCTGTGTTTAATGTGGCTCATTATTAATAAAACCATAACATTTCAGGTCAGCCTGTGGACGCTGGTGTCCAGCCTGCTCCTGGTCCATGGCAGATTGCAGCTCAACCGCCAGCCTTCTTTAATGACCACAAGCAGGCCATTAAAGTGCCCTATACTTCTTCAGTCAAGGTTTGACCTTTAACCACATGATCCACAAAAAAATTAAAAGAGCAGGTCCCATTCACACTTTTCCAAAATTGGGCCGTTTTGGTTTAGCACAATTCTAAACCGTTTTCAGCCTGAAAAATTTAGCACCATTGGCTGATAGAGTGTAGTGATGTCGCTCACTCGATTGCTGTCTGGCTACTAGTTTCTCTCAGTAGCACAGTGGTCTCAAACACAATTCCTGGAGGGCCACAGCTCTGCAGATTTTAGCTCCAAATCACACCTGCTTGTAAGTTCCTAGTGATCCTGAAAACCTTGATTAGCTGAATCAGGTGTGTTTGATTATGGTTGAAGCTAAACTGTGCAGAGCTGTGGCCCTCCAGGAATTGAGTTTGAGACCAATGCAGTAGCAGATGGACGTATATAGAAATATCTGACCATCCTCCATAACATTGTTGCTATTTATATCTCATCCTGTATATAAACACAAGCTTTACCCGGGCAATAGTGGAAAATAAGCACCATATCTATATCGGCCGGGCCAGATTTGCATGGAATAAAACGATTTATCCTGAGAATGGCCTGGTGGTGGAAAAGTGGCTATTTAATTACAACATTTCTGCATGAAACGAACTCATTCTAAATGTGTTGGCAGCATTGTTTTTAATCTTCCAAAAGATCACAAGAACGTTTATTATAATTCTTTTGTTTGTAGCACTATTGTAAAGAGCATCGGTTGAGTTCCAGAGGCAAAAGTTCTATTCATTTTCTCAATATAGTAATAAATTGAAATCCGTAACTAGAAAAAGACAGATGCTTTTTAATTTTGTTAATCAATGCTTTTGTTGAAGCTATTAGCCTGCATTATTTTTATTTCGTTTATTTTTAACAAACTTATTTTCTAAATAATTTGAATTCATGTCGAAGGACTAAATTACCCATGAAATCTCCACTGTGACAGGTAAATTGCGACACAGCTGAAGCACTGATAATAATGTAATAGTCTCTCTGTGCTTTCAAAACACCTAGATAGTCTAAATGACTCAGGGCTGGGCAACTTCAGTCGTCTGTGTCCTGCAGAGTTTAGCTCCAACCCTAATCAAACACACCTGAAGAAGCTTATCAACGTCTTCAAGATCACAAGAAAGTTACAGGCAGGTGTGTTTGATTGGGGTTGGAGGTAAACCCATCAGGATCAAAGCTGCCCCCCCCTGCTGTATCTGCTCGGTTGGGTTTTGATGGCTTATAACTCATTAACAAATACTTTTAAAAATCCTCAAGGGAAAAATGAACGGGACAAAGAAATGCGTCTGGAATTGAACTTTAATTGTACTAAAGTACAAATGCTTTCTGGCTTCCTCCTGCAAGTAAACGTGCCAGTAATAGTTATGTTCAATAAGTCAAATCATATTTAAGAGCATTATATTTTGTTTGTACACTAGAACTGTCACTTGTGTCTGGGAATGGGAAAAAACCCCTGTACCACCTGTTCCGGATCTGGAACCGTAAGTAACTTTTGACTAGCCCAGACCAAACCGGCTGCATACTGGCCATTTCTAATGAGGAAACCTTGAGTAAATGTATTTCTTTGTGTGGTTCCTGGAGAAGAATTGTAATAAAATTGTGCACAAAAGCCACAGAATGTTTTTTTGGTTCAGTTCATCATATGACGTGAAATACCCTGATATAAAGAACTGTTTGTCCTCCGTTGTTGTGCGTGTGCAGAAAGTCTGTTGGGTGTGTAATGGTACTGGTCACCGTCAATCTGATGACAGCTGCACGCACTGCAATGGTCGCGGACGTGAAACGTAAGTCATTCATAGTTGAGAAAGAAAGAAAGGAAGAAAAATATGATATATATTTGTATATGATAAAAAAAGATTATAAATATGTAAATAAATAGTTTTGATTTGTCTGTCTCTTTCAGCTGTAGTTCATGTAGAGGCCAAGGCTCTTGCCAGTGTGAAACCTGCCGTGGAAAGAGACAGCTGCTCGTCTTCATCAACCTCATTGTGAAATGGTATGACATGATATAGATTCATGTTTGTTAACCCATGGCTATTAGCTCAACATCACCTCCACAGTCACAGTTTGTGCTGTAGACATGCATCCTGCAGCTTAAGAAGTGTGCTGTTATGACTTGCATTATCATTCTTTGCACAAGAAAGTACCATTTATAGTTTATTTAAAATAATATTAAATTAAATCAATATCATTCATCGTTACTCGAATATAGTGAAAAAAAATTTAAAGCCTATTATTATTCACATTCCCAAAACAACACACTAGTGCACTGATGCATTGTGGCCCGCCTTCATTAGGGTGTTAGTGGTGCACTAGTGTGTTGTTTTGAAAGCCATGTGAATAAAGGCTTTTTAATGTTTTCACTATATTCGAGTTTATATTTTTCTTATCAAAGAATTTTTTTTTTTTTGGGATGTTTGTTTATTTATTATTCATTGTTAATTTGTGATATTCAGAATTCTTTCGAACTGAACTCTCATTCTGAAACCTTTTGGACCACTTCAGGAGCACTGAGAAGGATGAATTCTTTGCGCAGAACTCGAGTGGTCTGAGAGTGGAAAATCTGGAGAAGGTTTCAGGGAAGGAGCTCTTTAAAGATGCCCAGTATATGGTAAGAACAGACAGTACTTGTAGTGAGAGGTAAAAAGAAACTTGAACATTGTAAGTTCATCTTTGTATGTATACTGTAGGTCTATCCGGTGAGGGGCTTTCCAGAAGTTTCTGTTGCACAAGCATCTGAGCGCATAGTGAGAGACCATCAGGTCAAATACGCCCAAACATCCCGCATATTACAACAGGTACTGCTGTCTTTGTGTGCTTCCAAGCCTTTTAATATTGTGTTTTTTATTTGATGAAATTCTAGAGCCATAATTACAATTACATTTTCTATGTTTCAAAACAAAACTATGCACGACCTTTGCTATATAGCGACAATGATCATACTGAAACTAAATCTGTCATTCTGTAATTCAATCTGTTTCAGAGGCAGACAATCGAGCTCATACCCATAACCAAAGTGAACTACAGGTGGAAAGCAAAGCCTTATGTTTATTATGTGTATGGGAACGAGTTTAAAGTGAACGCTGATGACTATCCCGCCACCTGCTGCTGTTCTGTCATGTAACATCAAATACACCTGATCTGACGTACAGTAACATAAATGCTAAGATGAACAAATGTAATCTCTTTTGATAACATCTCCTCATCCATCTTCCTGAATGGGCATTGTTCATGCAGCTTCTAGCCATGTAACATATATGTAACATTTTATGTCACCTGACTCAATATGACCAAATGTACTTAACCTCTCATAAATTAATAATTTTTTAAGAACTAATTATTGAAGAATATCAAGTATAGTCTGTAGTAAATCTATAAACAAAACTATGTATTGATATTAACAAAGTCAAAATAAACTGTGAATGTTAACAATTTTATCTGTATTTTATTGTAGTTTTTTGTATATTATATATACATTTTTTTCTTCTGGATAATTAAAGTGGCCTGGTCACAAGAATCAAGATTCTTGGTGCGTCTTTTCGATTACTGAATGTGGGTAAGCTGATCACTGAAAGAGAATATAGTCCCTGGATCCACTGTGTCTTTTTATTTATTTATTTATTGTAAGAAAATCGTCATTCAATGTCAGCAGCAGAGTGTGACAAAAGGAGCATCTTGACTGTATTTACCAGGATGAGGTGTTATTTGTCCCCCAGATGCAACAAGTATATACCGCAAACCTTCTTAAAAGCAATTAACACTACTTGTTTCACTCTCACCTATGCAAATATTCACACATTTCAGTTCCTGTTGTTTTTAGCACATCAAAATAACTCAAACATACTGGTGAAGCATGTAAAGGCAGTTTAAAGAACATTCTTTCGGGAACCAAATAATGCCTATAATTATAACATTTCCCTCACATTTACAAAAGTTTAAAATTCAACCATATAAATGCATATATTTCAACACTTTTGCTTGAAAACTTAGCAATACAGTTTGACCATCTCATTTGTTTGCAGGTTTTTACAGTGTGAGCTTTCACAGAGTAACAGTAACAGTAAAAACTAAAAAAGTGTTAGAATGCGATTGAACCAAACTCTTCTACCGATACATTTATTAAATAAATCAGCAAACATTTTCAGAATCATTTCTGCAGCGATTATTTTTTTGTGGTACAGCTTAATGGAAAACGTGTTGTTGAGAAAGGTTAGTGGTGAGGTTATGTGGTCAAAGACATTAAAACTGATGCTGAAAAAATCTAAACAAAAGCATGGAAGAAAAAAGCTGTGGTTGTGGTTCATATATCTTCCTTTTGTCATTAAAGGTGACCTATTTTTCCTCTTTCCTGTCTCTGATGCCCTTAGAGTGTGTTTGTGAAGTACCTCAGAGATAATATTTTATAGCTTGTCAAGATTGCTACTTTTTGGGGTATGAGCCAAAACATGTTTTTGTGATGGCCCCTTTAAATGCAATGATTACCGCTGTAAATAAAGTGCTTCATCTTTTGATTCATGCAATATACGGAGACAAGATGAAAAGAAAATGTCATTTAAACTTTACTCAAGACAGTCCGTTCCCATCAGAAATACATATAAACCAATTAAATATCCTGGATTCCCTTTCCATATCACGTACATATTAAACGTTGCCTTTGCTCAGGCTGCTATTAGCCTACAGTATTTTCTTTTCTTAGTGTCCGTTTTTAGCACCATTAGCTAAAATGTGCCAAGAACCTCTTTTAGAAAGGCAATTTGGAAAACAAAATGTGGCGTTCGTAGTCTTTGGTTTAGGCCAATAGGGCAGAAAAGGTCACAAATGCACATATTTCTCCCTACAATGACATCAACATAGGCACAAATCTCAAATTTGGCATTTAGATAGACTGATTATGATTTTATTGGGATTATAAAAAAATGAGCCTGTCCTCCAACTAAAAAACGATGTTTGTGCAAGTATTATGCTTTGCCAGCACATGACCAGCTTAAACCAGCATCAAATCATACCTAACCAGAATATGCAGTTTTTTTCAGCAAGGAAGCTAGGTACAGTGGATTCTACTGTAAAAATTGTTTTAATACCATTATGGTGATCAGTTTTCCACTTCAGTTTTCAATTTCAATTTTAATGTAAAGAGTATTTATTCAGCGCAGTGGTGTAATGTAACTAAATAATAATACTTCATTACAATGCTTATTTTTTTGCCAGTATCTATACATTACTTCAGTGTTTATTAGAGGTCTGGCTAAGTGAAACTTCTAAAAACAGACTGTGCAATCAGCTGCAGATGATTAATTTTCCAGTCAAGTCGAGTGTTGAGTGTGGGTAAGGCTTTCAGGTACTGTATAGCATTGTTAGTGTTGTGAAGGGGGTGGCCACCACAGACCTGTCAACTTCTTTAACCATGTTCTCGGAAACATCTCTCATCTAATCACAAAGTCACAAGCATCAGCATCTTTACAGATATATAATCTTCATCTGTCTCTTCTGATTTGAGCAGCAACCTCGAGATACAAGAAAGTAAGTCTGATTAGTTCAGTGTTGAAAGGAAATCCTTACATGTGGCTAATGTGTATATATATTTAATAATGTAATTAAGTAAATATATATGTTTAATCAGTTTTTGATATTGCTTGGAAATGTAACTGATGGTGATAAACCATCAGTATATAAAACTGCATTCATTTGTGGTAACTGTTTTCTTGCAAGCATGTTTGACAGCATCCCAGGATATGAGGGAACTGCGGCAGGCGGAGGAGGTGGTAAGAATCAAAATAATTTTTTTATAATTGTTTTATTATAATATTTTACGGCATTTATTTGAAATAGCAACTTTGTTAATAAATGTCTTCATTGTCACTTTTAATCAATTTATTACACCCTAGCTAAATATAAGTATTATTGTCACTTGAAAAAAAAAAGTTTCATTAAATTATTAATTATATTATTTAAAAAATGATGAATTTCAGGGTTTCACTTGCTAGGGATCCACTGCATGTAACCGTTTTTGTTAGAAATGGAAGAAAGAGTACTAAAGAGTTGTTTTAATGGTTGCAGTGGTATAGCTTCTAGATTGTAGAATTTGAATGCTGTTCTCATGTGAATGTTCAGGTGGGTTTCTTCTTCCTCCGATACCCTCTGTGCCGATGCCTGTGCCTGAACATACTACCAGCCATCCAGAGTGGCAGTACGTTTTTTTTCTCTATCAAGTCACATTTATTTATACAAGTGCATCTCAATTAATTAGTATGTTGTAGAAAAGTTCATGTATTTCAGTAGGACTGCACGATTTGGGAAAAATGTCACATTGCGATTATTAAGGTCAAAATTGCGATTTGCGATAGCAAGCAGCGTGTATTTTTTTCAGCGCCCATGTTAACAGATGAGAGCACACAAGAGCAGCTCTGAAGCGGGTGGCAGGTGCAGAGAAATTACATAAATCAAAGCACATGGCACACAGTGTTCGGAGAAGAACGCTGGAAAATACAACAGAAAGAGGCTTGTCTTAAGGCTGCTGCAGTACAAGCTGCCGGTATGGGAGCACAATCGGCGCATGCTAATCATGCTCTGCATACGCACCGCGCTGCATATGCGTGCAATAAAACTGGCGTGTTTAACGCGTCGCTTAATTCGCGTGAATCGCGCTGCAGGATGTCTAATTGGGTCTTTGCATTGACTTAACATGAAAACCACTGGCGCTTAACGCTTCCTTCGCGTCTGGTGTGAACGCAAGAATTAATGTCTTTTTACGTCCACAAATGAATTTGTTTATTTAATATAATCTCAACATTTTCTTTAATGTAATCGCATAGGCTGACGTCACGATTGCGATATGATTAATCGTGCAGCACTATGTTTCAGTAATTCAGCTTGTGTATTAAATAAATTCAATGCACACATCCTGAAGTATTTTAATTCTTTGTTTTTTTTAATAGTGATGATTTAGGGTGCCTTCACACCTGTAGTTCTCTTTGTCAAAACTTTTTACATTGTAGGTTTTTTTTTTTTAGCTGTTTTGGTTCTTTTTCCACACCTCACTGTTTGCTCTGGTCCGGACGAAACCAAAAACGAACCAAAATGCAGTCATGTGACAATATCCGTTCCAATTATTGGCAAGATGTGTCTTTGAACTGCTTTTCAATTGGTCAAAAGGAGTGTGCAGAAAAAAGTCCTATGTTTCTTTGCATTAACCCGACACTGTTCCACAGACCTGTTAAACCCTCTTTCCCTGACTTGTTTGCTCAACAAGAGGAGACTGCACTGTTCTTGTGAGTTTTAAAAAGCGACTTGAAATGATCATCAGACCAAATTTCTATGTGGCTCCACACCTCCTCGCATCTTCAAGTTGTCCGCTACCTGCCATGCTAAACTGCAAACTGTCAACGAACACTTCCTCATCTCATAACGCACAGCTCAGCAACTGGTTTAGTCCAAAACTGCGCAGTTCTTTTTGCATTTGGGTCTGTTTGAGGTCGGATCGTGTTCTCACCACAAACAGGGTTCGATTGAAAGCGTGCCGAGACCACATGTTTTAGGAGGTCTCGGTACGCTTTTGGTACTGCTATTGTTGGCCTTCTGTAAAGTATGTTCATTTACTGTGTATTTACTCAGTACTTGGTAGGGGCTTATTTTGCTTTAATTACTGCCTCAATTAGGAATGGCATGGAGGTGATCAGATGATCAGCAGCACTGCTGAGGTGGTACGGAAGCCCAGGTTTCTTTGACCTTTAGCTCATATTCAAATTTGTTGAGAATTTGTTAATTGGCGGGTTTTTGTTAAACGTGAGCCTAAATCATCAAAATTAAAAGAATCAAAGACTTAAACTACTTCAGTCTGTGTGCACTGAATTTATTTAATACACAAGTTTTACAATTTGAGTTACTATTACATGACCTTTTCCACAACATTTTAATGTATTGAGATGCACCTGTCTAGCACTTTATACAATACAGGAAACAGTCGTTTCAGGAAACAGTTTCCAACTGGTGTATAGTTTTAACACTGTTTACATTGTAGTTATAATCTTTGTTTTTTAAAAGAGGTAGACTTATATTCAAGCCATTTTTAAGGCATGTAGAAAATATTTTAACAGCTGTAATGCAGGTCTTTTAACACTGTTAATGTTGCAATGTTGGTGCCATAGTGCCAAAAATGTTGTTCTCATCTAGTGTCAGTGCAGTTAAATTCATAATAATTGTGAATTTAGTTTGTGCTTGACGTTTTGATTTCACAAACTGACTCCTGTTGCATGAACACATAATGTATTCTTCAGCATCCATGTAAGCTGTATATCAATATATTTCTCTTAGCAACAACCTTCCTTCCATCTCAGAGGGAACAGCTCATCAAGCTTTTGAAGAGTACGTCTCCAACAAGTGCTGCTATAGTTCTGCCCCGGTCAGAGAGGGAGTCATAACTAACATGGAGTCCTTTAATACCTACAGGGTGAGACGTAATTCATTTTTATTTTGATATTGTATTTCATTTTGAGAATGTACAAGTAAATACACATAAATATTATTGATTCATTTTACTTAAGAATATTTTATTAATCTATTAAACCAAATCAAATCTTTTTTTAAAGCCAACGAAAAATACATATAGATATGAGGCAATAATAATTAGCTCAAATAAAGTATAAAAGCAAGAAATCATTGAACAAAACTGTTAAAATACCTAATGGATTATAAACAATAGAGCTAATGCATATTATATCTGACACCATTTCATTCAAATGTCCACTTAAGCTTTAATATTTGGTCATTTCTTTATGAGTGAAATGCCATAGCCACCGTAATTAAATGAATATCTAGACATCAAAACATAAATTGCAGCCTTTATAAATTCACAATTCTGCTTAATTATTTTAAATGGGTTTAATATATCACGCAGCTTTGAAAAAAAGTCTGTGTTTTATGGATTCTCGTCAACAAAATGCACCATTTACAGTATTTTTCCTGTTAGTCTACACATTTTTAAGAATCGACTAAAGAGTAAAGACGATGAATCGCTACATCCCTAATAAATATGGATTTGTTTTGGCTTGATAGAGCCATGTGTTCGTTTTTTTGTCCTCAGTATCGTTTGGAGACATTCACAGAGTCCAGATCTACTGAATGGAGTCAGGAGCCTTACACAGGTATCGCCAGTCAATAAACAGATGCTTGTTTAGGCTTACTCTAACTAATTTTGAGTGCCAATTCCAAAATTGTTCAAATTGTTGCTCAAGCACACAACACTATGTCAAAATATGATGCATTTCACAAATGTTTTGCTTTTGACAACCATTTGTAAAGTGTAGAATATTGTATCCCCTTAATCAGTAAAAAACTGCCATATATACATGACTCATACATTGTTCTGAATCCGATTCCAACTTTTTGTTCAGTTCTCAGCTGATTTTCACATGTAAGCTCAATTCTTTCCTCAGGGCAGCGTGTTGATGCTGGCATTCAGCGTCCTCCAGGACCGTGGGAGATTGCAGCTCAACCTCCGTCATACTTTATTGAACACAAGGAGACCATGAGAGTGCCTTACACTTCCTCAGTCAAGGTTTAATCATAGCCAATGCAAACAACAGAGCCTGCAGCAAATACTGTATCAGAACATTTTTCGTAATGAAACAATCATCTTTAAAGGGGTCATACAATGTCAGATGCACTTTTACAAGTTGTGTTGAATTGTGTGTTGGCAGTTTGTGTACAACACCACCCAATAATGATAAAAATCCACCCAGTGTTTTTTTTGTAATCTCCTTAAATGTTTTCCACTTTCTTAAACCGAGCGATCTGACCATGTGATGTTGATTGACCCCTCCCGCGATTGTTGATTGACAGCAGCGTTTCACACAGACTGGAATGGTGTCTTCCCTCAGACCCACCCTGAGTGAGCTGTCCTCAGTCAGAGACAAGCATTTGATGTCGACTCCCAAGCGATTGTTTTGTTGTTAAATGTAATAATGAACATAGCAGTAGTCATTTACTTCTGATATTTGAGTGGCTGCAGACACAGAGGATTAACCTTAACTTACGTTTGGTTCTGAAGTAAATGCGCCCTCGATCTACTTAAATGCATTTATGATCGCTCAAACCAGCATCACCTACAGAAGATTTAAAGGGGAAGTACACAGAACAGAAAAAAGTAAAATTAGCGTTTTTTACACTACCATTGAGAAATTTTACAGATTGTCTGAAATTTTACGCTGCTGTCAATCAACAATCGCGGGAGGGGTCAATCAACATCACATGGTCAGACGGCTCGATTTAAGAAAGTGGAAAACATTTAAGGAGATCGCTCAAACCGGCATCACCTACAGAAGATTTAAAGGGGAAGTACACAAAACAGAATGTTTTAAAAAAGTAAAATTAGTGGTTTTTTTTACACTACCATTGAGAAATTTTAAACAAACTATATTACAGACTTTTCATTAACACCCTAAAGAATCATATCAGCTTGTGGAAAAATTGGCGTTACATGACCCCTTTAACTATGAAGATTTCAGTAGCACTTAAATTTAGAAAGATCTTGGAAGACTTGTAGTAAAAAAATACTGTATGATATATATAATATATTCTTGTCGTATCCTAGAAATGTAATCTGTGCAGTGGAATGGGAAGAAACTCCTGTTCGTCCTGCACTGGAACTGGAAGTGTAAGTGACATCTTATTGTGTTTGGATCAAAAGATCAGAGGAGGATATATTAGCGTATGTCAAATGCCTCTTTTATGTGTACTTTAATGCAGAAAGTGTGCTCTGAATGCAACGGTTCTCGTCAACGTCCTGATAATGAGCCCTGCAATATATGTGACTATAGTGGACATGAAAAGTAAGTCTGCAATTCTCCATGTGGTAACTTTTGTTAGTTTTTTTTTACCTTTAATAAAGTGTCTGCTTGTTGTGAGTGCAGCCAGCAAAGACTTCACAACAGAGAGAAGTGTTGGCTTTGTTGCATCATGTTTGATTCCGATTCTAAGCTTAACAGCCATGGTGTCCTTCACTAATGTTCTACTTCTGCAGTTTTTGAAAATGCATCCATTAGAGGGCAGCTGTGGTTTGATATTTCAGTTTGTCTGATAACTTTCAGATGTCGTTCATGCGGGGGCAGCGGCTTTCACAAGTGTGACACCTGTGATGGAAAAGGACAGCTCCTTGTCTTCATCAACCTCAAAATTAAATGGTATAACCATCAGAATAATATCCTTTCCCTGTACACTCCGTCAAACTCAACTGTTTCATTCTGAAAACTATTTTTGGGCCATTTCAGGCGCACTGAGAAGGATGATTACGTAGCGCAAGATTCGAGTGGACTGAGACTAGAAAAGCTGGGGAAGGTTTCAGGAAAAGAGCTCTTCAAAGACGCCCAGATTATGGTAGGAACCTATGAGCATAGAAGATAGTTAGAAAGAGTTAATAAGAAACTATAGATGTGCAATATGGTTGTATGTTAACTGTAGGTCTATCCAGTGATGGGTTTCCCTGATGTTTCTGTTGCACAAGCGTCTGAACGTTTAATTAAAGACCATCAGGTGAAATATACCAAAGACTCCCGCATATTACAACAGGTATTTATTCTATTTGATTGAAAGTTCCATTATGTCATCATCATCGATACCGATGAATCCTGAATGTGGTTCTTTAAATACGTTTTCTCATGTTCCAGAGGCAGACGATTGAGCTCATTACCATAACAAGAGTGAACTACACATGGAAAGAGAAGCCTTATGTTTACTATGTGTATGGAAATGAGTTGAAAGTGAATGCTGAAGACTATCCCGCCACCTGCTGCTGTTCTGTCATGTGACTCTACATGTCCATTCTGTATTTTAAAACAGTTTTAGCCAATGGTACATTATTATCATGTACATTTTTAAAAAGTATGAATATGACATGTTATTTTAATGCTAGTTTATGCAAATAAGTTGTAGCCTGTAATAAATGCAGTAAATGAAATGCAGTAAATTACAAAAATTTAAATAAAGCCTAAAATAAAGGGAGTTTTGTAAACGGAACACACAATTTTGCCTTTTTATTTTTGTAACAATAAATCCATCAAAAGTGAATACTGATTAAAAATGTGAACACTAGGTTACTTTTTCACACAAGTTAAAAACTACTCAGAAATCACTGGGGTCTAAGTATTTATTTATACTTGCACAGTTTGAAGGGGATGAAGGAAGAATTGTTCATTGGTGGCCAAATGTAGCCAGAGGTCCTTATTTGAATGTATAAAGTAAATTAATAAATATGGACCCTAACCGTGACATGGAACTGATAAAGTAACCTCATTAAGCTTAAAGTAATAGTTCACACACAATTGAAGATTTTCTCAGTGTAATCTACATCTCACGGCTTGAAGGTTTTTCTTCATTAGAACAGATTTGGAGAAAACCACAAGTAATCCACACCGCTCCAGTCTGCACAACATGAAGCACATCTCATCGAGGTCTGTTCTGAACACTTGTGGTTTGTTGTCATTTACTCGCATTGTATTTCTTATTTAAGTCATTCACATCTTCTCAGTGTGCAAAAGTAAGCATCATGCATTGATTTGATTCAAGTCAAATCAGTCAAGAGAGATGTCAGCTTTCCTACGAGTGGGCGTGGTTTCAATGCCACCTTTGGACATGCCCCCAGCATCTGAGAGCTCTTCAAGGTTTTGATACTTTATTTACTTGGCGGTTTTAATTATTTATTTTATTTATTTTTTATATAATTCAAATGTGACTAGGTGGTTATTAGCACTCTTCTGTGGGAACACGTATTTAATGTTGCTTTGCACGGACTCTTATGTCAGTTATGTCGACTCATTTTAGACATTGTTAAAGATGCGCTATATTTTGCCATTTTAGATGCAGAAATTTGTAACATATTCATTCGCCAACATGCTGATGTGTTCCAGTTTCAGATGTCGCCGAGCCCAACACCACAGTGCACCAACAGATCGAAGACAGAGAGCATGTGACAGTGATGTCCAAGTTTGGCAAGACACATAGCATCCAGTCATTCGATCTGTCTGTGAAGAGTGGAAGTTTTTATATGCTCTTCTTCAGATTCCTCTGTTGCTGGTCACGGTGACTCCACCTGCTTCCTTCACCTGTGAGCATATATTTGCTGATCTTTATCAAGGTTTCATTCACCTGCAGAAGTAGAACATTAGTGATGGCTACAATATAACAAAGAGTGAAAAATTTAAAGGGGTCTGAATACTTACCATACCTACTATATATATATATATATATATATATATATATATATATATATATTATTTTTATGAATTTTTTTTACTAAGAGTAAAAG
>JAUYWG010000041.1:2117785-2129656 GCA_034779775.1 Enteromius afrohamiltoni
GTAAAAGAACGTTTGTTTGTTTTTGTAGACATTGAAAGCCATAGATATGGGAGAGCATCATTCTTTTAAAAATTGATGCTAATTATTTTTTAGAAGTTCAGTTTCATAATTTTAGATGATAGTTTAGTCACTGGATTGAATAAAAAAAAAGCATCTGTAAAAAGCATGAACCTTTACATATTTCACCCATCACAGGCCACGATGATCTAAAATACAGTTTCTAGCATGGGTATAAATCCCAGGGGGGATGGAGGGGAGGGCAAAAGGTTGATTATTGATATAATTTTCCATGAATCTGCTATGTTAGCGATTAAAGCGTTATTTACATAGTTGACGCTAGCTTGTTTACATAGTGCACTGCAACTAATACGCAAAAGCAGTTTCCCATGCATTGCTTTATTTGTGGTGACTTGGCATAAGGTTAACATTAACAGACACAATTAGCCACCCATCCTTGACATTCAGATCCTGTGTCACACACATACCAGTGACAATTTAGTGCTTCAGTCAAATTTAGACACTACATTTATCATATTTGGACCCCTTTTGGCCAAAAATATTTTATTGTATGTTGATGGCTTGAAGAAAAATCAGCTTTTTCATTGAAGCAGAGAAAAACTTAACCATTATGACCAATCTCCGTGCTACAATAATGATGTAAAAGTACATTTTTCCACTGTGTTGATAGAAATAATACAGTATAATTTGACTATTATTTGTGTCCCCTTAAAAATTGCTTTTGAGAACTTTTGTTTACTGTTATACTGTTAAATGAAATTTACGCCCATGGTTTGGAGAACACTTTATTAGTTTTAACATTACATTTCTCAGGGTTAGTTTATAAGATTTTTATTCAAGAAAGGTCTGACAGCAGTATCAATCTTGTGACTTATGTACAGACGAGTGTTGTTCAGAACTCCTCCTTGGTACAACTATTATGCATGTTTATGAGCATGTCAAAGGGGAAATCATCACCTCGCAAATCCTGGCATTTGAAGAGAATAGTTTAAATTTTAAATTACGGAGTTATTTTTTATTTCTGAAATTTTATGAAAAGTTTTATGTAGATATCAAGGATGTTTTGATTTTCATGACCCATTTAAGTTTGGATTTCGATTTTAGGTATCTTTTCATCTAATAGTTTATATTTTGGCTTTTTACAGATTTTAATCAAATAGTCTTAGTTAACAAAAATGACAGGATCAATCTTTTTGTTTTAAATACTATAATAATATTTGTCCTTGATGTGATGATAATCTAAGCTTTGGTTTGACTGACTGTGTAATATAACACTAAACTCTTCTTGAACACTTTTGCATTTCCATCTGTTACAAACAACATCTATTGTGGATGCATACATTTATTTTGCTTAGAATAAAATATGTGACCCTTGGACAAAACCCATCATAATGGTCAATCTTACAAAATTTAGATATGTACAGTACATTAAAAATCTGTAATTTGAGGCTGCAAAATAAATAAAAATAAAAACACTGCCTTTAAAGTTGTTCTTGGCAATGCATATTACTAATCAAAAATTAAGTTGATGTATTAACAGTGGAAAATTTACAAAATATCTTGATGGAACATGATCTTGACTTACTGCAACTGTTATGTTATAATATTACATTTGCAACTCAACTCAATGCAACTCTGTGCAATGTTTTCATGCAACTTATACATAAGCATTTGATCCACAAACATCTGTAAGCTGTTTTACTGTTGTTCTGCCAAACTTCACTTTCACCAGGTTTAGTACTGTATTTCAAAGATCAAGTTACAGTCTTCTTAGGCTGAATTTCTCATGTTGTACCTTTCCTTATTCGAAGGATGTTGAGATAAAAAATGTGTTGCGGCTGCAGCTTTGATTTCTGTCTACATACAGCAGGGGGCAGTAGACAGATTTGTTTAATGATATGTACGAAACAACATTATAATCAACTTCATGCTTTTAAAAATAAAAGCAATGCCATAAAAGAACCGTTTTATTTCCCCAGCATTTCCTAAAACACTGGCCAAGGTAGATTGGCCGAATATGAGTCAGAAATGTAAGACTAATTACCTCTTGGCTAACTTCTGGTCAAACCATTTCTTAAGACAGTGATATTTTTCACACAGCCATTTCATTTGTCCTCTACAGTATGTGAATTCTTCATACAGATACACTGGCTTCATATTCATATGCAGAAAGTAGAACAGTTTATTTCTGTTACAGAATGATAGTTATATAGACACTTCCTCTTTCTCAAGGAAAACATTTTAATTTTACAATCATGCTATAGTTTTTATCTGTCTATGTCGAGTAGGGGGCAGCTTTGTGTATGATGAGTCTTGATTTTAAAATGTTTTTAATTATGCTTCCACAGTTTCTGCAAGTTCTTCATGGTTCATTTGTGCAAAAAATTGTAATAATAATAAATTGTATTAATTGTATGACCAGCAATACATATTATGTCCAGCTTCTATTTTAAAGTCTCATTTTGTCACTGAGAAACAATTAATATGTTTTCTTTTTAAAAAGCATCAATCTAAAAGACTTTAACAGTTGAGAACCGACATGTTTATATGAGACGACGTAAAACAATTAACAGTGATGCTGGTGTTAAAGCCACTGCAGCTCTGTGGTTATGTCTGCTTCAGTTCCTCATGAATCTGCAGATGATCTTGAGTTACATTTCCAGAAAACTCTTTTTTGAGATCAAAGCTGACAGGTGTGACATCTGATCTGTGCCAACATGAGACAGCTTTATGTGCTTCTACCAGTCCTTTGGTCACTCATTAGTAAGTACGATCAATTTTTTTCTTCATATTTTGTGTCTTCTTTTTTTAATAAGTCTTTCTGCCTTCTTTTTGTATAGATGTATCTCATTCATTACTGAATGATCATCACACTTCAGGTATGTAACCTGACATTTTCCTATATATCATCTACATATCTTCATTTTAATAGCAATTGAAAAAGAAGATAAACTAAATCCATATTTGGGGGACTGGACATGACTGGAAACAATAAGTAAACAATCTTACACTGTTACAGACAACATATAGCCTAATACAGAGGTTAGTTTAGGATTAATGTGCATAGTGCTTGTTTTACCTTCTTTCAGTATACAGGATCATCCAAAGTCTGTCTTCATTTGATAACACTGTAAGGAATCACAAATTGCAAATAAAACAGATTCAATGTGTTACTTGTAGTTAATTTTTTTATTTTTTGTGAATTTTACAAGCAGTTTCTATGTGAAAATGTTTCCTGCATCAAATGTTTATGTCAGATTTTTTTTTTATTTTTGGCACAAAACATATCTTATATCTAAACATATTTGTTAGTTGAGCCTATAAGCTGTTGAATTATTAGTCAGTCAGTTTATTTCAGACGCTCCAGTCCCCGTCATCACAGTGTACCAGCAGATGGAGGACAGAGAGCATGTGATCGTCTTGTGCTCGTTTGGAAGTAGGTTTATTGAGAGCTCTTTCCAGCTGTCAGTGGACTATGAACAGAACTACACCATGAAGAACCCAGCATGCATTGAACATGAAGTGTGTGTGTTTAACATCACTGTGAGGCCTCCGGTTTCTCTGACATGTATACATGAGATCATTACCTTTGGAAATGAGAGATATCTGCTGAGTGAGACCTACGGTCAGTCTGATAAAATACTGATATATGTAGATGAATTTCTTTAAAAGATAACACAAAAATGATCATCATTTTCTGTATGTAGAATCAATGGCAGATATCCCGTACACATAATAATCTTCTGTATTAATCTTCACTTTCATGCAGTCTTAGAGCATCATAGTGGTGTATCTTCATTCTACGTTGGCTTTTTCTCCTTCGTTGTTGTTGGTGTCATTATAATGACAGCTGCAGTGATTGTTACCAACATTAGAAGCAATACACAAGGTGTGTGTTTTGTCCAAAAATAATTCCTTTATAGCAACAGTAAATGACAGGACTAATCAAACTGCAATCTCAAAATACATCAACACAGATTCTCTTTTTGAATGTAAACTCTTTTTAAATATTGATGTACAAGAAAACAACAACTCACGCATGTATATCTTTGTTCTTTCTTGACAGATTCTAATAATGACTATGTGGATGTGTGTAATAATACAGCGGATTACTGACAGTGTAAAACAGACATTCGGGAGGGGAACACTTCTCATCTTAAAACAAATAAAATTATATATACACTGAAAAATAATGGGTGTAGGATCTACTTTGTAATTATTCATTACATAATTCATTATTAATTACTAATAAAAAAGCAAGTTCTTAACATATTGAATTAAACAGGACATTTTAAAGTATAAAAAGTGACCTTGTAAAACATACTTCAACAATCTTCAATAATCAAATGTGCTTTTGTTGGTGGCCACAGTAATGGTAATAAGCTACTTGCTTTGCGTACCAGAAAACCCGTCATGTCTGGCGCTGTATGCATGACTTGCAATGCAAAGTTAAATACTCTGTGTAAAATAATATGCGTTAAAACCTGTGCACTTATCATTTCTGTGGACTAAATCCCATGAACTTTGCCTCGCATCGCATCTCATCTTCCTACTTATTTAACTATGACAGGTGCTTTACTACAAAAAAACAATTCACAGCGACACTGTAAAGTAATGAAGCTATAGTGCCATACTTTTAAAAAAACATTTTCATATGTTTCATGCTTAAACTTGAAATGGTGTGAAAGTAAAATACTTACTGATAGTCATTCATTTTCATTTACTGTAAGTGATTTAAGTAAATATGAAAAGACAGTTGGCTCACATGTTTGAGCTGAGGAAATACAGCGGTCTGTCATGACACACTGAAGAGCCACAAAACAGTATTTATTGTTTGGATTACACCTTGATGTGTCAATCAATCATTGCATATGTATTTTGAATAACTATTGAATGGCTTATAGTTTAATATCCAAGTTTAGTATGGTTTTGCTTCAATATTCTAGCTTGAAACGTTTCTTCCCACCAATTCTTAGTCAAACGTATCATACTCAAGGTATAGAAATCATGTCCAAACTTATACTCTATACTCGCAAGAGCGGGAAAATTCGGACCATGTGACGGATAAGATAACATTTGGATTTATGATTTGGGAGGAGAAATATAACCACACCCTGAGCTAGAATGATGTCTATTCGTTAAACACGATTTTGGGATGTGTCCTAAGAGGAGTTTAAAAGCTCAAGACACTATTCAAATGATGCCAGCAAATGTGGGCTGGTTTTTAAAACTGCTCTTCGCCACCTTTTTGCATTCTTTAAGAGACATTTCACATGCTCCAGCGTGCTGCTGCCCGTTCGCTCCATTAGCCTGAGCAAACCTTTCTCAGGAGACCTATCGTTTTATCAAGTCATGGTATTATACGATAATACCATGGTATTATCGGATAAATTTGATATTGCGGTACAATGGTATTTACAATACCGTTACATCCCTACTCGTCTCTTAAGACACGGTAATAACATGAAGGATAAGGCCCAGTCCCAATTCTACCCCTTACCCCTACACTTGTCCCCACCCCTCCGTTTGGCACCTTCACATGTAGGGGTGTCTCAATTCTCTTTTGGTTGGAGGGGTAGGGGGAAGGGCTAGATAGCCCTCCAAACTAACATTTTTCGGGACCTCACTTCAAACGAAGGGCTAAGAGAAATTTCCAACACCGCTGCTCACTCGAGCAAGCATAAATGTAAGTAATGTTTGCCGTTAATAAGGATTTTTATATCAATTTTTCATTATATGTATATTACCATCAGTCTTGTGTTTGTGTTTATGGTGATGTTCTGTAAAGAAATGTTTGAAAAAAAAAAATCGCTAGCGAAATTTGCTAGCAGATAGCACAGGGAATCTTTGGGAATGGTCAGGATCGTTGAGAATCAGAGTTGCGACACTCCCATAGGCTTTCATAGCAACTCAGGAATGTGGAAGTAAAGCATGTCATGGAGCAACCAATAGTTCCAAACAACCAATAGTTCCAGCATTGAAGTTCACTCGTTTCAGTGCTTCCTTGTAGGAAGTTGAATTAGTTTCAGTGAAGACTGCCTATTAAAGCGATATAAGAAAAAGTTTCCCTGGATGCAGCTAGTGCCCTTGTAATTTTTAAATGCTGTTTTCATTTCATTTTGCACGATTGTAAAACGTCCTGATAGGCACAATCCTTTTAGAAAAGAAAGTAAAACAACACAACATCTTCTAACTACAGTGGTTACAGAAAGTATTCAGACACCCTTTTTCACTGTTAAATTGCCGCCATTTGCCAAGATCATTTAAGTTCATTTTAATGTACACACAGCACCCCATATTGACAGAAAAAAACAGAACTGTTGACATTTTTGCATATTTATTAAAAAAGAAAAACTGAAATATCACATGGTCCTAAGTATTCAGACCCTTCGCTCAGTATTGAGTAGAAGCACCAAAGTTTTTCACACCTGGATTTGGGGATCCTCTGCCAATCCTCCTTGCAGATCCTCTCCAGTTCTGTCAGGTTGGATGGTAAACGTGAAGCATGGCGGTGGCAGTGTTTTTCAGCTGCAGGGACAGGACAACTGGTTGCAATCGAGGGAAAGATGAATGCAGCCAAGTACAGGGATATCCTGGACCAAAACCTCAAAACCCCAAAGTGCTCAGGACCTCAGATTGGGCCGAAGGTTTACCTTCCAACAAGACAATGACCCTAAGCACAGCTAAAATAATGAAGGAGTGGCTTTACAACAACTCGTGTTCTTGAATGGCCCATCTCTTTCTCCACACATGTCACTTAGAATTAAGGCCAAAAAGTTCCATCTTGGTCTCATCCGACCAGATAATCTTTTTTCTCACCATCTTGGAGTCCTTCAGGTGTATTTTAGAAAACTCCATGCAGGCTTTCATGTGCACTGAGAAGAGGCTTCCGTCGGGCCACTCTGCCATAAAGCCTAGACTGATAGAGGACTGCAGTTGATTTTCTACATCTTTCTCCCATCTCCTGACTGCATCTCTTGAGCTCAGACACTGTGATCTTTGTGTTCTTCTTTACCTCTCTCACCAAGGCTCTTCTCCTCAGCTCAGTTTGGCCGGACGGACTAAGGTTCTCTTAGGAACCTTAAGTGCAGCAGAATTTTTTTGTAACCTTGGCCAGATCTGTGCCTTGCCACAATTCTGTCTCTTGAGCTCTTCAGGCAGTTCCTTTGACCTCATGATTCTCATTTGCTCTGACATGCATTGTGAGCTGTAAGGTCTTATATAGACAGGAGTGTGGCTTTCCTAATCAAGTCCAATCAGTACTATCTAACACAGCTGGACTCAAATGAAGGTGTAGAACCATCTCAAGGATGATCAGAAGAAATGGACAGAGTTAAATATATGTGTGGTACTTAGGACCATGTGATATTTTAGTTTTTCTTTTTTAATAAACCTGCAAAAATGTCATTAATTCTGTGTTTTTCTGTCAATATGGGGTGCTGCGTGTAGCAAAAAAATATATAAACGAGGAGCTTTTATTTAAAAGTGTGAAGTAATGTGTGAAATGTTAAGTCATGAGAACCACTTCTACTTCATCACACCAACCAGCGTGTTTTATGTTAACACAGAGGAAGTCTCTATGACAGACTCTCTGCCCACAGGAAAGCTGTAGTCCATTAATCTACGACAGGATGAACCAACTTTTTGTCATGACAGGTAGGGATGGGTACAGAAAGCCAGTATTTTTTTGGACCAGTATGTAACTGGGTCAATACCAGACTACTGCTAAGCTTCAGGACAAACAGATCATACCTGACAGGAAGTGAAGCAGTAGAGAGATGGGGGGACAGGATCGGGACTCCAACTCGCGACGCCCCAAAGCACAAGGGCAGTGAATGTCAATGTGCTGCCTATGAGCAGGGATGGGCAGTATTTTAAATACAAACTCAAGGCCAATTCCGGATTCAAATGTTTTTGTTTTGCATCTAGAATATGTCAGATATATTTCAGCCTAATAGGGATGCCTGCACTTGATGGCCAATTTCACATGTATTGTGTATTTTGAAAATACAAAATACTGTTTGTATTTGTATTTGAATATTTTTTTACACAGTATTTTGTATTTGTATTTAAATACATTTTTTCACTCAGTATTTTGTATTTTTATTTTAAATACATTTCTATGTATTTATGCCCATCTCTGCACATGAGGCATCCGGCACCGACTGCTGCTTGTAATTTTTCCTTCACTGAATAATGTGACCCAAGTTTGCTCAACATGCGTCTGATATCCAAATGCGTGCAAGCAGAAATCACCGCAAGAGTAAAACGTTTGAAAGTGCATGCTCATGTTATAAAACTAAGTGACACTGGTGTCAAATGCAATATATGTAGTAGTGTAATAGTGAACAAAGTAATGAAGTGAACACAAGTAATGTAATGAAACCCAGAGAGTTAAACCAGTGCTGGAAAATAAAGGTGCCCACACAAAATATTGACACTTTGGACCCAATTTGGACATTTTCACTGTCTACTCACTTTTCTGGCCAGTAGTTTAGACATTTATGGCTGTGTGTTGAGTTATTTTGAGGGGACAGCAAATTTACACAGTTATATAAATGTATACTCACTACTAGGGTTGGGCATCGTGTTGATTTAAACGATTCTGATTCCGATTGCGATTCTTCCTTTTGATTTCGGTTCTTTTCAATTCTCAATTCCGATTCTTTGTGGGCTGGAGTCCAAACATGTCACAGGCTCATTTGATTTTTAACGTTTTAACGTTGTTGTTCACCAAATTTGGTTCACCAAAGCGCTTTATTGTTAAACTACAAAAAACCTTGCCTGAGGAGGACGAGACAGTGGAGCAGCGCAGCACGTCAAACACACTACACTCCTTAATTTGTACATCATGCAGGCGTAGGTGTTTCGACATATTCGTAGTGCATCCTCCGTAGTGCAAGATATTATTTTGTCACCTGTGTTGCACTGTGCCGTTTTTAGTGTGAAATAAAGCCACACTTTTGAGCGCCGCTTACCGTGCTCCATAGCTGCAACTGAACAAGCGCGCGGCAAGCACTTCCAGAAATATGGTGGCCACAATGTTAACCAAAACCTGCGTGTTTGGAACCGATGATCGGAATCGAAAACATATTTTATAAACGATTCCAATGGCATCGTAATTTTTTTTACGGTTCCAAGTTGGATCCGGTTTTCGATGCCCAACCCTACTCACTACTTTACATTGTATCAAAGTCTTTTTTCAGTGTTGTCACATAAAAAGATATAATAAAATATATATCCTGTGTAAACAGGTAATTGTTAACTATGATGTTACTTTATTGCACCAACTTTGCATATATGATAGCACCAAAGACCATTTCACAAAAATAAATATATAGGCAAACAAACATAAATATACCTTGTAAGTGAGCATGAGTCTACAAAAACAGTTCATAGTTTAAAATAAAACTATGCCCTTGGTTATCTGTGAAACAGATAAATGTCAGTGTCTAAAAATGTGTCAGCTGTGAGCTTGTGGTTGTGTGGTCACTGGTCAGAGCTATATGTATGTATGTATTTATATGTATATACTCTTTACTCTTTAGAAACACACTTCCGTTTATGTGACTATTGATGCCAATGCTGAAACGATGTATCATGCAGCATTACACATTCTACTTTTCACATCCTTTTTTGTTGTTCTTAAAACTGAGGAAGTCTGTTAAGTGTTAGGACTTTGTGACTTCACACCCCATACATAACTCAGAAAGCAGTAGCCTCTACTCTTATCACAGCATGAACCAGCTTTTTATCCTTTTATTGGCCCTTTGGTCAGCTTTCAGTAAGTGGATTCCATTTCTTGACTCATATTGTGTTCATGCACTGTGTAAGGACAGGAGTAAATACAAGTTTTGTTTGTCAGATATTTCAGATGCATGTATTTCTGCTAATATTTTAGTGACAAGTTCATCTAATGACTTTTAGTCTTTAGTCTTTTAAATGA
This sequence comes from Enteromius afrohamiltoni, assembly GCA_034779775.1. Taxonomy (NCBI): domain Eukaryota; kingdom Metazoa; phylum Chordata; class Actinopteri; order Cypriniformes; family Cyprinidae; genus Enteromius; species Enteromius afrohamiltoni. Next base: position 2,127,750 of record JAUYWG010000041.1, read on the forward strand.
AAGAACAGGCTTCAGCTTTTTTTTTGCTGTTTTTGTCATGTTTTGTCATATATAACATTTTTAAGGAAATGTCAACCGTCTTTGACGTGGAAAAGTGCTTAGAGTCACGTCAGGGTTTGAGCAGACATACACACTTTTTATTGTCGGAGTACTGCAGGTTTTATTTTATATGTTAATGTTAATTAGGAGTTGTTTACAAGACAGAGAGCTGAAACTATTAGCTATTTGCGCACAAGTTCAAGATTATTTGCGATTCATAGATCTCACTAGATAACATCTGAAAGAGAGGCGTACGTGCACTTTCCGTTCGTACGTTCATTTCTATGAATCACATCCTCCTCCTATCCTGTAGTCTGGCTGAGCGTTTGGGGCACCACTGAAGACCTTGCAACCAGCTCTCTCCATCTCTCCCTGTCCTCCACTCAACCTTTGTCCAGTCCATTCGGAAATGTTGTCTTCCCACCTCTTCTTCTGTCTGCCTTTCTTCCTTCCTCCGGGGACTGTGCCTTGTAGAATTGTCTTTGATAATCTCTTGGCTCTTCTGACATGACCGTACCACTTCAATTTTTGTTTTTTGACTGTTGTCAAGAGATCCTCGTATGGCCCTATGGCTTGCTGAACTCTGTTCTTAACTTCGACATTTGTTATGTGATCTTTGTAAGAGATGCCGAGGAGTCTGCGAAAGCATCTCATCTCTGTGGCTTGTATTCTTGTCTCTAAATTAGCGGTAAGGGTCCAAGACTTGCACTCATACACATATATTGACGATGGATTTTACCAGATGGATTTTTGATAGTGCTGCTGATGTTTGTGCAATTCTGCTGATGATTTCTGTTTTTGAACTTTGGTCTGAAACGATGGCTCCAAGGTATTTAAAATGACTGACTGTTTCTAACTTCTGTCCACTGACTCAGATCTCTTTTGTGATGCCTTTGGTGTTGTTGGTCATCAGCTTAGTTTTTTCTGTGCTTATTTCCATGCCGTATGCAGCAGAGGTTTTGTCCAGTTGTTCCACCCAGGTCAGCAATCTCTTCTTCACTGCCCGCTAGGCCATTAGTATCATCTGCAAAACATAGGTTCTTGATCGTTCTGCAACCAATGCTCACTGACCCATTAAACTGATCAAGGGCGTCTTCCATGATTCTTTCGAGATGACGAAGAGTGTCGGAGAGAGTAAGCATCCTTGCCTGACTCCGACTGTTGTTCTGAACCATTCACCGATGTTGCCATTATAGTAGACTGCACTGGTGGCCGTGTTGTACAGCTGTTCTATGACTCTGATCACGATGGCGCTAATGTTGTACTTCATCATGGTTGCCTATATGGCTGCATGCCACACCCTGTCAAACGCCTTTTTGAAGTCTACAAACACGTGATAAAGGTCTTGTTGATGCTGAAGATACTTCTCACTTTCTTCAGTGCTTTGATTGCTACCTCCACCTCTTCATGAAGAATGGTATAGTCATGGGGGGACATTTAGAACCTCTGGGTCTCCAGTGGGTTTGTGGTTGTACAGGTCTGAACAGTATTCCGTCCATCTCTCTAATATATCTTTGTCTTCTGTCAAACACTTCCCCTTCTTGTGTCTTCTTCTTCTGTCAAACACTTCCCCTTCTATGGTTGAGCTTCTACCTTGTGTTGTACTAGTTAGTTATTTTAACAGCTGATAAGCTTTCTTGCTGTTGTTACTTGTCAAGTTGCCTTCCACCTAGGGCTGGGCGATTTGGCCTAAAATTAAAATCTTGATTAATTGAACACTTTAACTCAATTACGATTAATGAACGATTATTTTATTTTAATTTTTTTTTGCCCTCATAGTTCTGACAAATCTTGTACAGTAAATATGCTCACATATTACAAGTGAGAGATTTTTGAACAAAGGGTGCATTACTTGATTTTAAAATAAT
>JAUYWG010000041.1:2150875-2176735 GCA_034779775.1 Enteromius afrohamiltoni
TCATTTATTACCGTATATTATTATATTATATAGTGTTTATATATGATTTATATGCTAATATAATACTTAATAAATAATTGATTTGTACTTTCAGATTTAATCTTAGTTTTAGTATTTTTTTCATATTAGATTGTTTTTATAAATATTTCTGTATAGCCTTCATTTTATTTCAGTTTAGTTTTGAGTAATTTTCATTAACTTAAGAAAAAGAATCAAGCAAGCAGATTTAACAGTTCAGCAGTTAATTTGCATATTTGTATTACAAGATATCAGTTTGCCAACATTTATTATACACTATTTGTCCATTTAAAACCAGCGTTATTGTTTTAGTATCATATAATCATTATAATATGCAATTACAATATTTATTAGCATTCTGAATTAGGCTTTCAGCTTTCATCTTAATTTTAAAGTCCTAATACATTGTTTTTATTCTTTCTATTTAGCTTTACTTCTTATTTTAATTTATTTAACTTAATTTTTTGCCAATGTGACATTTAATTTTTTTTTTTTACATTTACAAAAATGTTTAATCTAATATTTATATTTTATTTTTATATTTTCCCAACAAAAAATATTTTTTTATATTTTCCAATTTATCGATCAATAATATTGCTGCATAAAAAATATGTATATTTAATATGTTATTCAATATAATATATTTATTGTACAAATATTTTCTGTATTTTCTGAGAAAATCAACTATGATTCAGTTTCAAAACCCTAACTAAACTCTACTCTCTTAAAACACTCAGAGATTTTAGCAAAAATGTGGAAAGTGTTTACCATCACCATCCTTGGCATCTTCTGGCAGCAGGGCATCTTGGCGATTCCCCAAAACAAAGGCCAGCATGGCCAGTATACCAGCATCCAGCACCCCCAGCATAGCCAGTATGTACGCCCAGTGCACAGAGCAGTTCCCTGGAGAGAAACTACTCACACGCTCTCCGCACAACGCTCGCATCTCAGCACAAGCCCAAGAGTCTGGAAACAACACACAAGCCAGGGCCAAACAGAAGCCTGCGCCCAAAACACGCATGCATTAACAGTAACGTACTGTCTAACATGTTTAGTTTAGATTTCAAGTCATCATTTTTATTGGTATTTTGTGTGACAATACACACTGAATAATCATAACAAGGTGAAGAAGTTCTTTAACATATTTCACAATAACACAATTTAAAGTGCCTTAATTATGGATTTTAATACAGCTCTAAGGGAAAGAAAACATAGCCGTTTTATGTTGACATCAACATGAAATATTAGCATATTGACCTCCCACTTGTTGCCACTAGGTGCAGCTTTTGGAGTATTACGGTAACAGCTGTACACAAAGCAGTACTGCACACCTCTTTAAATTAGACCTTGCATATATGTCAAGCTATTTTTGTGGACTCCCAAAACCAAAATATGAACCTTTCATTAATCATAATAGGTGTACTTTAAATACAGTATTTTTGATCATATGAATGCAGCTTTAGTGAGAGATCAGCTGAAGAGCCTCACCTGCTGTGAGCTGCAGCCAAGCACAGATCTTATAGACGGTTGCTGCGTTGCAGAATCTGAAGAGACACAGGCAGCCCACGCTGGCCCACACCATGGTCAGAGACATGCAGACCAGCACAGCGGGAGACTGGAAGGCTGGGAGCGGGGTCAGGGTGTGGAGAGACCCCCGGCATTCTGGGACTGGCCAATCCGTCTCCATGCAGACCTCAAAAAGGCCCAGCGTCCCGGTCGGAGGAGCTGGACCCCCTCCCCGGTAGTGCAGCTCCCGTGTGCCCACCCATGACGGCTGGATGAGAATGACCACCTCGATCACGGCGAAGCAGAGCGTGCAGATGGCCCACAGCACACCCACCGCCCGAGCGCTCCGGATGAACTCGGTCTGATACAGACGGGCCACCTCGGACGAGTGATGCTGCATGCTGGAGCCAGCTGGACACCACAGACAGCACAAACATCATATTACAGCGCCTCTTTATTCTTTCTGCTTTCACTTTAATGTTAGTTTGAGTTTTAGTCATTTTGTCTATATAGTTTTTATTATTTCTTACTTGTGTGCACTTATTTTAGTACAAAAGCAACTTAACTGTAAATAGACTGAGAAATAAAATATTAGCTGAAATAAAAGAAAGAAATGTTAAATTTTATTTCTATTTTATTTTTGTTTAATTTTTCAAGCAGCAATAATTATATTTAATGGTTTAAAAATTCAGTTAACTATGAAACCCTGTTTCAGACAACACTGGCCAACATTTTGCTTTTATTTAATTATGGTGCTAAAATTCATGTTACATACTTTTTATGGTAACACGTAAAATAAGGTTAATAAAATTAATATATTACCAAGGTCATTATAGTAAACTAAATAGATTTTAATGCATTGTTACTTTTAATAAAATATATACATTTTTTTAATGGCAGCATTTCTTATTTTGATATTTTACAGGTATAAAAAAATATATAAAAATGACAAAAACATAAAATGACAAAAAATAATAAAAAATAATATGAACTAAAAAATATTATTAACTAATTTTATTAACAAAACAAATCAATAAAAACATATCATCGATAAAAAACATTAAAATAGAACTATTATTAGTTAATTAAATCATGTTATCTCAGGTCTATGAATTACTTTTTTTAAATATACATATGTTCATTCATTAATTGATCTTAACACTATATTAGAATTAAAATATTTAAATTGTTAGTTGATGTTTACTAATTAACTAATGATAATAAATGAATCCTTATTAAAAGGGTGTTACTGTTTTTTTATGGTACTCATTATGGTTATATCATCTATACTTTATTGTGCTTCACATTTATTTATTTATTTATTTACATGGAACCTTAAAGAATACTATGCTATTACAATACAAAAAATACTAATACCATGGTCATTTTAAACATAAACACATCAAAACACATTTTTTAAATGATAAAAAGGGACATGATGAATAGCTGAGAGAGCTGATGCCTACAGGAAAATGACCTGAAAACCTGATGTCAACCTGGTGAAGGATGTAAAGAGATGGATGAAGGGAGCTTCACCTCTCTGCTCTGGCTGATTCCAGGTCTCTTCCTCTCACCACAGAATCTGGGGGATAAAAATCTCATTAAAATTGAAAGGCTTGAGAGCAGCATCACGCAAAAGTGTAGGAGTGAGCGAAAGAGAAATTGACCTGAATGGAGGGATTCTTCTCCTCCCTTTCCTCCTGGAGGGATCACAGCAGGATGTGCGACATTAAAAACAGGCCCACACCGCTTGCAACCATCTTCCTCGCACATATGGAGGGAGACGAGAGCGGGAGACGGGAGGGGGAGCGCAGGGCCATTCTGATTGGGAGGAGGGTCTCTGCGCACACGCACGCAATCCAATGATGCACAATGAGAAAATGAAATGATCTGTCAATCCCTGTGGGGGGAAAGAGAGAGTTACAGCCCATCGATTGTAAAAACACTACATTCCATACAGAGTAAAGAGGAAGTGGGAAAATAATACGTGGAGCAGAAGTGATGCATTTCAGATGAGCACAAGATAACTGCCACAGAAAGACACAGCAGGGGAATAAACATGAACGGAGGAAGGAAGAAGCTCGTCTGTGCATCATTCACTGCCAGCGCGATCGCTTAGAGGACATCAACATTAATGACTGAAAAAGAACAGAAACCAAAGGAGAAATATATATATATATGCATATACGCATATATACGCATATATAAATACACAACATACAGTATTATTATGATTTGTTTTTTATATTTACATGCATTTATCTACACTTGTATATATTTAGTCATACAATGTATGTGCAAATATTTTAACATATAGTTTTTATATATGCATGCATATGTATTTATATGTGCACAAAAACTATTATTTTGAATGCAATTGATTAATTGTTTGACAGCACTAATTTAGAGACCACTGCAGAAAAATCAGTTTCTTTTGGGTTTTATTCTTAAAACTGTTAATCTCGCCAATACACCACCAATACAAAACAATGCACGTTTGTTTCATTTTTTGTAAACTGCCGTCTTTGAAATATTAAGGATAGAAGCAACTTGACGCTCACTGAATCCTTGTGCCAATAAAACTAGGATTGAGCCCTTTTTTCTTGATTTAAAACCTTTCTATTCACTGTTTTTGGCTTGTTTAGTGTTTATTTTTACATTTCTAACTACCTTTGAAAGACTTCTAGCATTTTTTACCATCCAACTGGTCACACTTTTCCCGTTTAATACAATTAAGTACCCCAAAAAACAGAATGAAGTATGTTTGTGTAGAAATTTAACAAAGACTGGCATGAAATGCTTGTCATACTCATAGAGATACTTTTGTAAGTTGCAGTGGTCTCTTTTTTTTTCCAGAGCTGTATATATATGTATAGTACCGCAATACTTTTACAACAAACATGCTTTACAATATATGTAATATTGTATTTATATATACAATAGGTACAAGTATTTATGTACCTTTTTCTGAGAGTGTATAAATATAGATCAGAAGAAGCATGAAACTGAAGAGCTTTTATTTAGAACGCAACATGTATCAAGAGTTACAAAGTGAGAGTTTCCAAAGGTTTGATTCGTCGCGTTTCTGCAAAAATAAACATAAAAAAAGGAAACACAAAGTAACTCATTACAGCCTGGTCCTTAGACGCTGTTCAAGTAAATATTGCACTATTTATTGCTTTCAGTTTAAGGTGGTTTTGTCATTTCCACAGTTTGATCATCTTGACCCGGAGTCATGCACTGAAAACAGGAATGTTTCTCAACAATACGGTGCGAACGCTGCTGAGAAAGTACACATCTGAAACACTGAATAATACAGATTTGGCTGGTGTGGTTTTAGCACCATGCTACATCAACTGTTCATAAAATCAAACCTACAATGACAATTTTAAAAACGTTTTTTCTTTAAGATCAAACTAATTTATACCATTAATAAAACCAGCATTTCGGCAAACAACCTCACAATCGGCACAAAGAGCATCTTTGAAGTATGTTCAAGACACACAAGTGAGGAACACAGATAAACTGAAGTGAAGTTTGGTCATCTACATGCATATACGCTTTCTTCTGCCTGCTGGTTCAGTTGAAAGGAGGAATCTCCTCTCCAAACTTCACGAGGTGAGCAGCACTTTTGGCTTCATGGAGCACCTGTGTGTGCGGAGACAGAGTGACACAGCTGTTATACAGATGTACTGAATGTTACATCGTACAACAACACAATATTAACACGTAGTCGTAGTTGATCATTCAGCAGATCTGCACGCACCTTGTTGTGGATGTATGACTCACAAGCGTAGCACCAGACAGAGAGGTCAGCGAAGCTCAGCACCACAGGGTGACCGGACTCTTGCCCGTGGGTCACCATGTGCTGGTTCACGTAACGCCCGCAGAGCACCTGAAGCCAAAATAGGAATACTGCTTCAACTACAATAAGACTATTGGTCATAATCAACCTATAGTTGTGTGTATTATTCATATTTATACAAACAGGAGATCTTCTGAGGAAACCTGTTTTTTAACAAACTGAGGTGCATATACTCAGATCAAATAGATACAGGTACAAATTATTTATTTATTTATATTTTTACATGTACAAATAGTTTTTTGTAATAATTGCTTTTACATACTGGAGCAATGCAATTCACTGTATTCTACGATAATAATGAATAATAATGTAAATATCGAAAATAAATCACATATTTTCTGTGCATTCTTAAAAACTAACAACTCATATAAGGATTGAAGTGATGTACACTCCCTTACATCATACATGTTCTCAGACATTTCCCACATTTGTTCCTTTTGCATGCATGCGTAGTGAATGAGACCCAGTGTGCATCACCGTTATGACAAGCTGTAACTCTAAACTTCCTTCAGCACTCTGTAAAGGCTCATCTATTCTAGGTGTTGTATTCGAGCTGTCACCTTGTAGCAGAGGAGACAGATCCAGTTTTCTGTGTCACCTCCACACTCTGCACACGGCAGGAAGACGTCGATGCCACCTGTGGGCACCGGTCGCACTGACTCCAAGTGTGGGCACCATGGCAACGGGTCCACCACATACATGGTGTCCTAGCAACAAAAGCCACATGATTGGATCACCACTCCGAATCACATTTACATTATCACCCAGAGTATTGAATGACACAACAATAAAAAACCAGCTCTTCACCTACATATACATATATTTATACACACACATACAGAGCTGGATAATAACTGATTATGTGTAATCTGGATTATGCAATCAGATTCCAAAAAGGAAGTGCTTGTAATTTAACTGAATTGGAATCAGACTACAGTTAAAACTAGCAGTAACCAATTAAATTCTTTCTTTTTTAGTGTTTTATTTTGAGTGATGAAATTTTAAAACGCCTTTTGTTTATCTAATCATAAACAAATCAAATCTAATGTTCTACATACATATTTATTTTTATCGTTTTTAATAATAATAAAAGTAATCATTTGTGCATGCACGGGCCACATTTAACTGCAATGTTATTATGCTAACATAACTTTAATACGTTACCAGATCCGTGGCTTGTGCTCCACAGACACTTTCTAAGACTGACATCATAGTGGCTTGACCACCAGCAGCCTCATCCACGGCAGCTGAACGTCCAGTGACCACAGACTCTGGGATGGTCCGCTCCTGTTCAACAGAACACTTTTGATGATGAATACATTACTAGTCACCAGAAGAATACTGCTAATGACAATAGAGAATGCTTACGGGTGCCTCAGTTTTCACAGCTGTAATCTCTGCATGCGTGTCATCTCCAGCTCTGGCTTTCTCTGACTTGAGTTTTAGGGGTGAATCTGAAGGGGTGGGCTTCACCTTCCGTCTGGCTCCTCCGATGGGGACTGATTCTGGGCTTGGGTTAGATGAGGTACTCGTGTTGAGATTCAGAGAGAGCAGGTCCTTACTGAGCTCATCAAGGCCGGACTGCTCAAGATGCTGCGCTGTCTGTCTAGGAGGTTGGTTGGGGGTGGACTGGCGAGGAGATTTCTTGTCCCTGCCTGCTGATGCCCGCTTGCCTTTCGGTTTAGGAGACGGCAAAGCCAAACGAAGTGACTCCGGAACTGATATTAAACACAAAAACATGTCACATTCAAACAAGCAGTTCTTACAATTTAATTCTTCAAGCTTAACAGGAAGCAAACTCACTCTGTATTCTCAGGGAGCTCCAGAAGGGGGCGAGAGCACGCAGGACATTGTTGATCGTGACTGTGGCGTTGGTCTTTGGCGGTGGCAGATGGTCTAGAGGCGGAGGAGAGTCTCCCAGCAACATACTGGTGCACATGGACATTGACTCAGATATGGAGATGAGGTTATATCCTCCCTATGGTGAAAAGGGTAAGATGACATCATAAATAAGACCCTGGACCACCAGTCTTAAGTCGCTGGGGTATATTTGTAGCAACAGTAAAAAAAATACGTTGCATGGGTCAAAATGCTACATTTTTCTTTTATGCCAAAAATCATTAGGACATGAAGACATTTAGTAAATTTCCTGCTACAACTATAAAAAAAATAATAATTCTAATTAGTTCTATGAATTGCTAAGAACTTCATTTCGATAACTTCCTATATAGGAATAATACCGATTTTCTCAGTATTTAATTTTTTTTGCACCGTCAGATTTCAGATTTTCAAATAGTTTTATCTCAGCCAAATATTGTCCTATCCTAACAAATATACATACATCAGTTATTCAGACGATGCATACATCTCAATTTCGATATAATTGACACTTATGACCAAGGCTGCATTATTTGGTCACAAACACAGTAAAAAAAAAAACTGTAATATTGTAATTTCAGTTTAAAATATCATTTTCATATTTGAATATGAAAAAATGTAGCTTAAATTATTCCAAAGCTGAATTTCAGCTTTCTTTAGTCTTTAATGTCACGTGATCCTTCAGAAATCATTCTAATATGTGACTGTTGCTGGAAAAATAAGTCACAATGAGCACATTTTTAAAAAATGAATCATTTTTATTTTTCCCTTTTTTGGCTGTAGCTCAAATTTTGACTCATTTTACCAGCAGGGGTCACATATGCTGATTTGCTGCTCAAGAAACATTTACTATTATTATTAAACCTTAAAATCAGTTGCGCTACTTATTGTTGGGATTACTGTGATACGTCTCATTTGGCTTCTTTAAATACGTCTGGTGTCTAGAGACATTCTCTAGGTATTGATTTCAGCATAAGTTACTAAAAACAAAGTGCAAACACTGTGAATGTGTGAGTGAATATAACCCACTTCCAGTATGACTAGCACTCTTCCTGCAGCCAGGCTCATTAACTGATGGGTGAGGTGGGCGTAGCCCTCTGGGGTCACCTGATACCCTCCTAACGGATCACCTCGTGCTGCATCAAACCCAGCAGACACCAGCACCAGCTCTGGGGCAAACTAGAACACAGACAACACTATTCAGTTAGTGTTTAACTCCAAACAACATCAGAGAAATATGAAAAGCTGATGTGATTCTACCTCTCTGGCTATCGGCATCACTATGTGATGGAAAGCTGCCAAGTATTCTGGGTCTCCCATCTTTCCTCCACTCCAGGGGATGTTGACATTGTATCCTCTGCCTTTCCCTTGCCCCACCTTATCATAGTTAGCATCCTCCGAACTGGGGAAGAACGTCCCGTCTTCATAGCGATGCAGAGAGATGTACAGAACACTGAGAGAACATAAAGTCACTTGATAGGTCAGCAAAGCAGCTATTTTTAAAACCATATTTTTACAAATGACAACATAAAGGACACATTAATAATGCAAACCCCTCATGCCTATCAAAACAAAACTGGAAAAATGGTTATGATGCATTAACTATCACACTTTATAAATGCAACTTCCAGAATAATGTTTTATTTATAATACTATTATAGCATTTTTTTTTTTTTAATATAATAAGCTATATTACATTTTTAGTTTTTATTTTTACATTAGTTTGAGTTTTTCACATGCATTTGACATTATTACTTGTTTTATACAGTTTTATTACTTTTACTTTTTACTTTTTAGTATTTAATGATTTTATTATTATTTTGTATGTATCCTTTTAGTTTTTTAGCTGCCATATGTACCGTATTTGATTATGGTTGACTGTTGGACTGGACAAACCTGTCATCGTCCTCAAAGATGTGCTGGGTGCCATTTCCATGATGAACATCCCAATCGAGGATGAGGACGCGCAGGGACTTGTGAGTGATGCTCTGGGCATAGCGTGCCGTCAAAGCGGCCGTATTAAAGAAACAGAAACCACAAGCCGTGTCTTTCTCTGCATGATGACCAGGAGGACGCACTATGGCCACACCGTTTCTCACCTACATGACCAAACAAACAACTGAGGAGATCTGGGGACAAATTCAAGCAGTAATACTGTTGCACACAGCATACTGATACAAGTTAGGAAGCGTATTACTTATAAAGAGCACAAACTGACACACCTGGTCTGTGAGTATGGCCTGTACGGAGTTAAAACAAGACCCAGCGGCCATCAGGGCACAGGTGTAGCTCTCATTACTAATGTAGATGGAGTTGTAATCGTTTCCCAGTCGGTGCAGATCTCTGGGTTTCATGCGCTCTGTACTCTTTATAGTGCTTATGTGCTTAGAACTAGAGATTTAAACAGACAGGAATTGGATCAAGTTTAATGCACAACATCACCACTAAACAGGATTGAGGAAATGGAGATTTGCATTTCATGCTTTCTACGGCTGATACTAATTTTTACTCATTTGAATGTCACCTGTGACAGAGTGCCAGCTCTTCTTCTGTTGCTAGACGAGCTGGTATCCGAAGGCAACGGGAGAGCAGACCCAACTCCCCATGCCGGCAAAAGATGCGTGAAATTCTCTGAGGGAGCTCGGGATGATGACTGTGGGGATCAACACATTCTCATCTTATATCAACCAAGTCATTAAAACACAGAAAGACTTTTTTTCAATAAGGATACCGTTTATGTTATTAATGCTCTCACCCGTCCCACATGTTGTGATGAAGCATCATTCTCTGGTCGTAAACTAGTCCAGTGATTGGAGAGGAAGCTCTCACCTCTGGACACACTGGAGCTGGGAGAGAAGGGACATCGGACAGAGGACCACCCTCTGAAGAACAAATACACAGAAAACTTGATGTACCAGACGTACCAAATCATTTCTGAACAAAAATGGTGATGAACGCTTTCTTTGTATCTCAAGATGACAGATGAAGATGACTCCTATTAAAACATCAATGCCCATTTTTTGCAGTGATTTGTACACATTACCATACGAATAATAATATAATACACATTCGGTTTCTGTAATGTTACATATTTTCTAAATATTCACAGGAAATAAAGGTAGGTCTAGACTTTGAATTTGATTAGATAAATTCTGCATGTTAATTTAGATATTTCTTTAATATTTTTTGGAGGTAGATAAGTTATTATGTTTGATGAAAAAAATGTTCTATATCTATATTAGATGTACATCTATGAATTGCCCATCAAATGTAAGGTCAATTTCAACAACGTTTTTTCCAGTGATATGTAATAAGGATTTTTTACGATTTTTAAAAGGGCAATTTCCAGCCAATGAAATATTTATGGGACATTAAAAATATATACCGTTTTGCAAAGATAGATTTCTAAATACATACATTTATTTTATGTATTAAATAACTACATTTTCCATAATACAGGGTGACCAAACTCTTGAATGAGTCTTAATGTTGCAGATCTGCACCAGAATAATACAGGGATTTTTTTTTTGCATTTCTTACCAAATGTCTGAAGGCTCTTCCAAAATGGATACAAGGCTGAGATGGTCTTTGAGATGGACTTCAGGGCACTGCAACAAAACATCATCATAAAACACAGCAAACAGGGAATAACACAAAGAACTGCCGTGTACCTTGGTTCACTCACCTTTCACTCGGAGCACCAGGAGAGATTAGATGAGGGCAAGGGTCACCCAGCAGTGACCTCACACTAGCACAAACGCCTTGTGCTGAGGACTGGAGGTTATATCCACCCTAACAGAAGAAACACTAGGGAGTCTGAGTGCGATGTTAACCACAAAGAAGGTTATTTTATTCTCTCATGGCATAAAATGATCGTAACCTCAAGAGCCAGCACAAGTCGGCCCTGTGCTACACTCTTCAGCATGTGGGTCAGGATGGAGAAACACTGTGGACTGGCTCGCATCTCACCCTGGACACACAGTAGTTCAGTTTCATATAATCAAAATGAAAGGAGTTTTGGAAAATTATATTAGTCTGACTGAAGCTGAGGAACTTGCCTTTGGGTCACCGATCACAGAGTCAAATCCAGCTGCCACTAACACCAGCTGAGGCTGGAACTGGGCACGCACAAGAGATCAATGGTTAATAAACAATAAATCATTCATTCAGACATACTGATGACTGGTCTGACAGGTGTACCTCATACGCCACAGGCAGGAGGAGCTGCTGGAAAGCTGTGACGTAATCTCCATCAGCCATGCCAACCTGGAGATCACATTTAGCACCAGCTCACCACACTTCCACAGCATTTTATTTTGTTTACTTATAGTCCAGTATCATGTTAGTGATCATTTAGCTTTGCATGACCATTTTCAATCTTGTGCATGCAAATGTAAATTGGTTGATCTCTTAAAATCACGTAAACACTGACAAGCATAGGAAATTAGCGTGGTGTATACCTTGTTCCAGGGTAGGTTGATATTGTAGCCCTGTCCTGCTCCTGAACCCACCGAACTGCTGTCAGACTCCAAGAGGTGTGGCCAGAACGAACCGTCTTCATATCTGTGCACTGAGAAATACAGCACACTGCCACACAGGAAGAAAAGAGAGAAAGTCAAAAGACACGCAATATGACGTAATATAACAGCGCTTCAGATATGGGGAAATTTACCTGGGATCCTCTTCAAAAATATATTGGATTCCCTGTCCGTGATGCACGTCCCAATCCACAATTAGAACTCTGAAGGAGCAAAAAGGTACAACTCGTGCTATAGATTCAACATGAAACGGCACGCAGCACATTCGGGTTCTGAAACGTTACATATTTTCTGAATATTCTGAGGAAATATATGTAGGACTAGGCTATGAATCATCGTGCATGTAAAGTCAATTTCAAAATGCAAATAAAAACAGGACAGTACAGCAAAATGCAGACTCTCACCGTTTAACTCCATGCTGTTTTTGAGCGTAGCGTGCTGCTATGGCCAGATTATTAAACATACAGTACCCGTTCATCTTATCCGAATGAGCGTGGTGACCTGGAGGCCTGTGTGTGTACAGGAAAAAAACTGTAACTCAATTAGATCAGTGATCTATATTAGAACTGCTCAGAATAACAGATGCCACGAGACCTGTTGATGGAGAAGCCGTTACGCAGCTGTGATGTCATCACCTTATCCACCAGCTGGAGCACCGCTCCCACTCCCAGACAGGCTGAGGTGAACAATTCCTGAGGGAATAATTCCACATGCTGTTGGGCAACCATAAACAAATAAACTGCATTCTAATTGTTATGTTTTATTATATATAAAAGCAATAAGCCAAAAGAGACTTTGATTTCTGATCAAGTTCTTTATAGTCAATAAAAGTAAACAGAGTCGATATTAATATGCTGGATTCAAATAAACACAAACATTGGGACTGGACTGGTGAAGATAAGGCGACTTACAGGATGCAGGTAGACGGAGTCATATTTATCAGCTAGAGTCTTCAGCTCCTCTTCTGTCTTTTTCTGAGTGGACTTCATCAGCTCTACATAGTCCTTCCTTTTGTACACATCACACACCCCGACCGTAATGGAGTAAGCTACTTACAAAACCAACTTGATGAATGGTTCAGACTTGCAAATAAACTTACGTGTGAACGAGTAACAGCTCATCTTCTGACACAGCTCTGGCCTTAAACACACAAAAAAAGCAATTAAAACTCGAAGGCGGGAGGAATCCATGTACGTAGCTGTTAAAAATATCATCATAACTACACGTGTATGTCTACCTCGACTCGCTCGCAGCGTCCCAGCAGACCTTCAGTCTCCAGCATCTCCATCACAGTGCTCACTCTCTCTGGACACTCTGGGTGACTGAAAACAAAGATAATCAACCCACTGTTACAGAATCACTTCTATTAACCAATACTAAGTAAACAATTTAAAATGAGGTTACACATCAAGAATGAGTGCAACTTTTCTGGATTAAATCACTAGAAATATTATTTCTGTTATGATCTGAACTGATACAAACTTAATACAAACGACTAGTAGGTTCTATCTTTCTATTTTTTAAATTAATTTAACCATGCATCACCTGGCATCCCAGAGGCAGTGAAAGCGAGTAAAGGCCTCAACGTAAACGAGACCAGTTCCTGTTGCTTTAGTCTTACCACCGACATCCTAAAAAACATCCCAAGAACATTCAAAGAGCTGATGCAAAAGCATCTCTGAGCTTGCATTTTCACATTGATAAAAGTAAACACTGCATGCGCGTAACTGATGGCATGGAAGCCCGTTTACGCCACTGAATAAGAAATAAAAAAAGGTTATTGCAACTGTGCAATTAAGCCATTTTTTTCTCAAAATTGTGACATATAAACTTGTAATTCTGAGTTATAAAGTCATCTCAGAATTTTGACTTTATAACTCACAACTGTGTGATATAAACTTGCAATGGAGGGTCAAAAAGAAAGAAAAAAGACTGGCATGTTCTCATAAATGAAAGGCTATATTCTGAGAGAAAAAAGTCCTAATTGTGAGATAAACAGTCGCAATAACCTTTTTTTTAATCTTTTATTCAGTGTCGGAAACTGACTTCCATAGTTTTGCCATGTTCCAAGCTACTTCCAGTCTAAAGCAGTTAAGTACAGTAATGCTAGTTTTATGAAATAGTGTGCAAGCTACTGGACAAGAGATAAATTGCAAGGAAATAATGTTGCAATAACAGAAAACTTTATGTTTTACAAAAAAACCTAAAACACTTTACATTTTCTTTGTGGAATATAATACAGGCAGCTCTTGACAATTTTAATGAGAAAACACAATGACTGTGATTAAGAGTTTACCAAGTTTTGGAGCTCGTTGCTCATCTCCTCCTCCTGTTTGCTCCGATCCATTCTGCCCTTCCTCCGTGCCTCCTGTAGATTCTTCCTATTGTTTTCTCTCTGGAGAGCACAATGGTCTTTTAGTGAGATACGCACACAGCCTAAAACAGGAATCCAAATAAAGCACTGGCTCCCACATCTGACATTTCAAAATGAGAAGAACAGAGCAAGACATCAAGCGGGCAAACTTCAAGAATATCTGTGGATTATTAACCCCTGAATTAAGCTACTCGTGTACACAATGATCGAAACAGCAAATGATCAACATACAGCTGCTGAACACAGTCTTAAAGAATACCTAATAAAAAAAACACAACTACAGGCCATCCAGGATGTATTGACTTGGAGAAATGTGGCATTACATTGCTCACCAATGGTGAATGGGTGCCGAGAGTGAAGAGAATGAGAGTCCAAGCAGCTAAAAAACATCACAATAATCCACAGGTAATCTACCTGACTCCAGTCCATCAAATCACATCGCGTGAAAAGCTGCATGGTTTTAAAAACCAAATCCATCATTAAGGAGTTTTATCTTTAATCCTTCATTTTGGCCAAAATTCAACATAGTGCTTGCATTTCTTCCCCCTATCTCTCACAGGAACATCCACCAAGATATGTAAGGATTGAACAAACATGCAACCAACACTTCGGACTCTCACTCTTACGGCACCCATTCACTGTAAAGGATAAAATGGTGAGCATTTGATGCAATTTCTAAAAATCTATTTAGATTAAGAACGAAACTCTACATTTTGGATATCCCGAGGGAAAGTACACTTTCTTTTATTTTAGGTGAACTATTCTTTTAAATGGCCAATGTGAATGTCAATGGAATATAAACATTCTCTCACTTTGGTTTCTGCTGTTCCTTCCGGTGATCGTGTAGAACCTTTGGAACCTGGAGCAGGATCCATCAGTTGAGGATTTTACAGATCCACACCAAAAAACCTTGAGAAAGTCAAACGTCCCAAATTGCATGTGTAAGACAGATCATTTATATGGAATTACTAATAATTTAAGAACAAAACAGAGGTTATTGCAGATGCTACACTTAGCTTTATTGCATATACAGAATACATAAACCAAGAATTTGCTGTTGTATCTATGAATGGAATATAGAGCAGTTTATATCGTTTTTCATTTGTGTGCAAAAATTTAATAATAATAATAATAATAATAATAATAATAACACAATAAAAGAAAAAAGTATGTTTATAAAATGGAAACATATAAAAGCATCTATTCATTCTTTCATTCATTTCTACCACAAATTACGATACCAAGTGCAAAATATCATATTTAATGGGAAGTTAGATCTATTCAAACGTCTGGAAAAAACGAAAGTGACAGATGTCTTAAAAATGCACAGTACAGGTTTTACTTACTGCTTTCAGAAATGTCTGAAAAGATATGAACAGATCTGCAGTCAGATGCTTATGCCCTTGGCATAAACACACTTTGAAGTTCAGATATTATATTAAAAAGACCAATCTGCCAGTCATTTGAGCCAAGCTGCCTGCTTTCCTAAGTTTCCGTGCCTGTTGTTATTCTCTGGGCTGGGCATGAAAGTGGAAAACGAACGTAGCAAGATGGGGACGGCATAGCAAATACAGCTGTAAGATCAATAATCACTTAAAAAAGGGTACGAAGCAGCACAATGGTGTTTAGTTTGGAAATGCTAACGGCTAACACGCCCAACTGTGCAGAGCAGTAGAACCGAATCTGTTTCTATTATATATTTCTTATGAGACATAAAGCGGTTTATCCTCCAGGGGGCGCGAGGAGGCTCGGACGTCAATAAATTACGCGTAAACTTCGGGTTTCTGACAAAAAAATTATCTAGTAATCCCTATAAAAGATGACAATAAACATTAGCGGCTGTGATCGGCCCCGGTGACACCTTCAGCGGAATAACTAAACTTTAAAACTCGGTCAACTGAATTGAAAATACACAGCATATGGTTAAAAAGTCGTACACAGCGTACTAAACCGAATAAATATCGCTTCCTGGTCACTGCGCCCCGCCCCCTTTATCATTCCGCTCTTTAC
Organism: Enteromius afrohamiltoni; assembly: GCA_034779775.1. Lineage (NCBI taxonomy): Eukaryota > Metazoa > Chordata > Actinopteri > Cypriniformes > Cyprinidae > Enteromius > Enteromius afrohamiltoni. The sequence continues at coordinate 2,167,065 of JAUYWG010000041.1, forward strand.
GTTAACTACCATTCTTCCCGTTTGTTTTTCTGCTAGGCGCGTGAGCGGGCGCACTGGAGTTACGTCATTGACGCTCCTCGCGCGCTCGCTGCAGTCTGCGCTGTAACGCTGGAGGTCAGTGTTGGGTACTCGCCGAGCGTTAAAGAAAAACTGAAATGACGTTAAAGAAAATATGACGAAATTCGCTTGGCACGTGAGACTTTGCATGTATCAAAATTCTCAAAGGGATTCTCAGGGGATGTACGTGTGCACACAAGCACACTCTGTTTCTTTTATTGATGTATTTATTTGTATAACTTAATTATTCTTTTTTGTTCTTCTTAATTTACGTGAGGGGCTGTGACCCCAAATGCACTATGGATGCGTCAAGCTGAGGTCTGCTTGAGGTTTGCGGGGTAAAAAAATAAGATTGCGTGAAATAAATAATTAGTCTTTCGTAAACATATGCATTGGAATAATATACACATTTTCTTGGTACAAATTATTAATACAAATATATCGCTTTATTTTACATGTCAAGGAAATTGTTCCTCGCTCAAGGGATATCATATTTGGGGATCTGTGGCATCTACAAGTTGGGCTTAGATATTTTAGGCATTTTTGCTGTAATTATGACAAAGCTGTTTTGTCATAGAACAGGAACTGGAATTTTTTTGATATATTAAATGAAGTAAACATGATTTATTTTGTAATTACAGAAGGTTTGGGAACGTGTTCTTCAGTAAAATCAATAGTTATTAGGCGAGGGAAAAATAATTAACATGCATTGATTTGCATAAGAGTTAGATTATCAGTTAATAATAATTTATTAATTCAAACTAAAGTCATGTTCTTAAATAAAGCAACAATCATAATGCATATCAACATTTGAATGGCTGTCAGTGGAGGAAGAAGCTTTTATGGGGTCAATGAGGTCAAGCTGCAAAATTTTGACCCTTGGTGGAGACCATCACAAAAATCCTACCCGCTGGAACGTTTTTTAACTTCTCTTATATTTCTCAAACGTTTCATACCAAACAAATCAGCCAGTTTGCAATGCGATCGTCATTTTTGCACACACAAACAGTTTATTTGGCATACTGATCTGATCGATTTGAATCAGAAAAACCCTCTCGAGGGGGGCTCTGGCCCTAAAAGATCAGATGGAGAGATGTGATTGTGTGACTAAAAAACCCTGTTTAAGCCATTCTTGCGTTTGTCTGTTACGTGAATGGAAAAGAGGTTATGAGCGCGAGCGCTAACGTTCGGGCCTGTGTGTGTCGGCTGGACCTGTCCTGTGGTTGCTAATCTCTCCCAGTCATTCAGTAGCATTTCCCCCTCACTATGGTGCCGACTCCACCAGATAACACGGCTTCACCCTGAATGGAGGAAGCCCATGACAGAAAAAAGCGAACGATGTGCCTCATGCACCAGGCTTGAAAAAAACGCCTATGCCATTGCTTGCAGCCTCTCTCTGTGCATCTCCTTTTCCCTTTTGCACTTTTTTAATAGAGTCCGGAAAACCAGAAGCTGCCTGCGTTGCACAATGAGGCTCCACTAGAAACCAGGGGAGCAGAGCTATGTGGTCAACCATGAGAGATGGAAACAGATGGAGGAGAGGGGAGGGGTGCTATCTGAGATAGCATCGCCAACCAGAACTCAGCTCACATAGAAGCCCATATTCCACAGCGCTGAGGCCTTTTCCCAGACCGGCAAGAAACAATACGCACAATAAAGCCAATTGGTTGGCTAAGGGATGCTGGGATTGTAGTGTGCGTGTGTGTTTGGGTGACCTTTCTGGATGCTAAATCATGGTTTTGGCTAGAAAACAAATAGCCACTTATCAACACTTAAAAAACTCTCAGAACCTCTTAGCAACACCCTGGCAACCACACACATCAGCCAAACATTATAAGTTTCAATCTTAAGCCCAAATGTAGGCTAGGAGAGACTAAAAATGTATGTTCTTGCTTCTGAAATACATGGTTTAATATATTTTGGTATATCAAGGTTAAAACAAAACATATATTAAATTTTAAAATATATACTTCACTCCAAGCTTTACTGTTTACAACCTATATTTAGCTTATACTGTGTGTGTTTTATATTTGGGCAGTAGGCTATATCATATAAACTATAAAAGTATTTTATGCCATATGGCGTAAGCTAAATGCCATAAATCGCCAAAACAGACTGGTCAGAGTTATGATTTTATATTTTAAACAACCACCTGGAACCCCTTAGCTTCTATCTTTGGAACCACAACAAAAACAGATTAGAACTGTGCTGCACAGTCAGTAATCACACAACTGTACTTTTTATGAAATTCAAGATACTACACTGGTTAGGGAGCAACATATGACAAAGCAGAACATCTGTAAATTTGCCTGTGATTTGCCAAACTGAACTACAATGTGTTTCAGGCTGTTAAAGATGATGTGGATGATGTGTCTCCCACGATAAGCAAATACTGTTGAAGAAGTGTTTCTCCTGTCTGAACGAAACAGCTTATTCAGTCTATGAATTTTCACATGCAGCACCTGATCTGCCGTGTGATGGAAAGTGCTGGATTTGCATGTGCTGTCATGGCATAACTGTCGAACTCCCACTACAAGCTAATTCATGCAGGCTGCAGAGCTCACAATGGAGCCATAGAAAAACCACAACCACAATATCAAACGTCTGTTACGATGCAATTCCATTAAAGAGCCTTGCCATTTTGATACGGAGTCTGTTTTGAATTCAAAGGGCGTTCAAGCAAGTCTTCATGCTTCTATACCAATCGAAGATATACAGTAAACACAAAAAGAAAAAGATGTTTTACATGAATGTTTATTTGCAAACCATTCATTTTAAAAACAGCGTACAAATCCAACGAAGAAAAGTGTAAAGGGAAAAATTCATTACAAACGCAAAAAAAGTAAAGGTAGTGTATATATATATATATATATATATATATATACCCCACCATTTGAAAGTCTCTTCTGCTCATCAAGGCTGCATATATTTGATCAGAAATACAGTAAAAACAGTAATAATGTGAAGTATTAGTACTATTTAAAATAACAGTTTTCTATTTGAATATATTGTTATTTATTTAAAGCTGAATTTTCAGGATCATTACTCTGGTTTTCAGGGTAACATGATTTTTCATAAAACATTTTCACATTGCTGATTTGAAACTTTTCAGATTATTATCAACGTAGAAACAATATTTTTAAACTGTCATAAAATGCTTTGATAAATAGTTCAAAAGGACAGCTTTTATTTAAAATGTCTTTATTGTCACTTTTGAGCAATTTAATGCATCCTGGCTGAACAGAAGTTTATGATTTCATTTGAAATACATATCCTACTGACCCCAAACTTTAATGTAGTTTTATAACTATGGACATGCTACACAAAGCTTCAAAAATGCTTCTTTTCAGATTAAACAAACTTGAAGTGTGTTTGTTCTATCTTTCTTTAAAATAAATGCACATATTTTGATCCGAATATGTTTAAGGCAACATGTATCCACATTGGTTAAGCTTTCAAGTATGTTTTTGCTGAGCATCTGAACACATAGTTGAGGGGTTGTGAGTGTTAAGTAATTTTTTCGGTTTCCGTGAACTCGTTCTTCTTTCCAGTTTCCGTCACACCGTGCTGGGTATGATGGCAGTGGATGGGTGGTATGGGTAGGGCAGGCTGGCGTGGCTGTGGAAGGCAGCGGCGGGTGGCAGTGAATGGGAAGAGTGGCTGTAGACGCCCAGAGCTCCTGGACTCTGAGAATACAAGTCAAAATGCTGATCAGGATTCTTCGAAAAATACAGATTCTCCTCTGCTGCACTAAACCTTTTTCCTTTCCGGTTCTTGCTGGACATTTTACGGTTGCGTGTCTGAATGCCTTCCTTCTTCATAGTCAACGGTCTGTTCACCTGATGAGAAAGATCGAAGGTATTAGACGCAGAACTACAGTTACTGCTGCTGTGTTGAACTTAATAGGCCAGAGAAAACAAACAAGCTTTGAAAGCAGTGAAAATGGGCATTCATTCACCAGGGAGGACGACAGCAATAACTAACCATAGCAATAAAAGCGTCCACACTGACCATTGACAGGCAAAGTCTGTGATGAGTGATGGGTTCTGATTGACTATTAGCTTCTAGCTTTTTATCGTTCTTAAATCGCTCTCGAACGGTATCGTTCTTCATATGGTGATAGTTGATGTGTGAATGTCATCATTACAAACTAACACTGACACAAACTTTAGGCAACCCTTTACCATCTTGCAATTATATTATATTCATCGTTGGTTTTCTTCAACTTACATTATCATAACTTAACGTTACCTAGCTCTTTCTTTCATAGGATAACATTAACTTCGTGGTCATCATCATGAACAGTAACAGACATGAACTTGTGGAGCAAAATAACTTTACAGACTACAATGAAACAACTGTGTGGACAAATATCCAACATCTTACCATCATATTACATTGATGCGCTTCCTTCAGATCCCAGACACAAGATGGAGGCAATGTTGACGTATGCTTAGAGGCCCCAAGGCATATCTAGTCAGTATAGATATCTATGGTTGGTCAGACTAGCTCTTGAGACACTGTCTCAAACCTCTCGGGGGAGTATACCGGTGCAACAATTCCGATAAATAGATGGGCGCCTGCTGGTGTAACGATTTAAAAACAAATAATGACATTTTGAAGTGTATTGTAAATTGGACAGGCAACCAGTTCAAGAGCCTCTTACACTCTGCGGCTATTTTGGGGAATTCCGCCTGCTTTGGCCTACCAAAATTAAAAAGCTTCCCATACCCACATGCAGAGGTGTATATACAAAAGATTGGCATCATTTTAAAGGAAACCTTTTGAAATTACATAAAACACTGTTGAAATTGATTAAAATTATTGTATATATTGTCTGTGTTATAATAAAGACAAAAAAAGAGGCGCTTTTTATTTTATGTTTTGTAAACTGAAATTTGAAAGTGTATAGCTCAGGCCCTGAGTGCCTCAGCTCCCTGCAGACAAATTGATTTGTTTCCCACACATGTCAGCAAGCACAGGAAAAAAAATGTTCTATCATAATCTATGCAAGAGTTATTCTATTCCAACTGTAGGGAAGAATAAAACCGTTTTTATACAATTTCCGCCTACCCTCCTAGTTTCCCCATACCAACATGCAGTGGAATAAATGCAATATCTTGGTGTCATTTTAAAGAAAACCCTTTGAAATTACATAAATAACTGCTGTAAGTGATAAATATTATTATATATGTTGTCTGTCCTAAGATGAACCATGTCCATACAAGGCGTTTTGTACGTAAATGTACATAATATGGGGGGGGGTACATAGTTTAATTTACGTGTAAATAAATTTTTACAGTAAAATAAATATACAAAGTGATTCATATCTGTATAAAATAGATTCTAAGCTTTCAAATGGTACCACATATGGGGTTATTGGTGCAGGCAAAGGGTTAAAAATTCAAGGCACAATTTGAATGTAACGTTGGACCCGCCGGCGGGTCCGCTGAGTTTAAATAAAGAAATTTACAAGTGGTGTTCTGGAGGAACTGAAGACGGGCAGTTTGACATTTAGAGATGCCACAATATATAGAGTTGCAATAGTCTAGATCCGATGTAATGAAAGCATGAACGTCCATCTCTAAAGTCTTGTCAGTGAGAAAATGCTTGATTTCAGCAAGTGTGCGGAGCAGATAAAAACTAGATCTGATCACCGTAGAACTTTGTTTATCGAGTTTTAACGTGTCATCTAACAGAAGACCCGAATTCCGTACCTGTGACGACCTAAAAGTTGATAAAAGTAGATCAAAATCGGAGCCCTTCAAATTTTTTGATGGACTGAAAACTATCACCTCAGTTTTCTCTTAGAAATTTTTGAGATGACCAAGATTTCATCTAAACAAGATAACAGAGCATTCATGGCCAAAAGATCATTTTTCTTAAAAGGTAGAAATTACATTACATTTCGAAATGTTTTGAACAAGATACAAGGAATTATTTTTTTTTATTTAATTTAAGTTGGGATTTTTTTGCATGCAGCTCATACAACAAATTCATGCAAATCAGGTAACAACACAAATGCAGGCAAAAATGTAATGCTGGATACAGTTAGCATGCTGCAATCCGCGCTTTTTAAGTGACACATCTTTTTACATTAAATTTACACCCATCAGCTTTTACTCAATTTAGTGAATAGGATTTTTTTACATTTTAGTAAAAAGTCGTGTGAAATGAGTGAAGTTGCTCACATTGTGAAGCTTGAAGTAGAGCCCGCAAGCGTTACACACAGGCTCTCCGCTGGCGTTGCGTCTCCACAGCGTGGTGGTGCTGGTCTGACAGTTCGCACACTGAGTTCCTGTTCGCTTACTGATGACCTACAGAAGGAGAAATATAGCAGAAAGATCACATATACACTAGTGTTCAAACGTTTGGGATCAGTAAGCCTTTTGATCTTTCTATTAATCAAAGAATCCAAATTGATCGCGTTTTCCACAAAAACATATCAGTAGTGGTGATTTCTGCAGGATCATGTGATGCTGTAGACTATAATGATGCTGAAAATTCAGCTTTGCATCACAGGAACAAATTACAGTTTAAAACTATTTTCTAACAAATCACAGTAATATTAAATTGTACTAATATTTTACACTATATTTTTTTATCAGTCTGTTCTCTATCAGTACAGTGAGTGTGGGAGAGCTGTACCAGTCTCTTTTTGGGCCGAATAAGGGGTCTGTTCTGTCCGTTCATCTTGTGGTACAGTCCGCAGGCATTGCAGAGGTAATGTCCCGTTCCGTCACGCCGCCACAGAGGGGTTGCAGTGGCCCCACAATTCACACACTCACGAGGCTCTGTCATCACAAACGATCAGAAATAACGTTTACACACAAACACAATCAAACACGCATTCAAAAATCTGAATTTAAATGTTTAAAGACTGATGTCCGATGAGAACTTGCTGATCTGAAGAACCTTCAGAGTAATAAAGAACCAAAGTAAAGAACCAGGATATTCAACTTTAAGATAGCACAGTAAAAATACTATGGTAAAAAGCTGTTAGTTGGTTAACAATACGTTTCCTTGTTCGGTTCTGTGAAATTGTATCTTAAAGGGATATTTCATGTCATGTTACCGTAAACGGTTTAACTGTGAAATGTACAATTTTTGAAAAAAAAAAAAAAAAAGTCATCTTGTAGTTTACAGTTACAGCTCTTATTTGACGTTTATTTTAATTGATTTGTTCATAAGTTATTATTAATGCTACATCTTATGTAAATTATTATTTAAAGCACTGTATTCAGTTACTTCTGAGGAACTTTGATATTGTAGCTTTCAAATCACCATCCTGTATTATTTGGGTGGTTGTTAGGATATTATAAAGTTGAAACCAGATTTGAGACATTTTAAATGAACGTGACCTCACATTTTTGAGTTTATTATTGTTGTTATTAGTATTAATATTTAATGATGGAAATATTGTTTGGATATTATAACAAAAACAGAATTATATATTATACGTAATACCATGAAAGGTTTGACTCAAGAAATGTTTAACTTTACAGCAGAAAAAATATTTTTGTTTTTTTCTAGTACAAATATTTAAACGTTGTTTAACAAGCCTTATTTCGGGGGAAAAAAAAGGTAAGACGAAATTCTGCCAATGTGGTCACTTAAAATACACTTAATTAAAAAAAAAAGTATTTTTATGATAACATTGGCAGATATTTTTTGTCCCGTTTTCAGCATAAAACAAAACTTAATGGGACAGTTTCCCGAACAGGGTTTAAGACTAGTCCAAGATTAAAATAAATGTTAAGATCTGTCTAAACTGGAAAAAGCTTGCACCGAGATATCTTAAAATACATTACTGCCATAGTTTGGTCTTAAAATGCTGCCAGGTAATGGTTTTTTGTAAGACATGTTTCTAAAAACTTCTTAAATGTCCTAAATTAACAACTAGTCCTGTCGCACCTGTCTGGGAAACCGCCCCGATATCTTATTATCATTGATATCACTTGACTTAAGAATGCTTAGATATTTGTACCGGAAAAAAATACAAAAACTGCAGTTTCTGCAGTGTTTTTACCCACAACTCCAGCACCACCCCACATTATCTGCCTGCTATGATACTTCCTCACCTAAAGGAGAGAACTTCATCTTGCTGCATAATTTGGGTGAGAAGGACGAGGGGGTGTAGAGAAGTGAACTGTTGTAGTCCTGCGTGAAGCTGCCGTAAGGACTGTAGTGGGGCAGTGACTGGGAGTGTGTTTTTAAAGAGTGTGTCTGCGCATACATGTCGCTCACTGAGGAGGGAAACACACCGCCAAACACCTCGCCACCTCCAGGAGGACTCAGCCTCTCTCCTTTCACTCCCTCCCGCACACCGAAGCTCTCCCTTTGGTGCTGGATGGGGGACTGAAGGGCAGAACGAGGCGGTCTGGCAGAAGAGAGGGCCGGAGAGCCATGGAAGGATGGCGAGGATGTCTTTGCAAATGCACTGCTGTGCCAGGATGATGGGGATGATGGGAAGAAGTTGGATAGAGAGGGACTGTTGGGACTTTCCAGCCACGACAGGTTTCCGAGGAATGGAGAGGAGTAAACGGGATACACTGAGGGAGAGAGAGGAAAGAAAGATCAGGGAAAGGAACTGAAATCAAGTTTCTGGAGATGCTCAAAACACAGAGACACAGTGTTTATACCTTTAAGGAGAATCAAATGCAAGATTACTTTCCTGCATATTAAACTGGGATGTGAAAAAGTACATGGACATCAAACGTATTATTTGACTTGTGTAAAACCATAAAAAAAATGTAAAGGTCAAATAAAAAAAAAAAACACTTTTTTTCCCTTACAATTTAATTTAAAATGTCAAAGTACTCTTTCCTCTGATCAAAGCAGTAATGTTGTACATCTTATTGAGTTATCGAAACAAATGAATCACTTTTTTATTCACCTTTTACTGTTTATGTGTAACTGGTCACAGCTAGTCATTTGTCCTCATGAAAGGCCATTGCTGAAGATATCAAACAACGTCAAAAGCAAGTTTTTAGATACTGATTTTTAGTTTAACATCCAGGTGCATTAAAAAGACTATATTGTAAATGACCAATTCACTCACCTTATGACTTGATACTTTGGCTTACATATAATTTCTCTCCATTAGAGGGTCCTTTTTATATTATTTACCTACTTTATAGAACAGCACAGCACATAGTACCATGTAAAAGTAATAGTTTATGATTTGAATATAGTAATTGATCAGTGCAGTATACACTACTATTCAAAAAGCCTGAGGTCAGTAAGAAATGAATACTTCTATCAATGAAGAATGCATTGAGTTCATCAAAACGTACAGTAAATATAACGTTACAAAAGATATTTGAAATAAACTCTCAAACAATCCCAAAAAACACTCGTTTCCATAAAAATACAGAGTAGTTCAACTGCTGTATTCATTTATAATAATAATAATAAAAATAAAAAAAGATTTTTTTTAACAGCATATCAGCATGATTCCTGAAGGATCATATGTGTAATGATGCTGAAAATTCAGCTTTGCAATATAATTATTTCTAAATTATAAATTGAACTTTTTAATTAGTGCTGTCAAATGATTAATCGCGATTAATCGCATCCAAAATAAAAGTTTTTCTTTACATAATATATGTGTT